>JABXJD010000353.1:122500-337500 GCA_013375575.1 Percina caprodes
CTGACGTTAGATGGAATCTACCCAGAGGAACATTCTAGATAAAAATGCTAATGATAAGATACGAAATATGTGTTTGGTTTTTTTTAATAATAATAATTGAATTAATAAGTTACTTGACTAAAACAATAGTCTTGTATTGTGGGCCTACAAGCATTGATCAGTCTAATTTAGACTGACTATTATAAAATAAATATCTATTCTCTTAAACTAATTAGCCCGTTCACGTTAGAAGCGTAAAAGTGTTGTCTTTTCCAGGTTTTAAAGGCTAAATTACAGTAATGTAATTTACTAAACTTAACAGACTGTAACTGTTCTAATATAAATACTAGAAAATTACACCACTTTACTGTAATATAAAACATATTACAGTAATAATAAAATATTTACACAATGTGATTTTGATAGGTAATCATCTGTAATGTGGATATAATGACTAAGTGGGTAAAAGCAAATTTGCTTTACAATAAATATTAAATACATTTTTGTGAAAAGCACCAATAGTCAACACTACCATATCGTTGCGGTATCGATACCGAGGTATTTGGTCAAAAGTATTGTGATATTGATTTTCTCCATATTGTGACGCCCAACCCTATCCTCAACATTTTATCATACAATATGTATGTTATGTACACTATTCTATTGTGTGCTGTTACAGCTGATGGCTCCACCTAAAACCTACATCTATACTTTGCTGACACACTGATTGGCACCCCAATACATTTTAGAAGCACCTTTTGATCCCGTTGATTGACTGCTTGTGGGACAAAACAAGATGTGTAGACTTCACTTTGGGCTCAGGGAATTGTGTCATTTTTTACAATTTTTTTCTTTTTACATGCTATGGACTAAATAAAGAATCAACAAAATAATCAGCAGATTAAAAATAATACCTTCAACTAGGGCTGGGCAATATATCTATATTATATTGATATCGCGATATGAGACTAGATATATTGGATATATTGTGATATGGTAAGTGTTGTCTTTTCCTAGTTTTAAAGGCTGCATTACAGTAAAGTTATATCATTTTCTGTACTTACCAGACTGTTCTAGCTGTTCTGTTATTTACCTTTACCCACTAAGTCATTAAATAATTTCTGGAGAACATTTATCAAAAATCTCATTGTATAAATATCTTGTTGTTAAAGCAACAATAGCCAACCATACAAGATTGTTGCAATATTGACATCAAGGTATTTGGTCTGGAATTTTGTGATGTTTGATTTTCTCTATATCGCCCAGCACTAGATGACATTACGCATCATGTTTCTTTTATTGTAGTCTGAACAGGATGTTTTCTGTTTGAGGTTTCTGTTCAGACTGAATTCTTTGCATGCTTGAATTAACTACAAGTGTTAGAAAAATGTCAAACGTGTCAAAATAAAATAACTAAATACTTTCTTACTTTTTTTCTCTTCACTGTACCACTTTTAGATGCCAAGACATTGCTCAGTAGGTGGCTGCAAATCTCGAGACAACCGTGAGACTCGTAATGCTGGTATTACCTTTCACAAGTGAGTTCTTTATGCAGTTTTATTAGATCGTAGTCTTCAGTGGTGGCATGGGAGCCCTTAAAGGCTGTGATCAGGGGACGCATTATACAACACACTTCATTTCGTAAGAGGAATAGTCCTAAGCACTGTTAGAATTAGTGAGTCAAATCAAACATGCTGAAACTGAGATGGCCTGAGAAACTTGACTCCGTTAAAATTCCAATAAAATAATATTCTATCTCAGAAAATTGAATTCAAAGTATTGAGGGCAAGACAAATTATTTGAAGCGGGAGACAACGCAGGAAAATGATACACATTAAACACAGGGAATTTTACACTGATCTCAATAGGTCATTTCTACATCTACGGATGAAGAAAAGTGTTTTATCATTAGGGTGTCACAGGAGGTCTAAACCTATAGCAGCAATTAAAAGCTGGTCCAAGGCAATCCTGGGCCAGCCTACAAAGGGTTGGTAGATGAATCTGAAATCAATGAAGAGAAGCAGAGGTATGCTGTGCTTGCAGCTATGTATATCCCCGTCCCCCATCGGTCTAGGCGTTCTTAGCCACTCCTCACTCCCTAAAGTGCAGTGCTTTATCCATGTGTATCACACTAACGTGTTGTCAACATGTATTTAATTGAGAATGCTGAGCTACAACACACAACAACCTCGGCACCCTGAGAAAGCCCTCCACACTCCCCAGCCAATTAGGGGGTAGCACCCTGTGGCATCTGCCCCCTATAAAGCCCCAACAGCAACAACAGTCAGGACAAGCTGGTAGTATCGCAATATATTTCAGTGGCAATACTGTATTGATACACAGATGCCAAGTATTGATCTTTTATTATATATGTGTTGGTTAGTTTGTCTGCTTTACAATCCCATTTTGCAGCAATGAAATTGAAGTGCGATGAACAAACAGAGAAATGTTTCTTTTTAGATAAAACATATTTCCTTTTGGGGACATCATTTGAAATTGAGGAAAAATTAGAAGTTAGAAAAAAGGTTATAAATTGCAGAATATTGCAATATGTTTAAAATCACAATAATATTGTATCGTGAGGTGTCTGGTGATTCCCACCCCTAATGATGGCTGGGTTCAGTAGTAAACTAGTCAATGAAAACAAAAACAATGACTACAAAGCATTACCAGATAATTTAGAAAGAAAGAACTATTTACATATTAAACTAATTAGACTAAAAGATGATACAGATGAAAATATTGCGACATTATGCGGCATCTGACACAGTTTCAGGGTACTTCTTAGGGCTGCACAATATGAGAAAAATATGAAAAATATCATTGAAAAGACAAAACTATGAAATTTGTATAACATTTTGTATAATTTGTCATTGTGATGGCTAGATTACCTAAAGGAGCTACTCGGAGGAACCTTTGGATCACCAACTCCCACCGTGCAGACTACTGGGATCCTCAGACTGACTTTGTCTACTTCTGCTCAAAACACTTCACCCCGGAGAGCTTTGAACTGACTGGATGCAGGTACGTAGACTCAAACAGGACATTAAGAGATTACCGATACCCATGGTTTCTGACCATTGGTGCAGGATATGAGTACTGCTGATGGTGTCGCATGTATAGCAGCCTTAAAATGTCTTTGACCTTTGACCTTCACAGTGGGATCAGAAGACTAAAGGAAGATGCATTTCCCACCGTATTTGATTCCTCTTCAACAACCAAATGCAAAAGACCAGGAACACCACAGACACAAGAAGACATTGCTGTCAGGTACACAGAATTGATAGAGTCACATTTTGTCATGTGGTCATGAGCAGTGCAACTGTGAATAAAATTAAACTGATTACTGTACAAAGCGTTGTTATCATTAAGGAACTGCTCGGAGAAAACACTTGTATCCCTCGTCCAATGAACATTTTACATTTGAATGGTTTTTAACAACTCTAACCACATCAGTGCAACATTTCTGAAGTGAAAGAAGGCATGTAGATAAACGTACCGGACGCATGTTGACTAGGCACGAATGCGACTAAAAGCTAATCGGAAGGAGTGAGGACCCAGATGGGAGCACCATATTGTGCAACAAGTCTGAGATCCTCTGAGTGGCACTGGCACCCTCTGTGGCAAGTGATTGGCAGGCATCAGGCAGATTTCAGGCAAATGTCAGGACATTGGCAGACAAAAATACCTAAACCGACTAACAGCTGCTGTAAATGTATGTGCACAGGCATAGTGATTAGGCTGTCAGAACGTATGCTATAGTCAGTGGACTTCTAGGTGTGTAAACTACGGAATAACGTTCAAGCAGTAACTTTATAGGGACCACAATGGAAATAAGTCTTTGGGCTTTGTGTCATCCCTGACTATTTATGTATTTTAATATGTGACACAGAGTACTGTGTCATATTTTATATTTAAGTGGTGAAATAAAACCAATCAATCAATCTCCTTGTACAGTGATCATCCAATTTGATAGCCAACAATGTCATGTTTTCCATTGTAATGAAAGGCAGATACGGTTTTTATTTCCTTTTCTTTGCCCGGCAGATCACTCCTGCCCTGCATCCCCTGTACCTCTAACAAACAAACACACTCTAGTCACACTAATATTGTTTGATTGATGAACAATGTGGGCACAAAAAAAAACTAAAAAAGACTCAATAAAAAGAAGTTACAAACATTGCTCACACATGACGGACACACAATCCTGGTGGCTAATTATACAATACAAGAGCCAATGTTAGCATTTGGGCAGAAGAAACAACATCACATTATAAAGTAGAGCCCGACCGATAAAGGATTATTAAGACCGATACAAATATTTGGTTATTTAATAATCCAATATTCCGATATTTTACATCAAAATACATTAATGTTCTGATAAATAAAATGTATAAAAATACAAACTTACGATATGAAACTTAAAGTCCTTTTGAACAAAATTTTTTTTAAATATTCATCAGAATCATTTATTTGTAATTTTGTTTTTATTATTTCTTTTTTTTTTAATCAGCCATTATAAATGCCGATACCGATATATCGGGAAATGCCTGATATCAGTCGATAATATCAGCCCGCCAATATATAATATGAAGTATACAGTACTAGGCTTGAGCCACTATAAATATTTAGTTATATTTACATTTCATTAATTAGCTTGAAGGTGTCATATTGACAAATGCCAGTTTAACAGTTAGCATAAAAATCAAACTGGTATAGCCTCGTCCCCCGGACTGGAACGGTAATGGACCCAACTTTACACAGTCCTGTATAGCGTTAGCTAAGAATTGAATGCACAGAGGTTTGTCTTTTCATTTGTATGTCCTGCCATGTAAATGAAAAACTAATGGAACAAACAGCATTTGTCATGTTATCTTTTTTTACTGTAGAAAGAATCCCCGCTTAGACGACCAGGAGACGGACCGGGGTAAAACGTCAGAAGAACCCACAGTTCAGAGGTCAGTGCTAACAGCTGAGGAGACTAATGAAAACATCCCTGCATCTTCTCAAGAGCCCTCAGGGGTGAAGCCGCCCTTACAGCAAGAATGTAGTCCGTCACCAGCACCAGTGTCTCGTCCCCTCTCCCCATCACATTACATGAGGCGTTTGCCCCCTCCTCCAGGCTTCTACCTGCCAAAAGAACACAGCTATGCTCAGCTCTGCCCGCTGCTGTGGAGGAGACGTTACGACCAGGCTATCGACTACTTGGAGAAGGCCCTACGACAGTTGCATGCGGCCAGGCGGAGGGAGAACCGCTTGCGGAGCACTGTCTTGAGGCTACGTGATAAACGGCTAAAGCACACTCTTTTAGATGGTTGTAAAAACAGGGCGAGCTGGACATCAAGGGGGGAGAAGAGACAAGGCAAAGGAGGTTCTAACCAGGAGGAGAGTGGGACTGATGCTAAATCTGAGGAAACAGGCTTGTTTGAGGACAGATGTGTGGATCATATTGAGTTGGGGGAACATTTTCTTCCAGACACCAACAGCTGGTCTGAGGAGGAGAAGGGCTACTGCTTTTACTGTGGAAAAGGGCAGGTGCAGGTTGGTGGTCAGATAGCACGCAAAGTTTCAACAACTGGGAACGATGTCCAGCCCACAACGCATGAGGATCCCCTGACGACTCAGAGAAGCATTAAAACCAGGTCTTGTGGCACAGCTAAAAATGCCAAAGACATTCAAATAGTCAGGTTGGAAAGACCACCTGGGAAAAGTCCAAAGTCCCAAGTACTGCTCCACACTCAAAATCTTCACCCGGTGCTCCCTGTTGGTGTGTCGCTGTCTGATATTCATGAGGAGAGTTTGGAGTTTTTCGGCTCTCAGAAGAAGCTGCTGCTCTCTGATCTCTCTGTGTGTGAAGGGGAGACTGAGGCTATGGGTCAGGAGCATCACCTAGACCTGCAGCAGCAGCAGCAGCAGCAGCTGTTTTGGATACGGGACAGTGCTGAGCGACAGGTCATTCTGGTACCTGTCCTTGCTGAAGATGGATTACAAAGTTATCTCAAGATGGAGGAAGTCTCTGATGAAGCACAGACCATACTTGTGTCAGAACTGGATCTTAAAGGAGAATTGGAGCACATGACAGAGAACAGTGGAATTCTGTCCAGAGATGGAAAAACATTTGATGATGACCACAGTGACCAGCATTCTATTATCAACACTACTCTGGTGGAAATAGGAGAAAATGTGAGGGAGAAACTTAAAGAACACCTGGAGGGATTTCACCTCCAGCTGAGCACCGAGTTTATAAACTGACTGGATATTCTGAATGAGTCATTTTTTGTGTCATTTGTCTCAGTCTTAGTTGGATATGCTGTGTGTTGTTTAGAAACACCACCTAAACACCACCTGACAATCAGCTCAGCAGTCAGATATGGTGGAGTTGTAAAGCAACACATCTTTAAAGATGCTTTAAAGATATATTAAGTGCTTAGTCACTTCAGGAAGGGGTAAATCAGTGGATACATGCGTGCTTTAATATGCAGAGCCAAACCAACAGAATGTATTGTCTGTATTAAAGCATGATACATCTTCTTATAGCTCCATGGTTGTTCAAAAATGATTTAAAAACACATTGAGTCACATTTGTGCATACAAAATGAAACTAGAGATCTGTAAAGATGTGCTAATCAGTAGGAGCCTACGGGGTTGGAGTTGGAGACACACAGAGTAAAAGTTACAAGTACTAACACATTGTTGGTTTTGGACTTGGACATGACACTTTCATTTTTTAATATTTCATTTTTATTTTTGATATTTTTCTCCATGTCATAATATTGGTAAAAGAATAACATGGATAATTTATAACTGAAATGGCAAACGTGAAGGTATATCTCCAAAATAAAAGGATAAATGATAAAATGTCTTACTTGTCAGTTCTTTTTTCAGTTTCCCTCTTATTTTTGAAATTTCCACTTGTGTTCTCAGAATTGTGCATGTGCAATGTATTGTGCGGTTTTCATAGAGCAGTGAAAGTTTGCTTGTGGATGTTTCTGTGGTGTGAGGGAATAAAAAGTGTTAGATTGCACAAATATAAAGAAACTGTAAACAAATGAACTTGATGCTCTTGTAGTTTTCTAGATACATCCACAATTAAACACAAAATATATTTTCACACACCTCATATGCAATTGATACAAAAGGCAATCTGCCTTGCATCCCAGTTGTACATCCTATGGCATGTTTTATTAATGGACTTTAATTCAGAAGACTAACACCATCCACCCACAGAAACCTTTGGTCTTGGAAGCTCTCAGCAACATTATCAAATTGGTCAACTTCCACAAAAACTGCAGTAAGTTTGATAAAGATAGTCTACAATGGAAGATATACCACTTCTAAGCATCTGTGTGCCCTCTCTACGGGACAATGTAGAGCGCTAACTGGGCTAAACAGAGGCTACGGTACAACTGTCGAAGAAGAAAAAATGATCTCTAGATCATACATTCATAGTTAGAGTTTGAGCTCCAAAACCGTTTCAATGGAGGAAAAACGGTGGAAAATAAAATATTACATGAGTTGTATTATTAATGGTGGTTGGATGTAACTAAAAACATTAATCTTATTCATGTACGGTACAATTTTGAGGTACTTGTATTGTGTAATAGTAGGCTGCTTGAGGATTTTCATTCATGCTTCTTTATAGTTCAACCCAACAGCAATTCAGAAACAAATATTTTATTTCTCACTTTCCAGATTTAGATATGAATCAACTAATACATGGCACATTGATTACTTTACCCATCAGAATAAAATGTTGTTCAAATGACCTTTACCAGCTCCAACATTTTTTTATATACACATCTGTACATATATTTACAGTGTACTCACACACACACAATTATTTTAGGGAATTCTTTTAAGTTTTTAGCACATCTACGCTCAATTGTTCAAAGTCTATGCTGGCATCTTCTTCCAAGCTGGAGCTGAACTTGGGCGACTGCAATAAGGTCACAGCCTTGGAAAGTTCCGTTGATCTCCCTCTCCGACAACTTTGACGGAATCTTCAGCATCAAGTTACCATGACTACGGTTAAAGTCACCACTAAAAACAGGTCATAGGAGAAGTCACTTCACACAAACAAAAGACAGAGGACAATATGTAAAGTGGTGATCTTGTAATCTTCTGTTTTTGCTGTGACATTTTATGTTGTACTAATAAAAAAGGCTAATTCATTCAGGAGAGGCATGATTGCAGATATGCAAAAAAGATTTATTGTACAGCTCAACTAAAATGTACAAAGCCTTTGGTGATTAAACTCCATCGCTATACGAATCTTTCGTATATCTATATATAGTGGTAGAGAACCATCAGACCCCCGGATGGAATCTAGACACCGATGGTGGCGAAGGAGCCCAAAGACCAGACCCAAGGAGGCTCCGGACCGGTCAGCTGGAGTAGATGACTGGAGGTGGAAGGGGAGGTGGAGGGTTGCACTTTTGCCTGCAACGACAGCTGAATAGCAAAGGGAGAAACAGATTTAAAGCAGGGCTGTGACTCTGTGATTGGCCTTTGCCATTTGTGTAACGATTCTGATTGGTTTAGCAGGAAGGTAAACGCCTCCAACAGCTGATTCGAGTTAGGTAGAGCATTGATTAAGAGGGAGGTCTTCCTGAAAGGATTTATGCTGATATACATTTCAATCAGGAGAGACTAGTTGCAGATATGCGACAGTTCCACAGCATGATCAAATATACATTAGATAATACTGGAATTGATTTAGGAGTGCATCAATTTAATAGTCGGGTCTTCCTGAAAGAATTTACGCTGAGCTACTTTGGTTGGCCAAGAACTCTAACAATAAGACAAACTCGTACACCACTCTCCCCTAAATCTGTTTAACCCAAAGTCAGTCTAAGCAACCCATGAGTGACGAGTTAGCTGAGATCGTGACGCTTTGTCACCATTCGATATCCGATGTCTGTGAAAAGGCAACGTTAAAATCTGAAGTTAACTTACTGAGCCGGTATCCTACAACTTTTAGAACCAATCATCACATTTGGATCATAGGGTAATGGATAAGGACGCTACTTTGACAATCACTACATTACTGTAACGTTACCTAGCAACGGATTTCACTCAGCGACTCTACGTATTTCGTTGTTTCTTTTTAGCGGACAAAAAGATAACAAATAAAATATGCCGTAATTATACTTGATGGCCAACCGCTAGTAACGTCATTTTGTGTTTGTTTGTATTTCTCTGTTTCCAGATTTTTTCCCCCCCCCTCGGTTTCAGTACCTCGTCGGTCATCTCTGCATTTGGGTCTAACCTTTCTTTTCACCGTTAGTCTCGTTTGCTGTTCCAGTTCATTTATGATCATCAGATGAAAAATTACACACTTACAAAGACGTTCAAAAGGTGCATACAGTACATTAATGAGACATATCTCATCCCATGGGACCTCGGCCATTGTTGTGAATATTTTGTCTTTCAGAGACCTAAGCAGCCAACTTAGCAAGTTTGTTCCCAAATGGTTCTTTGGGGTGATGTTTTGGGGACTTTATGTATGATCATGTTTATGCAAAGCATCTGTGAGCAGCTCAGTGAGGGAACACAGCGGGAAAAGGAAAGATTAATGAGCTCATACTGAGACAATGAAAATACTGTGGCTTCTCTGTGTGGGTGTGGCATCAACCCTTCCTAGTCAGACACTCCTGGAGGTAAAGGAGGGGGGGGGTGAGGGGGTATCTGGCCATGTCAATGATATAGTCTGACAAACCCTTACTCTAAAGACATCAGTTGCTCTCTGTAGTATCTAAAGCTCTCTGTTTAGTTCATGGTTCAAATCTGCTGAAGGTTTTTTTTTATTTTTTATTTCCTCTCTTTGGCTAGATTCCTGTGGTTAAGTTGAACCATAACCATTCCCCTAACTTGTCCACCCACACCGACCCAAGAATGTGGTCGTGCCTGTTTCACTCGACATCTCTATCCAACATTGTTTTTGTGTCTAAAAACTTCACCAACATAACTCCAAGATATCTCCTACAGCCTGACTCTCACATAAAGTGTGCATATTAAGCTGAGTAATTAGAAAGGAGGCAATCTGGTGGCACATAAACAGCCGGCAGTGAAGAGGTTAACACTGAGGCAGTCTGGAAGAGAAGTAGAATACCAGCCTCAACTTGCATGCAGTTATTGCGCAAAACAAAAGCGTCCAACTTCAACTAAAGCTTTCCAGATGTGGAATGAGTTGTCTGTTGAATGTGGGCTGCTCCTCAGTGGAATATATGTCACACATCCTTTATTATACAGTATTATACTTTAACAACTTGTCCAAACCGTTGAACACATACACATACCATAATATAATGTATGATGAAGGTGGATGTGAGGTGGCGCCTTGGCTTACTGCTTCTTCCTGGCTTTTCTCTCATGTTGAGGGAGGATCCAGGAACTTTGCCAGCTGCTGACTGTCTGTCTGTCTGTCTGTCTGTCTGTCTGACTGACTGTCTGTCTGTCTGTATATTAACTCCACTGACACACGGCAGCGAGCAGCGAGACGCGCAGGACCAGCACAGCAAAGTAAAGTGACCGTATTGAAACTCACAGTCGACATGTCTCAGGTAAGAAACCCTACACAAGCTGTTTTCGGAACTTGTTGAACTTTACGCTTCGTTTTTTAATTGTTTGCGGCGGACTTGGATGGCTTTACGTGGAATCTGCGTTTGGGAAGTGTGAGACCTCGCCATCTCACGCCAGGCGGAGGGAAAAGTCGCCGAGGAGCAATTTACATTTCCAGATTGAGTTGTACATGAACAGACAGCCATTGTGCGTCCCAGCCGCAGTGTAATAGATAGTTTCAGGACTATGTGCTGTTATAGCTGCCCCTCCCTGAGAGGAAGACTGCTGGGGAACACAAACAGTTCATCCATGAGACTGTTTGCAGTGTATTATGAACATTATGGAGAGCATTTGTGTGCCTTTGATATTAGAACACTGAGTTTTAATATCAGAGCTACTAAGTGGAGTGCAATCACCTGTCTGTGTTGAATGTAGGCCTACATTATGAACACACACCTATGTTACACACCCAGTGGCATCCTGTCACTGAAGATACATGATAAAAGAAGAAACTATGTTTCACCGCAGCCAGTGGTCAGGAGAATTTTGTAGAACTTGCTCACTGTTTTATTATAAAGCCCTAACTTCCAGGGAGAAATGTAGGGATTTGGGTGTGGTGAATGGGGCTGGACGCTCTAAAAACACAGGGACTTCAACCCTGTCTTTATTTGTTCTCATTGAAACCAAATCACTAAATGCTTCTCCACTATAAAACTCTCCATAACTAATTTATGCCATTAAACGGAAGCCTCCTGTATGTATGTCAGCGACTCATTGGCTCATTTAGGAACATAATCTTTATGTAATACTTGAGTGAGTATATAGAGGGGTTGTTAGTAGTTAACACTTGTCTACAGGCAGGATACAGGTGGACGAGTTTGGTGAAGTGGGCTTGCACCAGCTTGTGTACTTCAGTCAGAAAGGGTGTGGTTTGGACAAAGCTGTTGGCCCACATGTACTAGATAACTGTAGCAAGACAACCATTTTTAATGCTGTTCTAAACCACATTGACATCAACACTGAGTGAAATGGCTGTGTGTAACGTGCAAACTGTTGCTCACAGCGGTAATCTGCATTTCTACACAGCTTTTTTAGTCTTTTGGCTTATAGTCTTGGTTTTACAGCACATTTAACCCTCATGTTGTCCTTGGGTCAAATTTGACCCATTTTCAGTTAATTATTTTTTTTTTTGTCACAACAAATGGGCCGTGGAAATGGGCGCTGAAAATGTCAACAGTAAAAATATCAGAAAACTTTGGAAAAAACATTTTAAAAAAGCACCCACAACATTGAAAAAGTAACAAAAAATGTCGGAAAAAGTGATAATAATGTTGAAAAAAAAAGTGACAAAAACGGGTTAAACAACACAAGGGTTAAAAGTTTTTTTTTGAGAAACAGCTCTATAAAGGCTGTGGATACTACCTGCTCAGCAGCACACAGGCTGGGTTAGACACTAGCTGGTGATCATTGGGAGCACTGAACAGCTAAAGAGACAGATATCTTTCTCAGGAGCAAAGTGATTGAATATTGCACCTACATTCCAAAGATGGACACAAACAGAAAGACTCCAAATGGATGATAATGCTGCTCTGTAATGGCTGGATAGGTTAAAAACTGTTTGCCAACAAGTTCATCTTAATAACTTCTAATGGGTGATATTATGTGGTGTTGCCACCAAGTGACCAAAAGATCAATGAATACTAAATAATACTTTGAACATTCCTTACCAATTGTACTGCTAAATGTTGGCTTAGCATCAGTGAAATAATTACAAAAAGGGAGTGAAAAAAAAGCTCCCCACCAGCTACTAGGCCTACATGGACCTTGCGGTTAGGGGTGTCACAATTTTAAATTTTAAACTGAAAATCAATTCAAATGAGCT
Source organism: Percina caprodes (assembly GCA_013375575.1). Classification (NCBI taxonomy): domain Eukaryota; kingdom Metazoa; phylum Chordata; class Actinopteri; order Perciformes; family Percidae; genus Percina; species Percina caprodes. The sequence goes on from JABXJD010000353.1 coordinate 134,922, forward strand.
CTTGATTTTAACTATAAAAATCAGAAGCCGGTCCAGAGAATCCCCTAGTAGGGCTGGACAATATATCGATGTATCAATATCGCGATATGAGGCTAGATATCGTCTTAGATTTTGGATATATCGCCATATCGTGATATGGGAAGTGTTGTAACCTGGTTTTCCAGGCTGCGTTATAATAAAGTGATGTCATTTTCTGAACTTAACCAGACTATTACCTAAGACACTAAGTCATTAAACCATTTCTGGAGAATATTTATCAAAAATCTCATTGTGTAGATAAGATTTTGTTAGAGCACCGATAGTCAACCATACAATATCGTCGCAATATCGACATTGAGGCATTTGGTTAGAAATATTGTGATATTTGATTTTCTCTATATCGCCCAGCCCTATCCCCTTGTATTTTTTCCTCTCTCTACAACTCCTTACTTGCACACATCCGAAGAAAAAAACAACAAAAGACATAGAATAGCTTATGGCTGGTAGCATACAGTCAAAGACAAAGGGTAATGTTAGCTTACCAGTGGCCTGGAGCCTAACACCGGGCCACTGTTAGAGTCGGAGATGACAGAGATACAACAAAACTGGAAAATCCTCTTGCTTCCCTGAAGTTGACAGTGTGGCAACACTTTGCCTTTTCCTGTAAGTGAGTTAATGAACAAACAATGTATCTGACAGGACTCTATTGTGCCTTTATATACTTTACAACTGTTGCTGTTGTACATGTGGTAAATTCTCAGGTCACATTCATGACCTTATTCAAATAGAATAATAATAATAGTTCTGAACTGAAGCTGTAGCCTGTAACTTTAGCACGTACAGCCAGTCTATAAGAGCCAAGGAGGAGAAGCTAACTGAGATCATAGAAGGTGCTCCATTCTAACTGAATCCCCAGCTGGCTTTGAAGCAGGTGGAAATCGACTTACCTGTTTGTATTGTAACTTTGTAACAAACTGTTAAAAGATACAATGGTTGGATGGGAATGCCTCTTGGCTAACCCATCAAATAGCTAGCAAATGGAGGTACTTAATCAAAGTGATACAAAATTATGTAAAAGTCCAGAATTACCTGAAAGCAGTGGATTGATGTGTAATGTCATCCACAATAAATGTAGACACTCAGGGATAGTAAAGGGAGAGGTACCATGGCCAAGTGTGAACAGTATGAGAAAATTAATATTGTCTTACGGGCTTACCTTAGACAATATTATGTAAGACATATTTTAAAAATAAATGCAGGTTTAAGGTGGAAAGCAGTTGTGAACACAACATTGACACCTTCATCTCCACTATCCGTCTCTACCAACTCCTGAGGGAAATATCTGTCTCAGCAGCTAAATGCTCCACTATGTTGACCAGCTACTCTGTGTCTGTCTGCTGCTGAGCAGCTCGTGTGCAGTGGCTTTATAGATCTAAAAACAGCTTCCGGTGAGAGTGAATACAGACAGTAAAGTTGCTAGAGGTGGGGGAAAGAAATCGATAGTATCGCGATATTTTCCGTGGCAATACTGTATCGATACACACATAAAATCTAAGTGATATGAACAAACAGAAATGTATCATTTTAGATAAAACAGATGTTGACAAAGTTTCCTTTAGGGGACATCATTTGAAAGTTGGAAAAAAGGTTACAATTGCAAAATATAGCAGAATATTGCAATAGGTTTTAAAATCGCAATTATATTGTATCGTGGCATAAGTATCGTGATGATATCGTATCGGGAGGCGTCTGGTGATTCCCAACCCAAAAAGTTCCAGCTGAACAGATAATGAATTCTCTTTAGCTTCGTCACCACACCTTCACATTTTCACAATGGTTTCACAAATAATAATAATAATTTGATACAAAGTTATAAGAAAATATATTACTTGTAGCTGCTTTAACCACCTTTAGTTGCCTAAACTTAACCAAGCAGATCAGAATGCTCATATAGGCAGTTTTTGAAGGCAATGATAAATTATATTTTTGTCCTTAACATTCACATTTGTTTGTTATCCGTGCAGAGGCAGAGCTTTGGTTCAAAGGCAATGCCCCAAACCTTACATGGCATTAGATCTAGGTATGACCATCTTTTTTCTTCCTTACATTTCCCTCCCAGTATTCCGACCTGGAGAATGCCATCAACACGCTGGTCACCCAGTTTCACTCTGCTTCAGCTTCCAATAGTCCAACGCTGAAAACCGATGAATTCAAAGGTCTTTTGTCCTCCCAGATGCCTAACCTGGTCAAGGTAAAAATGTCTGTCAGTCTCCATGTGCTTCACCCTCAGCCGGGCCTGCTGTTGACAGCAGTTGGGTGTGGCAGCACGGCTCAGCTTACTCATTCACAAAGACAGTCAGAAACATGCTCAGCAGCCGAGTCACACAGACCTCATGCACACACACGCATACAAAGCTTGTGACACACTAGGCCGACAGCAAAAAACGACTGACGTTGAAGGCTGACTGTTGAGTCGCCTTTGTCTGAGCCAGAAAGTTGTACTTAAACACACCGCAAAGACTACAACCGAAGGCTAAACTAGCAGTTCGGCGTGAGAGGAAATAACTCTCGCCCAAAAATACTTTCCCCATGGACGTAACATGGCGAAAGAAACGGCTGTAAATCAGGGGAGACATTTTTCACAACCCCCTGCAAAATGACATCAGAATTTGATCTTATTCAGTCCAATAACATTTGAAAAGTCTAGAAGAGCTGCATGATTCAATCACTCAATCGTCATTAAAGGCTCCCTGTGTTGGGGAAGCGGAGAGACCGACCAGCGTGCTCTAATGAGCTCACAAGCGGATGGCTGGTTAATTAGCTAGCTAGCTAATTCCCCCCCTATGCTTTAATGCTGTTGCTCATCTGGCGATGCCAATATGCTTTCCTATGCTGTGACTAGCTTGCTGGGGGATCAGTTTTTCAGTCTAGCACCAACCACAGTGCAGAAAAAGAGAGGTCTACGATCTGTAAATTAAATTTATGGTACAGGAAATGATTTCATTAGTTCATTTTGTAATGCTTAGGCATGGAGATCAAACTGTTCATTGCAAACACTCATCACTCTAGTTTTGATGTGCAATGAGGGATTATAATAATTAATTATAATTGTGGTCACAAGACCAGTTTTGTAGCCTTAATGTCATTACTACTGTTCAGGGAATTGTGGACCCAAATGCAGAGAACAGGCAGGCAGCCAGGAGAAGTTGACATTTTATAACACACAACTAAACAAAGGAAGTTCTGAGATGGGCTGGTCAAAAAACAAGGAAAAAAAGACGAACAGGAACTGAGGAAATAAACAGAGAACAGACAGGGAAACACACAGCACACTGACACAGGGACATGCTACAAACTCACTGGAACAAAGTGAAGTGACACAGGACAAGACTAAATACTGGGGGTAACGAGGAAACATGAGGCAGGTGACACAAGGGCAGGGAAACGAGTGAGAAACATTAGGCAATCACAAGGGCGGGAAAACACAGGGAGTGAAACTAGACAAGACAGCGCAGAAAATCAGACTATCACAATAAAACAAGGAAACAGAACATAATACAAAACAAGACTGAAAATTACACAATCCCAAAGAGACAAGGCATAGAACCAAAATATAGAGCAGAATAGAACAGAAAAAGCAAAATACCGAACAGAATTTTACATTTCACAATTACATAAATTACATATGTTGGGTTATTAAGTCTGATTCAGATTTTATTTTTTGACTTAACGTATTGAAATGCAAAAATCTAAAACTCCAATGAAATTTTGGTTGGAGGCTACCGCCTTCACTTTGACAGTGAACCCGCACATTATTTCTAACGGTTTTGCTTTCCTTGTGATAACAAAACAGGTCGGCACAGACCAGGGAATGGGTGAGATCCTGAGGAAGATGGGTGTAGCTGAAGGCGAGGGCATCTCTTTCAAGAATTTCTGGACCTTAATCCAGTCAGTAGCCACCTCACAGCACAGCCTCCTCAGCAGCCAGATGGGCTCCTCATGCAAATGCATCCTCCTGTGAAGAGCCAGCTCTCAGCCCAACACAGCTCTGAGTTTAACTAAAAAGAGTATTAATATGTACATCGCTGTCCTAATCAGGTGTCGGACAGAATACAAAGGTACAAAGTCTAGTCTGCACACAGCGAGCTGTTCCCACCGTTTCTGACTAAAACATGACAGCTTGTAAATGCTGTGATCTCTTTTCCACATCACCCTTCTGCCAGTACACTGCCCAGCATCCTTTGCAGCAGTTAAAGTTCAAATTCAGTCTAGTTTGCATTTAAATTCTCATCCTTCTTTGTCCAAGTCTACACATTGCTATATCTTTAAGCTACAATTTGATTACCTTACTATAAAAAAAAAATCTATTCATCTTCATACTTCGTACCAGATAACATCTATTTGGAGCCATTTAGTGATCATAAATAAAGTAATTGCAGTGTGTTATTTTATTTGACATTTTTTTATTTTAACGTGTGGTACTGCACATGTTAATTTTGACTTAGGTTCCTATTACTGTATAGGATAATCAAATTTTGGCATTAGCGACAGAAAGTTGGCTGTCCCTCTCAATAACACAGCGTCAGCATCAAACTGACCACATGCATCAGTATGCTTGAAACGCACTAGGTCGCATGACACGTCATCCATAATAAACGTATCAGTCTGCTTCAAAAGAAGTGCTGGTTGGATCGTCTAAGAATGTCCGCTCTGTCGTCATCCTCATCATCCTTTAATCAAGGCAAGCTTTGGAGTGGGGAAATTCGGAACACCTACCAACACTTCTGCCTTCAGACGTTGTACAAACAAATACATTGATGCATGATGAACCCTTCAGACACTATTACACAATCCAGTCCCTAACACTCATTTTGGATTTAACCGGTGCAAAAGGTGCTGGGCATTATCAGTCATAGTCATTAACATTTCCCTTGTTTGCGCCAGTTTTTTGCCATGTATAGTAGTGACCCATGTGCATTCAAATGGCTCGTGTTTACTACACTAATAATTAAAGAATGAATGGCCCTTTTTTGTGGTATTCACAACTTCTTGAATACTTTTGCTAATAGCTCAAAGCGGAGTGTTGAGAACGGCGTACTCCATCAAATGTAAGCATGGCCTTAGAATGGAGAAGATATAACATCATTGATCATTTTACAAAAGAGAACAAGAACCAGTTCTTATGTTCATCTCACTAGTAAGCCACATAAATGTATATAGTTTCTATGCAGTGGAATGGTGTAGTCAACTTTGCATGTCAAAAATGTACCGTTTTAAGCACATCAGTATGAGAGCATTTACCATCAGACCAAGTTACAGTAATTCTAAGGAGGAATTAGTTTAGCTTTCAAAGGATATGCAATTTGTTTCTTCCTTTGCAAAGAATAAACTAACTGTGTTAGCAATGAGTTTACCAGTCATCATCACAAAAGTCTGCTATGGATTGTTTCTAAATGTCAGTATGTTTGAATTTGTAATCATGTGGTGAAACACCTTATTGTGTGCCTTATAGTCCCTTTATAAGTTTCTACCAGTAATGCGTTATACCCTCTGTGATCCTGCATTTTCTTTGTATTTATATTTTGGAATTCTCTGTATTCTGACCTATGTGACACCATAAGAAAAATGACATAATAAACATCCAAAGAAATCAACAGTACTGCAATTTGTTATTGTTTAATCATTTATTGATTTAATAAGCAATAAAAGCGTCTCAAACTGTTTGACCCTTGTGTTGTCCTACTGGGTCAAAAACAGACAAAAAGTTAGACATTTTCGTCCCTTTTTCAGACTTTTCTTTTTTAAGTTTTCACTAACACTACCTTACTACCACTATTTGGAATTCATGGTCAATAACCCTCATTTATATAGAATTATACCTAATATTTGAATTAAAAAAAAACAGAAATTATGAATTATTTTGACTAATAGTTAAGATCAAAGGAACGTACAGATGAGTTTTGTCAGGAATGAAAGTGATCAATTATATTTGCAAAGAGCGTTTCTTTGTGGTAATTTGGTTAAAAAGAAACCCATATTTCCGATACAGACATTTTTTAAAGGGGTCAAATTTGACCCGAGGACAACAGGAGGGAAGTAGTGTATATTGAGAACAATTATGCTCTATTGATGTGTAGCTGTGCCAGCGAGCTGAAGCAGTAGAAGTAGACTATGCAGCACTTTATTGCAGTATCAAAATCACTATCTGGAAGAAGACGTTTTTGCATTGAATAATAGAGCCAACCATGCAACGAAAACACAATCAGGTTAACTAATGTAATCACAAATTATGGATTTAAATGATCATGTAAAGAGGGAGTACATCCTCTCTTGAGTTTCTTTCCCTCAGGTGTACCTCGAAAGAATTCTAGATAAGATGAGAACACATACGTATTCAGGACTTTGACCCTCCCGAAGATGGCCAGCTCTGTTTGCTCGTCATGGTCAACAGCATTCATCATCTGTTTCGATTTGATGTACAAGGCGTTTTCCTTCGCAATAACTTCCTCTAACCAAATCTGTACGTTCCGCGGTGCCATTTCATAGTTGTCAGCAGTGCAGCCGTAGAATCCTCGTCGCAGATGCTCAGGCCAGGGTTGGTTAGTCACCATGGGGTGGTCAACTCCAACAAAAGCTGTGCACAGGGGGCTGTCAGTCCCTCGTGAGCGGCCTACTTCACAACTTATGACACTCATGAGGAAAAGCGAGAAGATTCTGAAATTACACACAGATACTGAAAACACAGCAGCCATGAAGTAACGGCCCCATCTTTCACAGTTGTGGTTACACTCCTGGAACTGGAACGTCTGGCGACAGAAGTCAATGAATTGTGATGCTTTGAGACCCTGTCTCAGTTCCTGCAGGGAGGACTCACCCGCCTGGTCATTGAAATTCTGACGGAAATATTCAATTTCAGCTTGATTGTCAGTGCTCATGAACTTGCCCACCAGACTTACACTTAGATTTTTCCCATGTACTTTGTAAATGCATTCATTGAGAACATAGTAAAGGTCTGACGTAATTTCCTCTTTGGCATTGTATCGTATCTCTACAAGTAGATCCTGAATGTTACTGATATGCCTAAAGACAATATTGTCTTCTTCTAGTCCTGTCTCCGTTAGCCAAATTGCTTTCAGGAGTTTTTTTTGTGGGACATAATTAGGAGCACGCCTTCTTTCAGTCTCTTCAAAGAATAAGCTCCAAGTGAGCCTCCAAGCAATCAATAGAAGGGTACTTTTTGCGCAGCTCCATTGGAACAAACATTTGAGGGTGGCTTGGCCACTCCAATGTCTGCAGATACAAAACGTTTCCTTTATAATCAGAAAACATCGGTCCTGCACAGCCAAGTTCCACTTTTGTGAGCAGGTCACCTTTTTTGTCCAGTTCAGCAATGACTCTTCCGCTGTGGTCATGGGACCTCCAGACTCCGTCCGTTGTCGTCAGTATCTTTCCATCAGAACTAACAGACAGGAAGGAGTTGTATAGGTGTAGCTTTGTTTCCACACTGAGAGACCGGAGAATTTGTAGCAGCTGCGACATAAATTGAAGGTCATATCCAAGATTGCAGCTGATGAGGCTGATGGTGCTAAGATGATCAAATACGCTTTCAGTTTTTAAGGTTGACACAAATTTGGCAAGTTCCTCTGGGCCATAACCAGCTAGCTGGACTTTTCCATTGGTACCATCACTGCCGTGGCCAACCAGCATGACATCATGATTATCAGTAGAAAAGAAATGGCTTCCTCTGAGAGTAAGTAGTTCCCCTTTCTGGTACTTCAGCAAAGTTGATACACTGGGATGCCTCTCAAAGAGGTAGGTGGCTGCCTCAATCACTGCAGGGTCCTCTTCCATTATAACTATAGTCGTGTGGCTGTGTTTAATATAACTTCCTTCCATAAAGGCCATATATTCTTGGTTAAGCATCATTTTTGTCTCAAATGTGTTATTATGGCTGAATTTAAAATGGTCTGCCTGAGTCAAATACACTGGGAAGGCCTCCTTAATGGGACAAGTACCTCCAACACAAGAAGGTACTGTCTGATTATTGGAACACAGGGGTTGAAAAGCAGGATTCCAGCTATCAGTGATTCTCTGACACTGTGTCTTTAACATAGACAAATTCAGACGTTCTGTTAATGACAAATCTACTCTTGTATTGATTGCACTTATTAGTTTGGACTTGGGGTCGCTGTGAGAATCAGTTAGTAACTTTCCAGCATCTTCAGGATCAGTGTGTTGTGGGTCAAACCTTGGTGGAATCCTTTGAAGATATTCCCTGGAAGTAGATAAGTGATGGTTGAATACTGAGCCAATGGTTCAAATACTCACACTGTCTGAATATAGCAGTGTTTAACTTGGGAAATGTAATAGTGTTGATGAGAGATTTTGTACACTTTCACATTGAGTGCTATTCTTTGTTGGAACTTGTTTAATTGTACACAGTAAATAGAATGTACAGTGTAAAAGGGAACTTACAGATCCAATCATGGCTTCCCCATTCACCCTAAGACTCTACAGTCATGCTAGCGGCTCTCTAAGGCTGTGCTTTGAGACATGGAGTGCGATTACTGAGACTGGCAGTCCAGTGGCACAGCAGTGGCAAGCCCGTGGCAAAGTAATTACATAAAATCAAAAACAAAAACATTTAAAAAATTAAAATTGAACTGCCTTACGTGACAATAAACCATGCACACACTAGTCTTCTGTGGGTTTTGCCAGGAACATTTCTGCTTAGCTTGGCAGATCCTCCGCTGGTGCAGAGTGAGTGCCACTTGCTTGCCACTGTCCTGAAACCTGCAACAGGCTTCCCAATGTCCTAATATCTGCCTGACGCCTGCCAGACGCTTGCCATGATGTGCCTTAAACCTGCATTCTATCAGCATGGGGCAACTCCACTGGTTGCAAAAAGAAGTTGGCTTGTATAGAAGTCTATGACAAAATGATCCTAGTTTCTCACTTGATTTATTACCTCGGTATCATTACTCTTCCAATGCTGAAATTACTATTTTGAATGTAATTTGTTTTTATAAATAGGTTGGCTAACGTTAGCTAATCCCCCTCTTCTCATATCACATCTAATGAACAATAAGGAGGATGGGAAATAGTTTTAACGTGACTTTAAAATCGACAACTACCGAGTGAAAATTTAATTCAATTTTATTTATAGTATCAGATCATAACAACAGTTATCTCAAGACACTTTACCGATAGAGTAGGTCTAGACCACACTGTATAATTTACAAAGACCTTTACAATCCCATTTTGCAGCAATGAAATTGAAGTGCGATGAACAAACAGAGAAATGTTTCTTTTTAGATAAAACATATTTCCTTTTGGGGACATCATTTGAAATTGAGGAAAAATTAGAAGTTAGAAAAAAAGGTTATAAATTGCAGAATATTGCAATATGTTTAAAATCACAATAATATTGTATCGTGAGGTGTCTGGTGATTCCCACCCCTAATGATGGCTGGGTTCAGTAGTAAACTAGTCAATGAAAACAAAAACAATGACTACAAAGCATTACCAGATAATTTAGAAAGAAAGAACTATTTACATATTAAACTAATTAGACTAAAAGATGATACAGATGAAAATATTGCGACATTATGCGGCATCTGACACAGTTTCAGGGTACTTCTTAGGGCTGCACAATATGAGAAAAATATGAAAATATCATTGAAAAGACAAAACTATGAAATTTGTATAACATTTTGTATAATTTGTCATTGTGATGGCTAGATTACCTAAAGGAGCTACTCGGAGGAACCTTTGGATCACCAACTCCCACCGTGCAGACTACTGGGATCCTCAGACTGACTTTGTCTACTTCTGCTCAAAACACTTCACCCCGGAGAGCTTTGAACTGACTGGATGCAGGTACGTAGACTCAAACAGGACATTAAGAGATTACCGATACCCATGGTTTCTGACCATTGGTGCAGGATATGAGTACTGCTGATGGTGTCGCATGTATAGCAGCCTTAAAATGTCTTTGACCTTTGACCTTCACAGTGGGATCAGAAGACTAAAGGAAGATGCATTTCCCACCGTATTTGATTCCTCTTCAACAACCAAATGCAAAAGACCAGGAACACCACAGACACAAGAAGACATTGCTGTCAGGTACACAGAATTGATAGAGTCACATTTTGTCATGTGGTCATGAGCAGTGCAACTGTGAATAAAATAAAATTGATTACTGTACAAAGCGTTGTTATCATTAAGGAACTGCTCGGAGAAAACACTTGTATCCCTCGTCCAATGAACATTTTACATTTGAATGGTTTTTAACAACTCTAACCACATCAGTGCAACATTTCTGAAGTGAAAGAAGGCATGTAGATAAACGTACCGGACGCATGTTGACTAGGCGCGAATGCGACTAAAAGCTAATCGGAAGGAGTGAGGACCCAGATGGGAGCACCATATTGTGCAACAAGTCTGAGATCCTCTGAGTGGCACTGGTACCCTCTGTGGCAAGTGATTGGCAGGCATCAGGCAGATTTCAGGCAAATGTCAGGACATTGGCAGACAAAAATACCTAAACCGACTAACAGCTGCTGTAAATGTATGTGCACAGGCATAGTGATTAGGCTGTCAGAACGTATGCTATAGTCAGTGGAGTTCTAGGTGTGTAAACTACGGAATAACGTTCAAGCAGTAACTTTATAGGGACCACAATGGAAATAAGTCTTTGGGCTTTGTGTCATCCCTGACTATTTATGTATTTTAATATGTGACACAGAGTACTGTGTCATATTTTATATTTAAGTGGTGAAATAAAACCAATCAATCAATCTCCTTGTACAGTGATCATCCAATTTGATAGCCAACAATGTCATGTTTTCCATTGTAATGAAAGGCAGATACGGTTTTTATTTCCTTTTCTTTGCCCGGCAGATCACTCCTGCCCTGCATCCCCTGTACCTCTAACAAACAAACACACTCTAGTCACACTAATATTGTTTGATTGATGAACAATGTGGGCACAAAAAAAAACTAAAAAAGACTCAATAAAAAGAAGTTACAAACATTGCTCACACATGACGGACACACAATCCTGGTGGCTAATTATACAATACAAGAGCCAATGTTAGCATTTGGGCAGAAGAAACAACATCACATTATAAAGTAGAGCCCGACCGATAAAGGATTATTAAGACCGATACAAATATTTGGTTATTTAATAATCCAATATTCCGATATTTTACATCAAAATACATTAACGTTTGATAAATAAAATGTTAAAAATACAAACTTACGATATGAAACTTAAAGTCCAACATTTTTTTTAAATATTCATCAGAATCATTTATTTGTAATTGTTTTTTATTATTTCTTTTTTTTTTTTAATCAGCCATTATAAATGCCAATACCGATATATCGGGAAATGCCTGATATCAGTCGATAATATCAGCCCGCCAATATATAATATGAAGTATACAGTACTAGGCTTGAGCCACTATAAATATTTAGTTATATTTACATTTCATTAATTAGCTTGAAGGTGTCATATTGACAAATGTCAGTTTAACAGTTAGCATAAAAATCAAACTGGTATAGCCTCGTCCCCCGGACTGGAACGGTAATGGACCCAACTTTACACAGTCCTGTATAGCGTTAGCTAAGAATTGAATGCACAGAGGTTTGTCTTTTCATTTGTATGTCCTGCCATGTAAATGAAAAACTAATGGAACAAACAGCATTTGTCATGTTATCTTTTTTTACTGTAGAAAGAATCCCCGCTTAGACGACCAGGAGACGGACCGGGGTAAAATGTCAGAAGAACCCACAGTTCAGAGGTCAGTGCTAACAGCTGAGGAGACTAATGAAAACATCCCTGCATCTTCTCAAGAGCCCTCAGGGGTGAAGCCGCCCTTACAGCAAGAATGTAGTCCGTCACCAGCACCAGTGTCCAGGAGGAGAGTGGGACTGATGCTAAATCTGAGGAAACAGGCTTGTTTGAGGACAGATGTGTGGATCATATTGAGTTGGGGGAACATTTTCTTCCAGACACCAACAGCTGGTCTGAGGAGGAGAAGGGCTACTGCTTTTACTGTGGAAAAGGGCAGGTGCAGGTTGGTGGTCAGATAGCACGCAAAGTTTCAACAACTGGGAACGATGTCCAGCCCACAACGCATGAGGATCCCCTGACGACTCAGAGAAGCATTAAAACCAGGTCTTGTGGCACAGCTAAAAATGCCAAAGACATTCAAATAGTCAGGTTGGAAAGACCACCTGGGAAAAGTCCAAAGTCCCAAGTACTGCTCCACACTCAAAATCTTCACCCGGTGCTCCCTGTTGGTGTGTCGCTGTCTGATATTCATGAGGAGAGTTTGGAGTTTTTCGGCTCTCAGAAGAAGCTGCTGCTCTCTGATCTCTGTGTGTGAAGGGGAGACTGAGGCTATGGGTCAGGAGCATCACCTAGACCTGCAGCAGCAGCAGCAGCAGCAGCTGTTTTGGATACGGGACAGTGCTGAGCGACAGGTCATTCTGGTACCTGTCCTTGCTGAAGATGGATTACAAAGTTATCTCAAGATGGAGGAAGTCTCTGATGAAGCACAGACCATACTTGTGTCAGAACTGGATCTTAAAGGAGAATTGGAGCACATGACAGAGAACAGTGGAATTCTGTCCAGAGATGGAAAAACATTTGATGATGACCACAGTGACCAGCATTCTATTATCAACACTACTCTGGTGGAAATAGGAGAAAATGTGAGGGAGAAACTTAAAGAACACCTGGAGGGATTTCACCTCCAGCTGAGCACCGAGTTTATAAACTGACTGGATATTCTGAATGAGTCATTTTTTGTGTCATTTGTCTCAGTCTTAGTTGGATATGCTGTGTGTTGTTTAGAAACACCACCTAAACACCACCTGACAATCAGCTCAGCAGTCAGATATGGTGGAGTTGTAAAGCAACACATCTTTAAAGATGCTTTAAAGATATATTAAGTGCTTAGTCACTGCAGAACGGGGTAAATCAGTGGATACATGCGTGCTTTAATATGCAGAGCCAAACCAACAGAATGTATTGTCTGTATTAAAGCATGATACATCTTCTTATAGCTCCATGGTTGTTCAAAAATGATTTAAAAACACATTGAGTCACATTTGTGCATACAAAATGAAACTAGAGATCTGTAAAGATGTGCTAATCAGTAGGAGCCTACGGGGTTGGAGTTGGAGACACACAGAGTAAAAGTTACAAGTACTAACACATTGTTGGTTTTGGACTTGGACATGACACTTTCATTTTTTAATATTTCATTTTTATTTTTGATATTTTTCTCCATGTCATAATATTGGTAAAAGAATAACATGGATAATTTATAACTGAAATGGCAAACGTGAAGGTATATCTCCAAAATAAAGGGATAAATGATAAAATGTCTTACTTGTCAGTTCTTTTTTCAGTTTCCCTCTTATTTTTGAAATTTCCACTTGTGTTCTCAGAATTGTGCACGTGCAATGTATTGTGCGGTTTTCATAGAGCAGTGAAAGTTTGCTTGTGGATGTTTCTGTGGTGTGAGGGAATAAAAAGTGTTAGATTGCACAAATATAAAGAAACTGTAAACAAATGAACTTGATGCTCTTGTAGTTTTCTAGATACATCCACAATTAAACACAAAATATATTTTCACACACCTCATATGCAATTGATACAAAAGGCAATCTGCCTTGCATCCCAGTTGTACATCCTATGGCATGTTTTATTAATGGACTTTAATTCAGAAGACTAACACCATCCACCCACAGAAACCTTTGGTCTTGGAAGCTCTCAGCAACATTATCAAATTGGTCAACTTCCACAAAAACTGCAGTAAGTTTGATAAAGATAGTCTACAATGGAAGATATACCACTTCTAAGCATCTGTGTGCCCTCTCTACGGGACAATGTAGAGCGCTAACTGGGCTAAACAGAGGCTACGGTACAACTGTCGAAGAAGAAAAAATGATCTCTAGATCATACATTCATAGTTAGAGTTTGAGCTCCAAAACCGTTTCAATGGAGGAAAAACGGTGGAAAATAAAATATTACATGAGTTGTATTATTAATGGTGGTTGGATGTAACTAAAAACATTAATCTTATTCATGTACGGTACAATTTTGAGGTACTTGTATTGTGTAATAGTAGGCTGCTTGAGGATTTTCATTCATGCTTCTTTATAGTTCAACCCAACAGCAATTCAGAAACAAATATTTTACTTCTCACTTTCCAGATTTAGATATGAATCAACTAATACATGGCACATTGATTACTTTACCCATCAGAATAAAATGTTGTTCAAATGACCTTTACCAGCTCCAACATTTTTTTATATACACATCTGTACATATATTTACAGTGTACTCACACACACACAATTATTTTAGGGAATTCTTTTAAGTTTTTAGCACATCTACGCTCAATTGTTCAAAGTCTATGCTGGCATCTTCTTCCAAGCTGGAGCTGAACTTGGGCGACTGCAATAAGGTCACAGCCTTGGAAAGTTCCGTTGATCTCCCTCTCCGACAACTTTGACGGAATCTTCAGCATCAAGTTACCATGACTACGGTTAAAGTCACCACTAAAAACAGGTCATAGGAGAAGTCACTTCACACAAACAAAAGACAGAGGACAATATGTAAAGTGGTGATCTTGTAATCTTCTGTTTTTGCTGTGACATTTTATGTTGTACTAATAAAAAAGGCTAATTCATTCAGGAGAGGCATGATTGCAGATATGCAAATAAGATTTATTGTACAGCTCAACTAAAATGTACAAAGCCTTTGGTGATTCAACTCCATCGCTATACGAATCTTTCGTATATCTATATATAGTGGTAGAGAACCATCAGACCCCCGGATGGAATCTAGACACCGATGGTGGCGAAGGAGCCCAAAGACCAGACCCAAGGAGGCTCCGGACCGGTCAGCTGGAGTAGATGACTGGAGGTGGAAGGGGAGGTGGAGGGTTGCACTTTTGCCTGCAACGACAGCTGAATAGCAAAGGGAGAAACAGATTTAAAGCAGGGCTGTGACTCTGTGATTGGCCTTTGCCATGTGTAACGATTCTGATTGGTTTAGCAGGAAGGTAAACGCCTCCAACAGCTGATTCGAGTTAGGTAGAGCATTGATTAAGAGGGAGGTCTTCCTGAAAGGATTTATGCTGATATACATTTCAATCAGGAGAGACTAGTTGCAGATATGCGACAGTTCCACAGCATGATCAAATATACATTAGATAATACTTGAATTGATTTAGGAGTGCATCAATTTAATAGTCGGGTCTTCCTGAAAGAATTTACGCTGAGCTACTTTGGTTCCAGTGACCACCAGCGCCAAGAACTCTAACAATAAGACAAACTCGTACACCACTCTCCCCTAAATCTGTTTAACCCAAAGTCAGTCTAAGCAACCCATGAGTGACGAGTTAGCTGAGATCGTGACGCTTTGTCACCATTCGATATCCGATGTCTGTGAAAAGGCAACGTTAAAATCTGAAGTTAACTTACTGAGCCGGTATCCTACAACTTTTAGAACCAATCATCACATTTGGATCATAGGGTAATGGATAAGGACGCTACTTTGACAATCACTACATTACTGTAACGTTACCTAGCAACGGATTTCACTCGGCGACTCTACGTATTTCCTTGTTTCTTTTTAGCGGACCAAAAGATAACAAATAAAATATGCCGTAATTATACTTGATGGCCAACCGCTAGTAACGTCATTTTGTGTTTGTTTGTATTTCTCTGTTTCCAGATTTTTTTCCCCCCCCTCGGTTTCAGTACCTCGTCGGTCATCTCTGCATTTGGGTCTAACCTTTCTTTTCACCGTATAGTCTCGTTTGCTGTTCCAGTTCATTTATGATCATCAGATGAAAAATTACACACTTACAAAGACGTTCAAAAGGTGCATACAGTACATTAATGAGACATATCTCATCCCATGGGACCTCGGCTATTGTTGTGAATATTTTGTCTTTCAGAGACCTAAGCAGCCAACTTAGCAAGTTTGTTCCCAAATGGTTCTTTGGGGTGATGTTTTGGGGACTTTATGTATGATCATGTTACATGTTATTATCATGTATACAGTATTATACTTTAACAACTTGTCCAAACCGTTGAACACATACACATACCATAATATAATGTATGATGAAGGTGGATGTGAGGTGGCGCCTTGGCTTACTGCTTCTTCCTGGCTTTTCTCTCATGTTGAGGGAGGATCCAGGAACTTTGCCAGCTGCTGACTGTCTGACTGTCTGTCTGTCTGTCTGTCTGTCTGTCTGTCTGTCTGTCTGACTGTCTGTCTGACTGACTGTCTGTCTGTCTGACTGTCTGTCTGACTGTCTGTCTGTCTGTCTGTCTGTCTGACTGTCTGTCTGACTGACTGTCTGTCTGTCTGTCTGACTGACTGTCTGTCTGTCTGTATATTAACTCCACTGACACACGGCAGCGAGCAGCGAGACGCGCAGGACCAGCACAGCAAAGTAAAGTGACCGTATTGAAACTCACAGTCGACATGTCTCAGGTAAGAAACCCTACACAAGCTGTTTTCGGAACTTGTTGAACTTTACGCTTCGTTTTTTAATTGTTTGCGGCGGACTTGGATGGCTTTACGTGGAATCTGCGTTTGGGAAGTGTGAGACCTCGCCATCTCACGCCAGGCGGAGGGAAAAGTCGCCGAGGAGCAATTTACATTTCCAGATTGAGTTGTACATGAACAGACAGCCATTGTGCGTCCCAGCCGCAGTGTAATAGATAGTTTCAGGACTATGTGCTGTTATAGCTGCCCCTCCCTGAGAGGAAGACTGCTGGGGAACACAAACAGTTCATCCATGAGACTGTTTGCAGTGTATTATGAACATTATGGAGAGCATTTGTGTGCCTTTGATATTAGAACACTGAGTTTTAATATCAGAGCTACTAAGTGGAGTGCAATCACCTGTCTGTGTTGAATGTAGGCCTACATTATGAACACACACCTATGTTACACACCCAGTGGCATCCTGTCACTGAAGATACATGATAAAAGAAGAAACTATGTTTCACCGCAGCCAGTGGTCAGGAGAATTTTGTAGAACTTGCTCACTGTTTTATTATAAAGCCCTAACTTCCAGGGAGAAATGTAGGGATTTGGGTGTGGTGAATGGGGCTGGACGCTCTAAAAACACAGGGACTTCAACCCTGTCTTTATTTGTTCTCATTGAAACCAAATCACTAAATGCTTCTCCACTATAAAACTCTCCATAACTAATTTATGCCATTAAACGGAAGCCTCCTGTATGTATGTCAGCGACTCATTGGCTCATTTAGGAACATAATCTTTATGTAATACTTGAGTGAGTATATAGAGGGGTTGTTAGTAGTTAACACTTGTCTACAGGCAGGATACAGGTGGACGAGTTTGGTGAAGTGGGCTTGCACCAGCTTGTGTACTTCAGAAAGGGTGTGGTTTGGACAAAGCTGTTGGCCCACATGTACTAGATAACTGTAGCAAGACAACCATTTTTAATGCTGTTCTAAACCACATTGACATCAACACTGAGTGAAATGGCTGTGTGTAACGTGCAAAATGTTGCTCACAGCGGTAATCTGCATTTCTTCACAGCTTTTTTAGTCTTTTGGCTTATAGTGGGCCGTGGAAATGGGCGCTGAAAATGTCAACAGTAAAAAATATCAGAAAACTTTGGAAAAAACATTTTAAAAAAAGCACCCACAACATTGAAAAAGTAACAAAAAATGTCGGAAAAAGTGATAATAATGTTGAAAAAAAAAGTGACAAAAACGGGTTAAACAACACAAGGGTTAAAAGTTTTTTCTTTTGAGAAACAGCTCTATAAAGGCTGTGGATACTACCTGCTCAGCAGCACACAGGCTGGGTTAGACACTAGCTGGTGATCATTGGGAGCACTGAACAGCTAAAGAGACAGATATCTTTCTCAGGAGCAAAGTGATTGAATATTGCACCTACATTCCAAAGATGGACACAAACAGAAAGACTCCAAATGGATGATAATGCTGCTCTGTAATGGCTGGATAGGTTAAAAACTGTTTGCCAACAAGTTCATCTTAATAACTTCTAATGGGTGATATTATGTGGTGTTGCCACCAAGTGACCAAAAGATCAATGAATACTAAATAATACTTTGAACATTCCTTACCAATTGTACTGCTAAATGTTGGCTTAGCATCAGTGAAATTATTACAAAAAGGGAGTGAAAAAAAAAGCTCCCCACCAGCTACTAGGCCTACATGGACCTTGCGGTTAGGGGTGTCACAATTTTACATTTTAAACTGAAAATCGATTCAAATGAGCTCTTGATTTTAACTATAAAAATCAGAAGCAGGTCCAGAGAATCCCCTAGTAGGGCTGGACAATATATCGATGTATCAATATCGCGATATGAGGCTAGATATCGTCTTAGATTTTTGGATATATCGCCATATCGTGATATGGGAAGTGTTGTAACCTGGTTTTCCAGGCTGCATTATAATAAAGTGATGTCATTTTCTGAACTTAACCAGACTATTACCTAAGACACTAAGTCATTAAACCATTTCTGGAGAATATTTATCAAAAATCTCATTGTGTAGATAACATTTTGTTAGAGCACCGATAGTCAACCATACAATATCGTCGCAATATCGACATTGAGGCATTTGGTTAGAAATATTGTGATATTTGATTTTCTCTATATCGCCCAGCCCTATCCCCTTGTATTTTTTCCTCTCTCTACAACTCCTTACTTGCACACATCCGAAGAAAAAAACAACAAAAGACATAGAATAGCTTATGGCTGGTAGCATACAGTCAAAGACAAAGGGTAATGTTAGCTTACCAGTGGCCTGGAGCCTAACACCGGGGCCACTGTTAGAGTCGGAGATGACAGAGATACAACAAAACTGGAAAATCCTCTTGCTTCCCTGAAGTTGACAGTGTGGCAACACTTTGCCTTTTCCTGTAAGTGAGTTAATGAACAAACAATGTATCTGACAGGACTCTATTGTGCCTTTATATACTTTACAACTGTTGCTGTTGTACATGTGGTAAATTCTCAGGTCACATTCATGACCTTATTCAAATAGAATAATAATAATAGTTCTGAACTGAAGCTGTAGCCTGTAACTTTAGCACGTACAGCCAGTCTATAAGAGCCAAGGAGGAGAAGCTAACTGAGATCATAGAAGGTGCTCCATTCTAACTGAATCCCCAGCTGGCTTTGAAGCAGGTGGAAATCGACTTACCTGTTTGTATTGTAACTTTGTAACAAACTGTTAAAAGATACAATGGTTGGATGGGAATGCCTCTTGGCTAACCCATCAAATAGCTAGCAAATGGAGGTACTTAATCAAAGTGATACAAAATTATGTAAAAGTCCAGAATTACCTGAAAGCAGTGGATTGATGTGTAATGTCATCCACAATAAATGTAGACACTCAGGGATAGTAAAGGGAGAGGTACCATGGCCAAGTGTGAACAGTATGAGAAAATTAATATTGTCTTACGGGCTTACCTTAGACAATATTATGTAAGACATATTTTAAAAATAAATGCAGGTTTAAGGTGGAAAGCAGTTGTGAACACAACATTGACACCTTCATCTCCACTATCCGTCTCTACCAACTCCTGAGGGAAATATCTGTCTCAGCAGCTAAATGCTCCACTATGTTGACCAGCTACTCTGTGTCTGTCTGCTGCTGAGCAGCTCGTGTGCAGTGGCTTTATAGATCTAAAAACAGCTTCCGGTGAGAGTGAATACAGACAGTAAAGTTGCTAGAGGTGGGGGAAAGAAATCGATAGTATCGCGATATTTTCCGTGGCAATACTGTATCGATACACACATAAAATCTAAGTGATATGAACAAACAGAAATGTATCATTTTAGATAAAACAGATGTTGACAAAGTTTCCTTTAGGGGACATCATTTGAAAGTTGGAAAAAAGGTTACAATTGCAAAATATAGCAGAATATTGCAATAGGTTTTAAAATCGCAATTATATTGTATCGTGGCATAAGTATCGTGATGATATCGTATCGAGGCGTCTGGTGATTCCCAACCCAAAAAGTTCCAGCTGAACAGATAATGAATTCTCTTTAGCTTCGTCACCACACCTTCACATTTTCACAATGGTTTCACAAATAATAATAATTTGATACAAAGTTATAAGAAAATATATTACTTGTAGCTGCTTTAACCACCTTTAGTTGCCTAAACTTAACCAAGCAGATCAGAATGCTCATATAGGCAGTTTTTGAAGGCAATGATAAATTATATTTTTGTCCTTAACATTCACATTTGTTTGTTATCCGTGCAGAGGCAGAGCTTTGGTTCAAAGGCAATGCCCCAAACCTTACATGGCATTAGATCTAGGTATGACCATCTTTTTTCTTCCTTACATTTCCCTCCCAGTATTCCGACCTGGAGAATGCCATCAACACGCTGGTCACCCAGTTTCACTCTGCTTCAGCTTCCAATAGTCCAACGCTGAAAACCGATGAATTCAAAGGTCTTTTGTCCTCCCAGATGCCTAACCTGGTCAAGGTAAAAATGTCTGTCAGTCTCCATGTGCTTCACCCTCAGCCGGGCCTGCTGTTGACAGCAGTTGGGTGTGGCAGCACGGCTCAGCTTACTCATTCACAAAGACAGTCAGAAACATGCTCAGCAGCCGAGTCACACAGACCTCATGCACACACACGCATACAAAGCTTGTGACACACTAGGCCGACAGCAAAAAACGACTGACGTTGAAGGCTGACTGTTGAGTCGCCTTTGTCTGAGCCAGAAAGTTGTACTTAAACACACCGCAAAGACTACAACCGAAGGCTAAACTAGCAGTTCGGCGCGAGAGGAAATAACTCTCGCCCAAAAATACTTTCCCCATGGACGTAACATGGCGAAAGAAACGGCTGTAAATCAGGGGAGACATTTTTCACAACCCCCTGCAAAATGACATCAGAATTTGATCTTATTCAGTCCAATAACATTTGAAAAGTCTAGAAGAGCTGCATGATTCAATCACTCAATCGTCATTAAAGTCTCCCTGTGTTGGGGAAGCGGAGCGACCGACCAGCGTGCTCTAATGAGCTCACAAGCGGATGGCTGGTTAATTAGCTAGCTAGCTAGCTAATTCCCCCCCCCCTATGCTTTAATGCTACACTGGTTACAGAAAACAATGCTGTTGCTCATCTGGCGATGCCAATATGCTTTCCTATGCTGTGACTAGCTTGCTGGGGGATCAGTTTTTCAGTCTAGCACCAACCACAGTGCAGAAAAAGAGAGGTCTACGGTCTGTAAATTAAATTTATGGTACAGGAAATGATTTCATTAGTTCATTTTGTAATGCTTAGGCATGGAGATCAAACTGTTCATTGCAAACACTCATCACTCTAGTTTTGATGTGCAATGAGGGATTATAATAATTAATTATAATTGTGGTCACAAGACCAGTTTTGTAGCCTTAATGTCATTACTACTGTTCAGGGAATTGTGGACCCAAATGCAGAGAACAGGCAAGCAGCCAGGAGAAGTTGACATTTTATGTATCCAAAAAACAAAGCACAACTAAACAAAGGAAGTTCTGAGATGGGCTGGTCAAAAAACAAGGAAAAAAGATGAACAGGAACTGAGGAAATAAACAGAGAACAGTCAGGGAAACACACTGACACAGGGACATGCTACAAACTCACTGGAACAAAGTGAAGTGACACAGGACAAGACTAAATACTGGGGGTAACGAGGAAACAAGAGGCAGGTGACACAAGGGCAGGGAAACGAGTGAGAAACATTAGGCAATCACAAGGGCGGGAAAACACAGGGAGTGAAACTAGACAAGACAGCGCAGAAAATCAGACTATCACAATAAAACAAGGAAACAGAACATAATACAAAACAAGACTGAAAATTACACAATCCCAAAGAGACAAGGCATAGAACCAAAATATAGAGCAGAATAGAACAGAAAAAGCAAAATACCGAACAGAATTTTACATTTCACAATTACATAAATTACATATGTTGGGTTATTAAGTCTGATTCAGATTTTATTTTTTGACTTAACGTATTGAAATGCAAAAATCTAAAACTCCAATGAAATTTTGGTTGGAGGCTACCGCCTTCACTTTGACAGTGAACCCGCACATTATTTCTAACGGTTTTGCTTACCTTGTGATAACAAAACAGGTCGGCACAGACCAGGGAATGGGTGAGATCCTGAGGAAGATGGGTGTAGCTGAAGGCGAGGGCATCTCTTTCAAGAATTTCTGGACCTTAATCCAGTCAGTAGCCACCTCACAGCACAGCCTCCTCAGCAGCCAGATGGGCTCCTCATGCATCCTAATGTGAAGAGCCAGCTCTCAGCCCAACACAGCTCTGAGTTTAACTAAAAAGAGTATTAATATGTACATCGCTGTCCTAATCAGGTGTCGGACAGAATACAAAGGTACAAAGTCTAGTCTGCACACAGCGAGCTGTTCCCACCGTTTCTGACTAAAACATGACAGCTTGTAAATGCTGTGATCTCTTTTCCACATCACCCTTCTGCCAGTACACTGCCCAGCATCCTTTGCAGCAGTTAAAGTTCAAATTCAGTCTAGTTTGCATTTAAATTCTCATCCTTCTTTGTCCAAGTCTACACATTGCTATATCTTTAAGCTACAATTTGATTACCTTACTATAAAAAAAAAATCTATTCATCTTCATACTTCGTACCAGATAACATCTATTTGGAGCCATTTAGTGATCATAAATAAAGTAATTGCAGTGTGTTATTTTATTTGACATTTTTTTATTTTAACGTGTGGTACTGCACATGTTAATTTTGACTTAGGTTCCTATTACTGTATAGGATAATCAAATTTTGGCATTAGCGACAGAAAGTTGGCTGTCCCTCTCAATAACACAGCGTCAGCATCAAACTGACCACATGCATCAGTATGCTTGAAACGCACTAGGTCGCATGACACGTCATCCATAATAAAACGTATCAGTCTGCTTCAAAAGAAGTGCTGGTTGGATCGTCTAAGAATGTCCGCTCTGTCGTCATCCTCATCATCCTTTAATCAAGGCAAGCTTTGGAGTGGGGAAATTCGGAACACCTACCAACACTTCTGCCTTCAGACGTTGTACAAACAAATACATTGATGCATGATGAACCCTTCAGACACTATTACACAATCCAGTCCCTAACACTCATTTTGGATTTAACCGGTGCAAAAGGTGCTGGGCATTATCAGTCATAGTCATTAACATTTCCCTTGTTTGCGCCAGTTTTTTGCCATGTATAGTAGTGACCCATGTGCATTCAAATGGCTCGTGTTTACTACACTAATAATTAAAGAATGAATGGCCCTTTTTTGTGGTATTCACAACTTCTTGAATACTTTTGCTAATAGCTCAAAGCGGAGTGTTGAGAACGGCGTACTCCATCAAATGTAAGCATGGCCTTAGAATGGAGAAGATATAACATCATTGATCATTTTACAAAAGAGAACAAGAACCAGTTCTTATGTTCATCTCACTAGTAAGCCACATAAATGTATATAGTTTCTATGCAGTGGAATGGTGTAGTCAACTTTGCATGTCAAAAATGTACCATTTTAAGCACATCAGTATGAGAGCATTTACCATCAGACCAAGTTACAGTAATTCTAAGGAGGAATTAGTTTACCTTTCAAAGGATATGCAATTTGTTTCTTCCTTTGCAAAGAATAAACTAACTGTGTTAGCAATGAGTTTACCAGTCATCATCACAAAAGTCTGCTATGGATTGTTTCTAAATGTCAGTATGTTTGAATTTGTAATCATGTGGTGAAACACCTTATTGTGTGCCTTATAGTCCCTTTATAAGTTTCTACCAGTAATGCGTTATACCCTCTGTGATCCTGCATTTTCTTTGTATTTATATTTTGGAATTCTCTGTATTCTGACCTATGTGACACCATAAGAAAAATGACATAATAAACATCCAAAGAAATCAACAGTACTGCAATTTGTTATTGTTTAATCATTTATTGATTTAATAAGCAATAAAAGCGTCTCAAACTGTTTAACCCTTGTGTTGTCCTACTGGGTCAAAAACAGACAAAAAGTTAGACATTTTCGTCCCTTTTTCAGACTTTTCTTTTTTAAGTTTTCACTAACACTACCTTACTACCACTATTTGGAATTCATGGTCAATAACCCTCATTTATATAGAATTATACCTAATATTTGAATTAAAAAAAAACAGAAATTATGAATTATTTTGACTAATAGTTAAGATCAAAGGAACGTACAGATGAGTTTTGTCAGGAATGAAAGTGATCAATTATATTTGCAAAGAGCGTTTCTTTGTGGTAATTTGGTTAAAAGAAACCCATATTTCCGATACAGACATTTTTTAAAGGGGTCAAATTTGACCCGAGGACAACAGGAGGGAAGTAGTGTATATTGAGAACAATTATGCTCTATTGATGTGTAGCTGTGCCAGCGAGCTGAAGCAGTAGAAGTAGACTATGCAGCACTTTATTGCAGTATCAAAATCACTATCTGGAACAAGACAACATCTGTGTCAGATGTTTTTGTATTGAATAATAGAGCCAACCATGCAACGAAAACAATCAGATGAACTACTGTAATCACAAATTATGGATTTAAATGATCATGTAAAGAGGGAGTACATCCTCTCTTGAGTTTCTTTCCCTCAGGTGTACCTCGAAAGAATTCTAGATAAGATGAGAACACATACGTATTCAGGACTTTGACCCTCCCGAAGATGGCCAGCTCTGTTTGCTCGTCATGGTCAACAGCATTCATCATCTGCTTCGATTTGATGTACAAGGCGTTTTCCTTCGCAATAACTTCCTCTAACCAAATCTGTACATTGCGCGGTGCCATTTCATAGTTGTCAGCAGTGCAGCCGTAGAATCCTCGTCGCAGATGCTCAGGCCAGGGTTGGTTAGTCACCATGGGGTGGTCAACTCCAACAAAAGCTGTGCACAGGGGGCTGTCAGTCCCTCGTGAGCGGCCTACTTCACAACTTATGACACTCATGAGGAAAAGCGAGAAGATTCTGAAATTACACACAGATACTGAAAACACAGCAGCCATGAAGTAACGGCCCCATCTTTCACAGTTGTGGTTACACTCCTGGAACTGGAACGTCTGGCGACAGAAGTCAATGAATTGTGATGCTTTGAGACCCTGTCTCAGTTCCTGCAGGGAGGACTCACCCGCCTGGTCATTGAAATTCTGACGGAAATATTCAATTTCAGCTTGATTGTCAGTGCTCATGAACTTGCCCACCAGACTTACACTTAGATTTTTCCCATGTACTTTGTAAATGCATTCATTGAGAACATAGTAAAGGTCTGACGTAATTTCCTCTTTGGCATTGTATCGTATCTCTACAAGTAGATCCTGAATGTTACTGATATGCCTAAAGACAATATTGTCTTCTTCTAGTCCTGTCTCCGTTAGCCAAATTGCTTTCAGGAGTTTTTTTTGTGGGACATAATTAGGAGCACGCCTTCTTTCAGTCTCTTCAAAGAATAAGCTCCAAGTGAGCCCCTCCAAGCAATCAATAGAAGGGTACTTTTTGCGCAGCTCCATTGGAACAAACATTTGAGGGTGGCTTGGCCACTCCAATGTCTGCAGATACAAAACGTTTCCTTTATAATCAGAAAACATCGGTCCTGCACAGCCAAGTTCCACTTTTGTGAGCAGGTCACCTTTTTTGTCCAGTTCAGCAATGACTCTTCCGCTGTGGTCATGGGACCTCCAGACTCCGTCCGTTGTCGTCAGTATCTTTCCATCAGAACTAACAGACAGGAAGGAGTTGTATAGGTGTAGCTTTGTTTCCACACTGAGAGACCGGAGAATTTGTAGCAGCTGCGACATAAATTGAAGGTCATATCCAAGATTGCAGCTGATGAGGCTGATGGTGCTAAGATGATCAAATACGCTTTCAGTTTTTAAGGTTGACACAAATTTGGCAAGTTCCTCTGGGCCATAACCAGCTAGCTGGACTTTTCCATTGGTACCATCACTGCCGTGGCCAACCAGCATGACATCATGATTATCAGTAGAAAAGAAATGGCTTCCTCTGAGAGTAAGTAGTTCCCCTTTCTGGTACTTCAGCAAAGTTGATACACTGGGATGCCTCTCAAAGAGGTAGGTGGCTGCCTCAATCACTGCAGGGTCCTCTTCCATTATAACTATAGTCGTGTGGCTGTGTTTAATATGACTTCCTTCCATAAAGGCCATATATTCTTGGTTAAGCATCATTTTTGTCTCAAATGTGTTATTATGGCTGAATTTAAAATGGTCTGCCTGAGTCAAATACACTGGGAAGGCCTCCTTAATGGGACAAGTACCTCCAACACAAGAAGGTACTGTCTGATTATTGGAACACAGGGGTTGAAAAGCAGGATTCCAGCTATCAGTGATTCTCTGACACTGTGTCTTTAACATAGACAAATTCAGACGTTCTGTTAATGACAAATCTACTCTTGTATTGATTGCACTTATTAGTTTGGACTTGGGGTCGCTGTGAGAATCAGTTAGTAACTTTCCAGCATCTTCAGGATCAGTGTGTTGTGGGTCAAACCTTGGTGGAATCCTTTGAAGATATTCCCTGGAAGTAGATAAGTGATGGTTGAATACTGAGCCAATGGTTCAAATACTCACACTGTCTGAATATAGCAGTGTTTAACTTGGGAAATGTAATAGTGTTGATGAGAGATTTTGTACACTTTCACATTGAGTGCTATTCTTTGTTGGAACTTGTTTAATTGTACACAGTAAATAGAATGTACAGTGTAAAAGGGAACCAGTCTCTTACAGATCCAATCATGGCTTCCCCATTCACCCTAAGACTCTACAGTCATGCTAGCGGCTCTCTAAGGCTGTGCTTTGAGACATGGAGTGCGATTACTGAGACTGGCAGTCCAGTGGCACAGCAGTGGCAAGCCCGTGGCAAAGTAATTACATAAAATCAAAAACAAAAACATTTAAAAAATTAAAATTGAACTGCCTTACGTGACAATAAACCATGCACACACTAGTCTTCTGTGGGTTTTGCCAGGAACATTTCTGCTTAGCTTGGCAGATCCTCCGCTGGTGCAGAGTGAGTGCCACTTGCTTGCCACTGTCCTGAAACCTGCAACAGGCTTCCCAATGTCCTAATATCTGCCTGACGCCTGCCAGACGCTTGCCATGATGTGCCTTAAACCTGCATTCTATCAGCATGGGGCAACTCCACTGGTTGCAAAAAGAAGTTGGCTTGTATAGAAGTCTATGACAAAATGATCCTAGTTTCTCACTTGATTTATTACCTCGGTATCATTACTCTTCCAATGCTGAAATTACTATTTTGAATGTAATTTGTTTTTATAAATAGGTTGGCTAACGTTAGCTAATCCCCCTCTTCTCATATCACATCTAATGAACAATAAGGAGGATGGGAAATAGTTTTAACGTGACTTTAAAATCGACAACTACCGAGTGAAAATTTAATTCAATTTTATTTATAGTATCAGATCATAACAACAGTTATCTCAAGACACTTTACCGATAGAGTAGGTCTAGACCACACTCTATAATTTACAAAGACCCAACAATTCCAGTAATTCCCCAAAGAGCAAGCATTAAATAAATTAAGTGAGAAGTAGGGTCATTTTTTTTCCATATACTTCAATACAAACCGGGATCTCAAGTCTCACGCATTCACGGTGAGACACATTGGGATGGCTCCTCCCCTAACACATCTCACTCAAACTTTTGACAAAACTTGAGAACCCTGCAGACAGACTTCTTTTTGAAGCCAGTGGAGAATGCAGGTTTAAGGGACTTCCGCACTGGCTTTACTTTTCAGGCCTGAAGTTGCCATCTGGGCTGTTAATTAATTATTATTATTAATTATATTAATCGGTAGCAGTTAAGCAATATACAAAGAAAACGGCCCTTATGTTCAATTCATTTTGATATGTGCCTAATAAAGATAGTGTCCCTGCAACGCTAATGGTGACTGAAAAAAATATTTGTATTATCTTTGAGTTAAATTAGTTTTGACACTTTATATCAAAGTAATTACACAATGTTACATTTTACATTTCCCAATTGAGATAATCTAAATAATCATGTCAGTTGTTATCATATAAAAGCAGCGGTCTGTTGCATCATGT
Source organism: Percina caprodes (assembly GCA_013375575.1). NCBI lineage: Eukaryota > Metazoa > Chordata > Actinopteri > Perciformes > Percidae > Percina > Percina caprodes. The sequence continues at coordinate 163,064 of JABXJD010000353.1, forward strand.
GGTGTCTCACCTGTTTCTTAGATTAGAGCCAAAGGAAGTCATCTTAACACTTAAATCTGTAATGACAGAAAAAAAGCTAATAGATATTGTCTGACACTTAAAAGTAAAACGCTGCTTGTCTGATGATCGGAATAACAATTAGTTCTGCTCAAATATGCTCCACTGAAGCATTGTTGGTGAAAACAGCCCAATGTGGTATGTCTACAGCTCACTTTATATGTTACCATGGCACTTATAAGGAGAGACATTAAAATAGCAGCATCTATTTTAAAACAATTAAAAAAAAGTGTAATGATCTTACCAGCATTTATTCCAACTGCCAAAGACAGCTGAACAATAACACAAAATCCCCAGGGATTCAACATGGTTTCTCTGCAGAGCTGCTGGAGTGAAGATCACTGTGAATTCACCAGGCAGAGGAGTTCAGGTCATATCTCATTCCAAATTTGGTTAGATAAGAATGAAAATGACTAAATGACTAAATGACTGCACTGTTCATCAGTTAAAAATTACAATGTTTGTCAGACTGCTCCACTTTAGGTCTACTTCATTGTGTAAAACATTGAATCAGCATGCTTTCTTTCTATTTTGACTGTAAGTTCAGGTGTGTCACTGAATATTAAAATGACAAATCCAGCAGACTGCTCCAACATGCAATGAAATCCAATATGTCATCAAGAAAGATGGACAGATCTGCCCAAAAAGTCAATAAAATAGAATCAATCTAGTCTGACAGCATCAACAGAAAAAGAGCACTATAAGCTTAATACAAGTATAATCTGTTGCAGGACATTTAAATGCATTACATTGTCCTCTATGAGAAAATGAGGTAGAGATAGAGTGAAGCCCGGGGCCCCCATCTGGCCCTGGCTCAAGACGGGAGAGCTCGGAGTAGAGCCGCTGCTCTTTCGCATTGAAAGGAGCCAGTTGAGGTGGTTCGGGCATCTGGTAAGGATGCCTCCTGGGTGCCTCCCTAGGGAGGTGTTATAGGCATGTCCAGCTGGGAGGAGGCCTCGGAGAAGACCCAGGACTAGGTGGAGGGATTATATCTCCAACCTGGCCTGGGAACGCCTCGGGATCCCCCCAACGCCTCGGGAACGCCTCGGGATCCCCCCCAATCGGAGCTGGTTGATGAGGCTCGGGAAAGGGAAGTTTGGGGTCCCCTGCTGGAGCTGCTCCCCCCTACGACCCGATACCGGATAAGTGGATGAATGGACATTGTACATGTTAATAGATAAGAAAATGGGATGCAGATTTTTGCTGCAGGAAGTATCTAAGGTGTGTCCAGCACAAGAGACGGTGCTAGAAAAATGAGCCTAAGGGCTTCCTTACCATATTCCTTTTAAGGAAACACTTGGTGATTCCTTGTGAAGAGCTGGATTCACCCAAGAGGGCACTGGGGCACCATTTAGACATGGTTAAGATGTGCCAACACCTTATTGCAGCTATTTCAGTGAGTGAAAAAAAATCAATCAAATTTATTATTTATATTTTTGAATTGTTGTTCAACTGACAGGCTATATTTTTGAAATCTTGTGATCTGTGGGTTTGTGTACACTTAAATTAATTTGTAGATCATACAGGTTTTTATATGCATTACAAATGTATGCACAACCAGAGCTGGACTTATACCTTTTCTATCCTTTTCAAATACTACTGTTATTTAATTTTGCACCTCATAAAGTTGATGGACTTGCAAAAGATATATAACACATTAAAACTGTTGAGTAAGGTCTGGCCCCCTCCACACATACACTGCATTGAATGGCCCTAAGGGACTTGAGAGACACATGAAGAGATTAAAGGAGAATTCCGGTTGATTTCAACACCTAGCTCTGTTGTTTGGAAATTTGGAGTGATGTTATTAGCAAGAAAATTTAAAAACAATCGGTGCTGTCTACACTGTGTTATCCTTCTGTTAAAGTTAGCACCAAACAGGCTTCAACAGGGCAAGTTTTAAACGTGTTTTTAGCCTCTAAACATGTTCAAAATGTCATTAAAAGTTCCTATCCATGTGCAGTGATTCCTTTTGAGTGAACACAGTGAATCTGACTGCAGTAGATGTGACAGAAAGGCATCTCATACAATCCAATATTCCAAAATGTATTTCTTCCACAAAAAAATGATTTGCCATTGTTATGTTTTTAGTAATGACTATATAGAAACAGGCTGTAACCTGACACCACAGTGGAGCAGGGAGAGCAGAGCGGCTGGCTGCAGCAGGTCAAAGGTTTAAGAGCCCAGTGTTGCTTGGTTACCTATGCGCATGCACGATAGCTCTTGAACTTTTGAACTGCAGCTTTGAGTTGCGCATGCATCACACACCTTTATGACATCATCAAGTTAATGCTATTTTAATCATCAAAATACTGGTCATGAACATTTACTTACAGCTATCTTGGAGCAGTGATGTTAACTTGTCAAGCTGTCCCTCAAGGAAGTTAAGGTGCCGGTGCATCTCCCCCACAAGAATGTTGATTTCCTCATGAAACTGATTGACCAGCATGGCGATGGCAAAACCCCATTGCCTGTAGTGCAAAGAAGGTTAACAAGATGTATTAAAGAGTATTCAACCTCCCAACAGAGTTAATGAACCAAAATAAACTTTACATTCCAAAATAATTACAATATGTACACTCATCTACTTTTTAAAATTTCTAGTTATGGTTAAATCCAAACGTTGTGTGCATACTCGAAGAAAGACTCTCCCAGGGCCAGATTAAATTCTCACTGACAAGCATCTCATCAAGAAAAGGCAGTATGGTCTTGTAGGCTGCGTCCAGCTGGTCAACTGCAGACTCCAATTTCCTTTTCTCTTTTGCAACTTGCAATGCTCAGATTGAAATGTTTTAATAACATGGCATAACATGTCATACTGAAATTTGTGAAATCCATGAAATAATAAACTTTTCTCATTACAAAACAGAAGATGGAAATCATTTCAAAAACATTTTAGCTATCTATGATTGTTTGATTGCTAACGTTAGCTCAAAACGCCATTCCAGTGACAGCCTTTGTTGTGTTTGATTGCTAGCTTGTAGCTAAGCTAGCAGTCATTTCAAAAACGTTTTAGCTATCTATGATTGTTTAGTTGCTAACGTTAGCTCAAAACACCATTCAACTGACAGCCTTTGTTGTGTTTGATGCTAACTTGTAGCCAGCAGTGAACCAACTTCGTTAAGTAGGTCCATTTTTTCCTATATTGACATTACAGAAATCTCTCGTTAGCATCTTGCATGCTACTTGTCCTAAAGTGACGCATGCGTGACTCAAATCTGCACTCAACTTACATCGGGGAGTGACAACCCTGACTACAAACTGTATTTGAAAACCTGCTGCCTTCAGAGCTTCATAACATAACCTCCTGAAACTGCCTTGTTTTTCTAGTTGTACAGCTGCCATAAGCAGATGACAGACAGCATAATACTTGTCCCATGATATGCTCATTGCTCAACACATCAACCTGTGTACCAGCGGCTTCATGTTTGACTCTGGGAAGCGTACAGCCTGTTACCACATGGCTGTTTCCAGGTCACTGCTAATCCTCTCCAATCTTCTTTTCTCCTTATTAGCCATCACTTCTTTCCCTGCTGCGCACACACTGAAGCCTTTCTATGACTAATTCTGTAAAAGTCTAATTTTATACGCCATAGTTTTTAACCTACATTTGGTACTGGAATTACTGCTGAATTCTACTCTGTAATGGTGTAGCATGACAGGTAAAACAGACATTTTGACAGAGGAACATAAAACTGAAGCTGTGCATGAAGTTATTTTGCTGTCAACATGGTTTGAGCAGTATCTGTTTTTTTTTTATGTCTGAGCAGAGGACATAACCTGGCGGGAGACTGTGGAGCCAAACATCAGAAGATTCTTCAGCTAAATAGCCAGACGGAAATCAAGTAAAACAACAAGATACCCAACAGGTACATACAGATTACTTACTGAAGCCATTGGTGTCAACCTTGCAACTACCTTTCTCTTTTTAAAAACACTATCCTTGCTGTTTGATGTGATTACATAGGCTATATTGTATTAGTACTGTATTCCAGCTATTGTTAGTGAGTGAAAAAAAAACTATCAAATTTTCGAGGTGTTGTTCAGCTACACATATTTTTAAATCCTACTGTATGTGGGTTTGTGTCCACCTTTGGTTACAAGGACCATTGTGTGATAAAACAGAACAAAACCGCAGGTTTATTTGTTTATCATACAAGTTTTATTATGCATTACTGTGTATGCACAGCCCAGTTTCATGGCAGTTTGTGAAATTGTCACGTTATCTGATCTATTGATTTGTGTACAGATCACATTAATGTTATTTTCGTGTGTTCATTACGAATTTTAAAGTAATGTATATAAATGAGAAGCCTATCATGATCACTCGTGATCATTCGTGATCACAGAACGATTATGGTAGCGATTAGTATTGAAAAGGCGAAAATCCACAGAGAGGTTGGTTGGGGTGGTGGATGTCTCAAACAACACAGGACTTTCACCCTGGAAACCGGGGATTGCGTCCCACGTGTTGCAGTTTCCTTTCTGCGTTATTCTTTTCCTAACCACAACTGTCCCGTTGTTGTCGGCTAACACGTGTTCTTGGATTGATGAGGACGGAGAGAGGCAATTCTATTCATTCGTACAGAGATAACCATTTCTTACTTAGTCTCAACACAGCAGGGGTGGCTCCCAAAATGCTGGAACAGCAGTTACCCTTCCTGTGGGGCATGTGTGAGGCAGTCGAATGCTAATTAAGGCTAGTCAGTTGATTTGATGAGCGGCAGGGAACATAAGCCAAAAGTAGGGGAGAGCCGGGACGATTAAAACGCCGGACGGTTGAAACATTCCAGTTTTCTCTGAGTGAAATGATAATAGACAGACTTCCTTAGGTGAAAACATAGAGCATGTTATCCTCCTATCAGCCAAATTTCTTCCTGTTATTTCCTATAATCATGGAGTTACAGCCGATAAACAAGTTTTGATGGTCAAAAGTACAGTGGGGTTCGAAAGTTTGGGCACCCCAGGTAAAAATGTGTATTAATATGCATAAAGAAGCCAAGAAAAGATGGAAAAAACTCCAAAAAGGCATCAAATGACAGATTAGACATTCGTTTGTTTGCTTTTTCATGTTTATTGTCCCCATGGGGAAATTATGTTGCAGTAAAAAATCATATCACATGGTATTAAAACATTAGGACAGCTAAGGCAAGCAGGAAGAAAAACATAATTGCCACTCATACTATAGACCAAACCACTATGAAGGGGGGGCGGGAGGGGGGGGAAGAGTTCTTCTTCCAGACCAGCTGGGAGAAAGAGAAATTACAATAAATACACAAGATATATCTATCATTGTACGGGACCTTCATTATTAAGGAGTTTAATTGCCTGTGGAACAAAGGAGAGCTTGAATCTGTTTTTGTTTTTTAAACAACGGAGCACAGTATCGTCGTCCTGAAGGTAGCAGTTCAAATGAGGAGGAAAGGGGGTGCTTCTGATTGCCCACAATACAATTTGCCTTTCTCAGTATTCTGTTTTTATATAAACTTTCCATACTTAGGAATGGAATACCCGATAGTTTGCTGGAAGTTATTATTTTTCTAATGTACTTTTTTTGTGCTTCAGTGGCGTTGCCAAACCAACAGATGATGCCAAAGGAAAGAACACTTTCAATAAAAGCACAGTAGAACATCTGAAGTATGTTGCTGCTGACATTAAAAGACAACAGTTTCCTTAAGAAGAACATTCTTTGTTGGGACTTAGTATTTAATCTGTCAGACCAACTGTCCCAAGTTCGTGGTCGAGCACCATGCCGAGGTATTTCTACTCGGTGACAGTATCTAAGGGAACCCCATGTCAACAAACAATACCAACGTGATGACACCGCAAGGCAGCCACTGTGCAGCGCCCTGAATTCGTGATATATGTCACAAAAAGTTAGATTTTATTTCCATTATTTACACTTTAAAATAACAGAAAACAAAAAAAATGGCGTCTGCAAAAGTTTGGGCACCCTGCAGAGTTAATACCTTGTACCGCCCCCTTTGGCAAGTATCACAGCTTGGAAACGCTTCTTGTAGCCAGCCAAGAGTCTTTCGATTCTTGTTTGAGGTATCGTCGCCCATTCTTCCTTCCAAAAGTCTTCCAGTTCTTTGAGATTTCTGGGCTGTCTGTCAAGCACTGCTCTTTTAAGGTCTATTTCAATTATGTTGAGGTCCGGAGATTGTGAAGGCCATGGAAAAACCTTCAGTTTACGCCTCTTGATGTAATCTACCGTGGATTTTGAGGTGTGTTTAGGATCATTATCCATTTGTAAAAGCCATCCTCTCTTTAACTTCAGCTTTTTCACAGATGGCATCAAGTTAGCGTCCAAAATTTGCTGAAATTTTATTGAATACATTTTTCCTTCTACTCGTGAAATGTTCCCTGTGTGTTCTTTTCATTAAATTCTGTGCCCTTTCTTCTCCAAACGGACCTTTGCTTATTGCGGCGAAAAAGTTCTACTTTAACCTCATCGGTCCACCGAACTTGTTCCCACAATGCATCAGGCTTGTCTATATGTTCATTTGCAAACTTCAAACACTGATTTTTGTGGTGAGGACGTAGAAGAGGTTTTCTTCTGATGACTCTTCCATGAAGACCATATTTGTACAAGTATCTCTTTATAGTGGAATGGTGTCACAACTCCAGTGTCTCCAGGTCTTTCTGGATGGATCGTGCAGTCAAACGTGGGTTTGGACTTGCTTTTCTCACACTCCTGCGAGCTGTTCTGTCTGATATTTTTCTTGGTCTTCCAGATCTTGCTTTCACTTCCACTGTTCCTGATGACGGCCATTTCTTAATTACATTCCGAACAGAGGATATTGGCATCTGAAAACCCTTTAATATCTTCTTATAGCCTTCTCCTGCTTTGTGAGCGTCAACTATTTTCAATTTCAGTTTTCTAGACAACTGCTTAGAAGAAGCCATGGTGCTGATTGTTGGGGCAACGTCAGATGAGTCTGGGCATTTAAAACCTTAAGATTGACATCACCTAGTCTTTCCAGACAAAGATTGAGAACAATCCATGACACTGTCAGGTCTCAGCTTTCCAAAGGGGGCGGTACATGGTATTAACTTTGCAGGGTGCCCAAACTTTTGCAGCCATTTTTTTGTTTTCTGTTATTTTGAAAGTGTAAATGATGGAAATAAAATCTAACTTTTTGTGACATATTATACGAATGTCTAATCTGTCATTTGATGCCTTTTGGAGATTTTTCCATCTTGTCTTGGCTTCTTTATGCACATTAATAAAAATTTTCCTGGGGTGCCCAAACTTTTGAACCCCAATGTAAACCTTATTAGTGATTCAATTTTGTTTATTATTAATGAGTGTTTTTCTTTTAAAGGTTTGACTACATGCTTATTCAGTAGACCATTTAGTGTTCTCCCCAATCCCAGACTTTCATATTATGCTAGTTTACATGGACAGCAAAACAGGCTACATGTCTATGTCTATGTCGGGTCATGAGTGTTTATACAACTATTTCTAGAGGTGAGACATGGAAAAGCAGTTTTAGAAAGATGAAACTATATTTTTTTTCCCATGTTATCCTCTGGAGACTGACTGGCTGTGGGGCGTTATTTGGATGTGCAGTGGCCTAACCCATGTAAAAACGTAGTAAAACGACATTTTCCACAATAGAAACATGATAGAAATGGAAAAGCATACTGTTCTAGTAATCGCCGAATCATCCACAGTGTATGATATTTCAATAACCCCATTAACGATGAAGGCAATGTAGACATTCACAAAGACGTCAAACGCCTTTTGGAAGTACTATTTATGATATATAGTAAAATATTAAAGTTGTGGGAAGTTTATATGGGTTAAACTGTATGTTTCATTCGTCCCGTCCAGGAGGGACAGATGAAACATTACACACGTCCCACCCATATAAGCATTTCATTTTTTTAATTCATATGACTAAAAACTCAACTTTTCCACAGTGTTTTTAATTGTTTCTGTGCTGTATTCTTTTAGGCTGTGAACTTTGCACGTAATTTCATACTACAGTGTAATGTGGTATGACAATAAAGACCTCTTGAATCTTTTGCTGTAATAAAGCTGAAAATGCAACTGTATTAGACAGATAACAGCTGTAGGTTGCTAGTGACAAAATATTAACTTTCAGTGTGATACAACCGCTTTGTAAATTACATTTAATTAAAAAGTGTTTCAACTGTCCTGGCTCCCCTACATTGTTGTCAGAATTTTAACATTGTTTTATCTTTCTAAACCCCAACAGCTGCCATATTTTTATCGTTGCCTAAAACACTGACCTATAATACACAGAGAGGGGGCTATAACCAGATGTGCTTGGGGCCTGTGAAATATTTGACACCGACCCTGCTGTTTAGATGGCTGTGCTGTGTGTGTCTTCCCTTAGGTGGAGGCTGGAGCCAGGAGCCTGCTGGCCCTTCAGATGCCAAGAGGAGGGGCTTTGAGGCTTTGTTGTTATAGTAAAGACTAAACCGCGGTCAGCGTTTTCCCCGACCCGGGTCACGTTTCTTCTGTTCAGTTTTCCCGGTGCATAAACACTTACGCAGAAAATTGCGGATTGTCTTCTGGAGCTTTAAAGAAGTAAGCAGAGGAAACTACGCGGTGAAAGAAGTCAGCTGCAGAGATGTAAGATTACAACTGTCACTTTTCTATGAGTGCTGTTTGTCTCGAAGATTTACATTAATAACGGCTCGTTTTAGTTTTACGGCGTCGTGTTGCACATATAATGACCCCAGAGTAGCCTACCACCACATCAGGGGGAAGCAATAGTAACGTTACTGAAAGCACTTAAAACACCACGCCACAGCACGTCACGTGTATTTGTTGTAATAAGCTAACGTTAACGGTACTCTCACGTTAGCAGCATGATTTGTGCCTGACGGTGGAGCTTAACTTCGGGAACCATGCAGGGCACGTGTTTAGCTAGTTTACAGAGAGCTGTAAACTAGCTTATGTGCTATGTGTGTGCAACGCACGTAGTCTGCATACAGTGTAACGTTAGCTAGTACACACAGTTTCGTAATATGTGATAACATACAGCTAAACAAAGACAACGAAGCTAAAGCTAAGATAAATAATTCAAACCTTTAACACACACACACACGTACATTTTGTTTTTATGTTTCAAATATTCGCCTCCACCATGTTTGTCAGTGGTGTGGCCAAAACATATGAGTAAACCAGTGACAGAATGCAACACATTAAATGGTACCTGTTCCGTTAAGTAGGACGTGGTGTCTGTCAGAACCAGAACAATAGGTCAGACCACGAGTAACATGTTGCTTATAAGCATGTGTTGTACATACGTATTCAGTCGTGGTGGCATATCAATTTAGAAATTAGTGTTTGGTAGATTATTTCTCTGTGGTAACAATGCTTTTTGGCAATACATGTACATCTTACGCTGCTGGAAAGCCTGTTTAGCCTGTTTACCCTTTGCATTGGTGCCACATTTGTAAGGAAAATGTATTTGTGGAATGAGCAGCAGAGCTGAGTACAGGGTTGTGCCAAGTCTTCTCTGCCATTGCCAAACAGCTAATTCTGCCATTGACTCGTTTGGTGTTTTGGTGGATTGGATGATTTGAAGTTTGAAGATTTTGGCAATTTAACAATTTATTCATTTCACAAACAGGAGCCTCAGTAGCGTGTGGAAGAACCATACACAGCCACAACAGCCTGGCACCTCCTCCTCAGGCATCCCATTCTTCAACCAGCATTTGTCGCAAGTCAGCCGACGTTGTTGTGTTGGTCACTCTGGCACGAACAGCACGCCCGAGCTGATCCTACAAGTGTTCAATGGGGTTGAGGTCAGGACTGCTAGCAGGCCATTCCTTCCATTCCTTTCCCAGTGATTGCTGAGCGTTACTGCGCAGCCTCCAACTGAGCTTGCCGACGTAGATGTGACGTGAGCAACCTTGAAACCTGAAAGTTGCAAGTCTTCTGGTAGCTGTGCCAAGAGAAATCTCAATCATTCCCAATCTTGCAGAGACGGGGAGCGTAGGTATATGTTCTGAGATAACACATGCACAGGCTAATTATTGCTAACTAAGCCATAACGTGAGATACAAGGTAATGGAGCCTTTTATACATTGTCGTGTTTCTTTTGAAAAGAACAATGGACAACTTATGTCTTTAAACGCATCAGATATAGCCATTTGCTGTCAAAGTGGCGTCAAAATGAATGGCAGTCGATGAAATGCTAAGGGCGGGTGAGTGCTTTGTAGCATTAAAATGGCGCCATAGGAGCTACGCTTTGTGGACGGCCGCTTACCCCCTTGGGAGATATGGGATGACCACTGATTGCAGAATCAGGCACCTGATTGGCAGCTCAAAACAAGAGTCAATAGCAACAGCAAAGAAAAGCTGTTTGTCATTGACAGACGATTTGGCTAATTTGTCATGGGCATAACCCACATACTCAGCTCTGCTGCTTCTCCCACAAATGCATGTTCCTTACCAATGTGGCACCATTTGAAAGGGGACTAAACAGGCTTTCCAACGGTATAAGATTTATTGCCAAAAAGCATTGTTACCACAGAGAAATAATCTACCAAACACAAATTTCCTTACTTTTTATTGTAAGTTTAAATTACCAGCAGAATAAGATCTATAACAATAGTTAAACATGCCACTGAATACTGTGTATTCATAAGTGGCACATGCCAGTACATCAGCAGTTGCAGAATAGTCAATAATGTCATACCATCAATCCATTTCGAACTTTGTCTACACTCCAACACAATGACGGTTTGTAAAGATGTTATGTAAAAAAGAACGTGCTCAACATTTGTATTCTGTTTAGAGTGTAGTGTGCAGGAGGACATAATAGATAAGGCACCTGAAAGGTCCCTATAATGAGACATGTATAGACAGTTTTATACATTTGGGGCATCCTGGTAGCTGAAGTGTTAATGAACACCCACCCTGGGACCTTGTTTGTCTGTTATTGGGGTGGCAGTAGCTCTGTCAGTAGGGAGTTGGGTTGGGAACCAGAGGGTCGCTGGTTCAAGTACCCGTATGGACCAAAGTATGGTGGTGGACTGGTGTTTTATGAAATCTCATACAGGAAGGAGGTGGTCGGCCACAAAACACACAAACGCTATATCTGCTAGAACAAATGTGTCTCTTTATTCCGCCACAGAATACAGCAAAGCAGCGAGCACACACACACTACGTGATGCTAATGAACCTCTCATTACAGCTCTTACCGTGACACAGGACTGGAGAGCCATCAGTCCGGGCAGAGCAGCATCAATGTGGCTGGGCGTCCGTACGCGACCCGCAGCTGACTCCACCAGGCCGAGGGGCTTCTCCGTCTTTTATACTTTAAAAAACGAGGGTCACATGCGAGCAGAGATGGCCAGCCCCCGCTATCAGTTGACCCCATGGTGAACCATCCTGTCTCGGAAACATGTTTTCGAGACAGGCCGTTCCCATCAGTCTAGGAAAAGCATGAGATCTGTACGTAAATAAGGCTTCCAAAGCAGGTTATATAAGTGAAACAATGATAAGTGAAAAATAAAACAGTGAAAAGTGAAACAAGTGACCCACTTAAGTTGCCAAGGAACATAATAAAAACATTTTCCCTACAACTGGTAGCTGGAGAGCTGCCAGTTTACCTCTTGAGCAAGGCACCAAACCCTTAACTGCTTGGGGCGCCTTTCCATGGGCAGCCTCCTCACTCTGACATCTCTCCATTTAGTGCATGTATAGGTACTGAGCATGTGTGTGTAATTCAGGCCTGTGTAATAACAAAAAATGTTCCCCTTGCGGGATTAATAAATTATTATTTTTAATTATATTATTGATTTGCATGGACAGACCACACATAGAAAGCAGCAATACATAAGCATAGCATTGAATTGATTAGTCAACAAGAAACACCTGGAGCAATACACAGCAGTAGGATCAGGAAAGTAACAGAAATGGGCCTATAATATAAACAACAAATTCTGAATTCCACTACTTCAACATGTTAACTACAAATCCTACATTTACGAGTGTGAGAATTTAAAAAAGTTTCTTGGAACACGTATTTGCTCAGAAATCTGAGACTGGCTCACATCATGTTTATGTTCTTTAAGAGAGCAGCTGGAGATTTTATTTCTGTGTTGTGGATAGCACGCTATGCTCTCAAATCTTTGGCACATAAAGAATTGAAGCTACATAAATATATTAGGCTACAGATGTGATTTGGGTTCTGAATAGTAACAAAAGTGTTTACTTTAATCATCTCTAAGCATTAAATACAGTTGTGATGGAAATAGTTATTATGCGTTCCACTTCTGAGATTGCGCTGTTGCTACTGGAAAATTCCACTGGATGTCACTCTTTTTGGCCGGATGTCCGTTACCTTATGCTTTCTTTGTGTTGGAATTTAAATCCCTGGTTGATTCATGAGGACTCCTCAGACATGCTCCTCAGATCTCTGCAGGGTAAACCCAGACAGCTAGCTAGACTATCTGTCCAATCTGAGTTGTCTGTCAAACGACCAAAACAACGTTTGAACGTACCCATGATCCACCAAAACAAAGATTGGTTTAAAGAAATGACAATAAACCAGAGCACGTTTTTCTCCCATCCCGAAATGCTGTGTGTGCTAGCCAGACCCTCTTCCGCAACGCTGTGGAGGAAGGTCTGGCAAAGCGAGACTATGATGGAAATGAATCAAATGCTGTTACAAAAATTATCCATCAAAAAAATATTTTTTTAAATTGAGAAATCCTTTGGAAAATGTGTGTGTGTCACACTTAATGCATACAGGCACGGAGAAGGGGTTAGCGATCTTGCAATTATATTGCAGCAAACGCTGTCTGTGTGAATTGTCCGCTTTACCGACATTGCCGTGTCTCACTGTGACTTTAACACATGCAGCGGTGTTTGTGTGTCTGTGTGTCTTGTGTTCCAGATCCAGTGATGGTCTGCTGTAAAAAACTGAGTATCTGGCTTCAGCTACGATCTCCACCCCTCCTAACAAGTCTTTGACCCTCTGGATGAACATCTGACCTAGTGCTCGCCCTCTGACCTTAAATGTAATCAGGGTCAGACTTCCTCATTCCTGCTGTAATGGACAATCCCAGCCTGCTGTCCCTCATCGTTTCCTTGCTGGGTTTTCTGAGCCCATGTCTGACAAGACTGACTCCCAGACTCTCCTTCCCAATGGGTGAGTAAAGACTTTGTTTTCCTTTTATCCTGCCGGAAAACTTAAAAGAACTTAAAGGTAGCAATGTAGCTGTAGCTGAAATCGATCTGCAACGCAATTCTTTTACATTTCCCCGACTTTAACAGTATAACTGATAAAGGCTTTGGTAATAAATACATCAACTACAATCTGCTATACAAATTAGCAGATTGCAGCCTGCATTCATCTAGATGCTTTTAATAACTGCTGTCAATCAACAGGTAGTCCCGGGAGACATCTCACCCGCTTTAGTTGCCATGATGTTAGCAACACCACCACATTGCTGCTGAGTGAGGATGGAGACATGCTGTATGTAGGAGCCCGGGATGCTGTGTTAGCATTGGATGTTAGCCAAAAGGACGCCATCATACTGAGGAGTAAGGTGGGGGAGCGACCACTGATGAAGCCCAACCAAAATTGAAAAAGTCATCATTACTTAAGCTATTTTAGTTACTATTACTTTTTCTACATTTTGAACATATGGAACTCAAACTAGAAAATGCTAAATTATCTAAGCAGGGACATCAATTAGAATATTAGTAAAAGTGTAAGATTGGAAAGTAGTTTTGCTGCCAGTTTCTGTTGATATGTAATGGGTGAAAGCAGTTAATTGTAAATTAATGAGGCTGTTAAATGGGTCTCCTGTTTCTCAGGAAACAGTTTTATTGCAAAACACAAATTGTGTGTGAAGTTTGAAAATCTCCTCTCTTCTTTCAGCTGGACTGGAGCCCTTCGGAGAAAGACATTGAACAATGTTCAATGAAAGGCAAGAAGATGGCAAGTAGTTAATTGTATTGATGTACTGTAAATGGTTAAACTCCAAAGTGAAATGAAATTCTCCTCTGGCCTCAGAGTACCAACCAAACAAGACCAGGCTGTATGTAACACACAGCTCCTAGTTACATTTCCTTAAATGAGCAGAAAAAAAAATGAAGTTGTTAATTAGTGTGAATTCTTAGTGGGCGAGGCATACTTGAATAAGAGATCTTCTGTAAAAACCAAAAGCACACACTGCTTGCTATACTGAAACATCTAACTTGATGTCCTCTGTGTGTTTTTTCTAGGCCGACTGTCCGAATTTCATTCGTGTACTGCAGTTCTTAAACACCACCCACATTTATGCCTGTGGAACATTTGCCTTCAGTCCACGCTGCACCTACATTGTAAGTTTGTTTACATTGACTTGTTTGACTGCAGGATAGTGCGCCCTGTTTAAGAATTTTAACAATTTACACAGAAAAATACCCAGATATTCTTTAAAAGCAGTAGGTTGCATTTAATGTGATGTTATTTGATTTCTCCGTACAACTTTATATAGTTTGATACCAGCTGGACCTTTCCTTTTTCTGTTCAGCACTCAGAAACGTTAACAATGAGCATCAAGCCTGATGAAGGAAGAGGTCGCTGCCCTTATGACCCCTACCAACGCAACACTGCTATCATTGTAGGTAGGTAAGGCAATGATGCCACACCTGCTACGATAAAATGATAGCTGAGGCAAGTTGAAACCAAAAATGTGGCTGCTACTTAGTGTATGTGGAAGGATTTACTGCTGAATCCAAACATGCAGCACCGGTGTGGAATTGAACTGAACCCAGTACTTGTTACCAATGGTGGGATGGATGGAGGTTGGTATGTGGCAAAAAAAAATCTTCCACCCACCCTCTCTGTTTACCTCCATTGTGCTCCGACTAGTGGAAGAACAGGAATCAGTAGATTCCATGATAACTGTCATTTTAACTTTTGTGCTGAGGATCACTCATGTTACTCATTGATCTTCTAACCCTTGGAAGCGAGAGTGAGGAAAACAAACGACTGTGGCAGGCACACACAAGGCTTCTTTAATTATTAATTTCATCAATCCAATACACATAAGAGCTGTCAAAAGTTTATATATATACACACACACACACACACATATATATATATATATATATATATATATATATATATATATATATATATATATATATATATATATATATATATATATATAGTGACACTCAGTTGTGACACCTCTGTTCAGGAGAAGACTGCAACCACCAAACGCGAGTATACTGTAAATAGTTACAGCGCTCCCGTGATGTCACATCAACTGCTGCAAGTATACGCGACTGGGTTAGCCTAGCCCTAGCAACAGACAGGCTTTTTTTTCCAGTGCAACTATTCACCAATTATTCACTTAATTTTTACGTCACAATACGGAAGTTGATGGCACATAATTCTCCCTTACTCTGTCTGTTTCTGATTGTTATGTTGTTGTTTTTTACCAAAAACAGAAAATCACAGTGTTCCTTTAACATCGGCCCATCTGAGCTTTAATTTTCTCAAAGGCAGAGCCGGATACCCAGGGCTCGGTTTACACCTATAACCATTTCTAGCCACTGGGGGACCATAGGCAGGCTGGGGGAACGCATATTAATGAACCTCATAAAGTGAAATTTTCATGCCATGGGACCTTTATTGTTAATTTAAAGGGGCATGGCTTATTATTTTTGTCATATTCACTGTCGCTGCAGTCTTGTGCTAAGTGTTCTTCTGTTTCTCAGATGAAGAGCTTTATACCGGGACCGTCGCCGACTACAGGGGGAACCGGCCAGTCATCTCTCGGCACCTCAGTGAGGCCAAGCGTGTTGACCTGAAGTTGGATGATACATTAGGATGGCTAGAGGGTGAGTGTGTTGTCTGTCAAAATAAAACATATGATAATCATAGCAGTTTTGAATAGGACAGGAATAATAATTAAAGACGAACTGTAAAAAAGATTTTTTTTGTATAAAGCAGGTTGAGATGCTGTATAAATACTGTAAAAGTATCAAAACTCAATTCACAGTGAAATGAAATACGCACAGCCCGTATTTAGGACGCAGTGTTTCTTGTAGGATTTTTTTTAACAGTGGTGGCAGAGCTGAACAACCCCCCCCACCCTGTGGTGGGCCGACCACGGCAAAATCAACATAGAGCAAACACTGGGACGAGGCGGTTGTGATATAAAAACTATACTATACATAGGTAGAAAGTGTCGCTACAGTGCTTCTACTGCTGCAATGACAGTGAAGACACAGAGATGCTACAGCCCCGGAAACGCTGACCAATCAGAGCGGGCTGGGCTTTTTCATGAGGGGGGGCTTAAAAGTCACAGGTGCTTAAACCTAGTGTTTCAGACAGAGGATGAATACAAGTATATTCTCACAGATTGGTATAAGAATTTTTTTTTTAACATTAAGGCATGTGAATATGTTCTAATAGAAACCAAATATACAAGTATGAAGCTGAAAGGACCATAACCCATACCTTTAAGCATTTTTGGAGTGCACAATCTAGCTTTTTGTGTGCACTAAATCCTTAATATTTTCTCTAGTTGCTGAGCACAAACAATGTTGTCTAGCCTGACATTACTCAAAAGGCACAGTTTAGCACAGTTTTCACACTGCACTTACTTAGTTCTTGATTGAGGATAGCATGTAAGGGATTTGAACTGCCAAACCTTAGAGTAAAAAGAGAAGAAAACAACAAAATGCTCATCGTTGTGTGGGCCATGGTTAGAAAGACAAGAATCAAACTCAGTTGGTCACGTTAACACCTCCAAAAATCTGAGTTGTCTCCATGGTCCCCCTGCCTTAAAATGGCAAATGCATTGACCACAGTTGTTTAAGAAGTGTGTAATTCATTTTGCTGTCCTATTTAACTGAGCTCACATATGATGCAGCCCCAAATGAAGGACAATTCCTATTTACTGTATGCGTTATAACCATAGTCCGTTAATACAGTCTATGTTTATGACAGCTTTAAAATGTCCTCATTGAAGGAAAAAAAAAAAAAACATTTCACACCAACAGGGGTTTTTATGCATGGACTCAAAGGGTCCCAGAAACAACATATCTTTTTATTTGAATGATGCTGTTTTATTATGTCATCACATTTGTCCACAAATGTACATATTCTGCGTACTTTGCCATCTGTTTGCAATAGATCCAACCTTCATCAGTTCCACTTTCAGTCCCGATGAGGAGAAAATCTACTTTTTCTTCAGTGAAGTCGGCAGAGAGTATGACTTCATCGACAAATGTATCGTTTCTCGTGTTGCTCAGATCTGCATGGTAAGGGCAAAACAATGGCCGTGATGCAAGAACCAATTTTCTACATTTGTTATGTGGCACAGTTGTGGTACTAACCAATTTTCCTTTAATCTCTAACATACATACATTCTACTCCCAAGTGCATGTTTTCATTCTCATATTAATGTAGTTTCACTTCTTTATAATTATTACTTGATTATTCCTAGTAGTGTAGAAAAATAATATTTTGTATTTACATTTCCTCTTTGGACTTTAAATTATGAATAATAACATCCTGTGCATAATGTATGAACAGAAGGAATGATTACAGCATGCAAAGACTGATTCAGTTCACATATTGGCACCTCGGCTTTCATTTAGCTGCTAAGGCAAGTGCATCCTCTTACATTTCTTTAAACCTGTTTTTACTGAATGCTAAATGCATAATCTATAAGTGACTTCCAAAAACCCGAAATTGTGTACTGAGTTTAGCTATTTGTTGTGCTTTATGCCTTCTTTTCCTCTCATGTGTCAGAGCGATGTTGGAGGTCAGCGGACCCTCCAGCGACGCTGGACCACTTTTGCCAAAGCTCAACTGTTGTGCCAGGCTGACAGTGAGCTGCCCTACAATGTGATCCAAGACATCGACACCCTCCCACCAGCAGAGGGAGCGCCTGCAGATGACATGGTCTTTTATGGCATCTTCACCTCCCAGTGGTCAGTTAACTAAAGGGCCATGATCCATACAGTACCTAATCAACATCCCCTAAAGATGTGGTGGCCTGTTTTCCCTCAGCATCAACTGTCATTTTCTGAGGGTGGCGAAGGGAAGGAAGTTTTTTTCTGAACCAGCATGTTACTTGGCATTAAGTCAGAGTCTAATTTCACCTGTGACTTGTAAAAGTAAGACTCATGCTGAGTGCTGTTTAAAGCAACGTGAGTGTTTTCACAAAACTTTAAGGGCTTTTTCATCACATAGAAGATGAAGCCACGTTTTAACTACATTTTTAAACATAGAAAATGAAGAATAAACATTCAAATCATCATGTAAAAACCCCTGTTAATATGCTGTTAGTAGTAATTCTAGTGACAACAGCTGATGGTTGCAGGTTATCTTAATCAAACAACATGGCAGGTTTCCATGAGCACAACAGTAAGAGATAGCAACTGCAAACAACAGTTGTCTCACAGTTGTTTCTGTGTATAGACATCAAATAAATGGTGAGACAATCATCAACGTGTACAGGGAAAGCTGCATGTCTTACTGCATCACTACTAACGTACAACACTCTATTGAGGACAACATACACCTTTTGGATAGCAATAACAGGCAAGATAAGAGGCAATGAGGGCAATATGTACTGCATGTAAGCTGGAGCAGGTGGTGCATCTGCTCTGACCTTGTGCTCTCATTCTTATTTATCTGCACATGGATTGCTGTATTGTGTGCATCAGGGGTTTTGTCTGGAGCTACCATCATAGTGTCTTGTGTTTCTTGTTCCATTAACTAGGTCTGTCAACTCTGGACGGTCAGCAGTGTGTTCCTTCAGCCTGACTGACATCAAATCAGTTTTCTCTGGTAACTACAAAGTCCTGAACCGGGACACGTTACAGTGGAGCACACGGGTTCAAGAGAAGGTGGCAAATCCAGGAGAGGTAAATGGTCACTTTTGGTCACAATTAATATGAAACTGGAATGGCAAGAAAAACAGTAGAACTTTATTTATCCTGAGGGAAATTGTTGTGCAGCAGTTTCAATACAAAGTAAGGAAAGTGCAAATAGAAACGTAAAATAAAAAGATTGTCCTAAAGGCGCAAACCAAATGCAATGCAAGGAATGGTGAACAGTTGAACGCTTAGTATCGTAAGTATCAACTGATTAATAGTTAGGTGCAAATCCAAAACAAGAAATGTAAACATATAGAGAAGGAAAAAACTTTTTTTTTTCCAAACAATTGTGAAATGTCTGTTACAAATATGGCCTTTTATGAAGTTTCAGTTTCAGATTTTTGGTTTTAATGGCCTAACAGCTGAAATTGTCTATTATTAGGAGTATTAGCACTGTATTTATAGTGTCAAATCATAATAGAAGTTATTTTTAAGATTTTTCATATAGATTTAGACCACACTACAATTTACATAGACCTAAACACTCACCACCAAGTGAATAGCTGAGCTCTGGCATGGAGACATCCCTAAATGTGAGAAGGGTCAAGAAAGATAAGCAGTCAAACAATCTGACAGGTTAGGAACCTTATTTAGAAGAGAAAAAGAAGGCGAACAGGAAAATTATGTCTGTCGTAAACATCTAGCTGTCTACAGATCCACTTCCTGCTTCACCTTTAAACCGCCTGTACTCACTGTAGTTGGGTGCTAGGCTTGTGCTGATTGACGATCAAATCCACTTATGTATCCATTATTGAAGAGACGGTGGATTGCTGATGTCCCAGCAGATTTCATGACAATTTGTGGAATGGGGCAAAACTAAATAAATTGTAAAATAATGCCAGTCAATCTGCTGTGGTAAATATTAAGAAACATCTTTAATATGTGTTCAGATTTTGAACTTTGAATAAGCGTTCCTTTAAATGTCTGACAGGCAGCAGCTGTCACAGCTGTTTGTGAAGAGGATGACATGTGACCAACATGTACATAAGTGTGAGAAAATCCACTTCTTGATTTTGTTTAGTTGAATGAATGGAGGGGCCATATATACAATATGATATACCCCCACACACATTAGCTTTATGGAGTTGATCTGATCAAGTGATTGATAAAACCATGAAAATAAGATCCAAGTTGTATTGAATTGGAATCATTTAATGAAAATGGTTTGATTTAATTGTGAAGTGTGTTCAATTTGTATTACTGTCAAACTGCCTTTTCGTGTGGTAGTGTGGCCTGCACAACGCGTCTGACAACGCCCTGCGCTTTGTCAAAGAAAACTTCCTGGCAGACCACAGTGTGCGACCTGTAGGAAGAAGTCTGAGCATGGTGTCTGCTGACTACAACTACAGCCATCTGACTGTCCAGAGAGTAAAGGGTGCCAACAGCAAACACTACACGGTCCTGTTTCTGCTTACAGGTAGGCCGTGTGGGAGGCACACAACTATGACACATTTATTGTGCAACACAGGGTTGCACAACCAAATGCTACACCAGACAAAAAAAAACAAAAAAAACAGTGCATTTTTTTGAATTTGCATCACGATTATTGTAAACAGCAGCAACAAAAGCACTTGCAAATTCTCTCGACAGATAATATGGGCGGCATTTTTTTAACAAGCATTGGCTCCACCGTGGGATGCTCCCTCTGCTTGGAAATTTCATTGAAGTATAAAAGTAAAAGTAGCCTTGTGAATGTACTAAACCAAATAACAAATATTAATATAACATCT
Organism: Percina caprodes; assembly: GCA_013375575.1. Lineage (NCBI taxonomy): Eukaryota > Metazoa > Chordata > Actinopteri > Perciformes > Percidae > Percina > Percina caprodes. Next base: position 183,740 of record JABXJD010000353.1, read on the forward strand.
ATTTGTAAAGTGACGGTCAGCTTCCTGGCAGGAGATTACTGACTTTTCAAGGTAGTGTGTGATGTTGATATTTTATCTGAGAACTGTGGCACCTCGGGTAACAAGTTGCAAACACCTTAACCCAAAACACTGCAACTGTAAATACCATAAGGGATTATAATAATAATACATTTATTTTTTATAGCGCTTTTCTAAACACTCAAAGACGCTTTACAGTTTAGGTTTACGAACAAAAGGAAGGTATGTAGACGTGACAGACAAAAAAAAAGAAAAAAAGACAGGTGCATAGATATGATAATTGTATTAAGTCTGTCTGTTGTATAAAGATTAACGGTGTTTTCTAACTTGCTTTGTTTCAGAGTCCGGTTACTTACACAAAGCAGTGCTGCTGCAGAGTGGGGCACACATCATAGAGGAGATCCAGGTGTTTGAGCAGCCTCAGCCTGTCAAGAGCCTGAAGCTTTCCATACCCAAGGTACGCACTGAGAGGGACTTACTGTAGGATTTAGCCTAGATCCCTTAAAGATACTAATCCAAAACTAGATGTCTGGTCATCAACGACCTCGTGCACCAGCCTGTAACCCAGTGCAACAATGATACAGATAATAATGAAACATAAATGGTGGTATTAATAATAAACAAAATAAATAATAAACTTCTTTATCAACTGCAAACTCACTAAGAACGGCTGCTCAGCGCTGAGGAATTGGGCATCACTTGCAACTGCCATCTCCCCAGTCTCCAAAGTCTGAGTCACAAAATGTATTGTGCTAATGATATTACAGCGCAAACACACCATATAGTTTTGCAGCTGAGTGTGCGCTGCCTTTTTTTGCATCTGATTTCAATTATCCATTTGGCAAAGTATAAAAGTTGTCTTTGAGCACAGAGGACAACAATGGCAGAGAGGAAAAGCAAAATTACATTTTCAGAGCGCAAGGTACAGGTCCCAAATGACGAGGTGCAGAGGCATTCCTCAAAACTTCAGGCAAGGAATTTAAAGATAATATCCCAGTCCGTCCATCCGTCCTTGCTTGTATTTGGCGGTGATAGCACCCCAAGTATGTATATTCATCCTTAAAATTCCCAACATTTCCATACAGGATTAAAGCGTTTTAAGGCCCAGTTTATTATATTATGCTACTTAATTTTAGTCAATGTGTGTAGTAGGGGGTCCTTGCTCGTCTGTTTTCAGGTCAGTGGTCCTTGGCCTAAAAAAACGTTGTAGACCCCTGGTTTAAACATTTTTGATGTCATTCTGTCCCACTACAGGGTATGATATATGTTGGCACATCAGAGGGTGTGGTGAGGGTGCCAACTGCCAACTGCTCTTACTACTGGACCTGTCCTCAGTGTGTTCTGGCCCGAGACCCGTTCTGTGGTTGGGATTCTGCCAGCAAGACCTGCGCAGAGGCCTCCAACACACAGACTAGTCTGTGAGTACCACACGATTTTGCCATTATTATGTATAAAATGTCTCATTTTGGAGGGTTATTAGGATATATCGCACTGCTGTTAAAATAAAGAACATATTTAGGCTACAAAATAAATTGCATTAAATGTACACACTAGTGGAACAACATCCCACAACAAGTATTTGATACACTGCTGATTTTGCAGATTTTCCTACTTAAAAGCATGTAGAGGGCTATAATTTTTTTTTTTAATCATAGGTACACTTCAACTGTGAGAGACGGAATCTAAAACAAAATCACATTTTTAAATAATTTGCTTTTTATAGCATGACATAAGTATTTGATACATCAGAAAAGCATAACTTAATATTTGGTACAGAAACCTTGGTTTGCAATTAGCGAGATCATACGTTCCCTGTAGTTCTTGACCAGGTTTGCACACACTGCAGCAGGGATTTTGGCCCACACCTCCGTACAGACCTTCAGGTTTCAGGGCTGTCGCTCTACTATGCGGACTTTCAGCTCCCTCCAAAGAATTTCTATTGGATTCAGGTCTGGAGCCACTCCTTAGTTGCCCTGGCTGTGTTTTTCGGGTCATTGTAATGCTGGAAGACCCAGCCACGACCCATCTTCAATGCTCTTACTGAGGGAAGGAGGTTTTTGGCCAAGATCTCGCGATACATGGCCCCATCCGTCCTCTCCTCAATACGGTGCAGTCGTCCTGTCCCCTTTGCAGAAAAGCATCCCCAAAGAATGATGTTTCCACCTCCATGCTCCATGGTTGGGATGATGTTCTTGGGGCTGTACTCATCCTTCTTCTTCCTCCAAACACGGCGAGTGGAGTTTAAACCATAAAGCTCAGACCACATGACCTTCTCATGGCAAACTTCAGACGGGCCTGGACATGCGCTGGCTTGAGCAGGGGGACCTTGGGTGCGCTCCAAGCTTTTAATCCATGATGGCATAGTGCATTACTAATGGATTTCCTCGAGACTGTGGTCCCAGCTCTCTTCAGGTCATTGACCAGGTCCTGCCGTATAGTTCTGGGCTGATCCCTAACCTTCCTCATGATCATTGATGCGCCACGAGCCCCAGACAGAAGGAGATTGACCGTCATCTTGAACTTCTAACAATTGCACCAATAGTTGTTTTCTTCTCACCAAGCTGCTTGCCTATTGTCCTGTATCCCTATCCCAGCCATGTGCAGGTCTACAGATTTATCCCCCATGTCCTTCCACAGCTCTCTGGTCTCGGCCATTGTAGAGAGGTTGGAGTCTGTTTGAGTGTGTGGACAGGTGTCTTTTATACAGGTAACAAGTTCAAACAGGTGCAGGTAATACAGGTAATGAGTGGAGAACAGGAGGGCTTCTTAAGGAAAAACTAACAGGTCTGTGAGAGCCGGAATTCTTACTGGTTGGTAGGTGATCAAATACTTATGTCATGCAGTAAAATGCTAATTAATTATTTAAAAAAATCATACAATGTGATTTTTCTGTATTTTTCTTTTAAGATTCATCTCTCACAGTTGAAGTGTACCTATGATTAAAAATTACAGACCTCTACATGCTTTGTAAGTAGGAAAACCTGCAAAATCAGCAGTGTATCAAATACCTGTTCTCCACGCTGTATATGCTGCTAGATGTTTTGTTTAAAAACTCTTCTCATTTCACACACACACACACACACACACACACACACACACACACACACACACACAATACCAGTAAATTATAAAAAGTGGCTGCTGATGGCCATTTAAGGACAGTTGTGGCAGCCTTCTTTGTTGACTGTAGTTCTCTCTCCTCAGAGGCCAGGACATAGACAAAGGGAATGTGGAGGAGGCATGCAACACTGTTTCATTTACACATAGAGACAGATTTGGTCCAAACAAACTGCCTGCAGGTAAGTGTCACTTACTTCTGTTGCTAAGCCTTGGTGTAGCTGGTTGCAAGTACATTTACGTTTCCAGGTAAAGATTTATCATTTTGTAATGTATTTTATTTTTGTGCTTTGCTAATGCATAATTCAAACAAACCATTGAAAGCATACAAAACACAATCAACATTAATAAAATTAATTTGAAACAGTAGAAACAAACATGTCCCAAGAATAGATTTCCAAACTCCATAATACAAAGTAGTATATTGCACGCCAGTGTGCCGGCTTGGAAATACTGTGACTTGCTAAAGTAGGCAAATGGCTAGTAGAATGTAACATGTCAAAATAACGTCAGTAAATCAAACAGCAGCAAGACCTAGTGAAACTAACGTTTGCTAGCGTCGCTAACGACATTGGCTAACGCAACTTTGTTATGTCACTTCCTACCCGGCAGAGGTTGATTTACCAAGGGATCCTTTAAAAGGTGTAGCTGATTTACCATTGAATAGGCTGCTAATGCTTGCTAGGTATACAGCTACAGTGTTGGCCAAGTTACTTCCAAAATGTAATACATTATAGATGACTATATACTGTTATTTGAGAGTAATTAGTTATATTACCATGGTGAAAACCCAGCTTAAAAGCACAGTGAGACAAAATTTATGTTGTTTTTTCAAACAGTGCGGGGACCGGTGATTACTGCCCCAATGTCATAACCAACCAATCACATAATTTGTCCCGCCCCAGCTCATGTGCCAGTCACATTGAAATCAACCCTAGTCCACCCTGATAAAACCCATGCTTTCATTATGAAATTCGGACATGTACATGTAACATGCACATTTTCCTTAATGTCAGCAGATTCTTTTGCAACTTTAGATTGCTGTTGGCAGGATTCTCATATTTGATGATGCTGAGTAGAGGGGTTATGAAGGGTTTCTGTGTATTGTTTTTTTGTGATCTGTATATCAGCCTTATGTCCTGCAGGTGAGCTGGTGACAGTGTCTCTGAATGAAGTGGTGTGGCTGCAGTGTCCCGCAGCGTCGCAGCTCTCAAAGCAGCTGTGGGAGCGTCCCAACAGCCGGCTGTCCTCAGACCTGTACCTGCACCTAGAGGATGGGAGTCTGAGCTTTGTGGCCACCCCCGCCACACTGGGCCACTACCTCTGCCTGTCCACTGAGAATGGCTACCAACAGACTATGGCCATCTATTATGTCAAACAGAAGAGCATCCTCATGGCTCAAACTCCAACCAGCTACACCTGGCCTCAGACACACCACATACCCACCACAAAGGCTGTGGTCAGGCCGGGGCCTGGACTGCATGCCTCTGTGGGGAATTGGCCTAAAAGAGCAGACACAAGACAACAAGAGACTGAGCCAACACAGTCCAGCAGGGACACTCAGGTCACCACCAGACAGCGGGGCAGAAATGTGACTTTTCGGACAGAGGAATCTAGACAGAAAGAGGCAGAGTTTCGGGATGGGGAGCTCCTGCTGATGGCTCGAGGCCCCTGCTACCTAAAGGAGCTTGTGGTTGTGTCGGTTCTGCTAGTTCTCTGCCTCAGTCTGCTAATCACAATGCTTCTGTATGTCATCAGACAACGCTGCCGCAGCCGAACAGCCCCGCAGGCAGGAACTCCAACCAGACACCCTGACAGAAGGACTCCTGTGGAGCAGGAGGCCCTCAGGGGGAACCAGTTTCAGAGCAAACGCAACGGACAAGCCCTGCACGGTGGACAGGGCACTAGGTTAGTTTGTAATGGGGCCCTTACAGGTTCTAATGGGCATTTGCCCAACACCCCTATCTGAACCATCTGTTACATATAACATTAGAGGTGAGAGGAGGCCATCCCAGCTGCCAGATTCACCATGGTGACTGACTGGCTTGGTTCTGGTTTGCACAGTCCGTGACACGGTACACTGTGGACTCTGATCCTGATCGGTAAGATTTGAATCTAATAGGGTGGTACTTAAATGGAGACACATGACTGTTAAGATGGTACTTTTTTGTTGTTGCCAGACACTGAAACACATTGACTGTTATGTTTTGAATGGGTAACACTTTATAATAACCATCATTAATAGATGGTAAATTGATAGTTAATTAATCTTGAGTTAATGGTCATGTAACTGTTAGCAAACCGTCATTTTACTGTTAACTAGAGCTGCTCGATTATGGAAAAAAATAATAATATGGTCAATATTGAAAACACGATTTCTCATGAATCTTTAGATATAATGGATAGTGTCCAGGGTATAATCTTTTACTGTCCTTTATCTCACAGAAAGAGTCTTTGGATCAGAATAAAATCTGTTTTACTACTGTGAGTCGGTTCAGCTTTTACAGATATCACACATAACTTTACACAGCTAATGAACATGTCCAGATACATAACACAATGTTGCATCACATGTCACATTTTAGCCTACTGTCATTACTAAACATCGGGTTAAATATGAACAACAATGTCGCCCTCAATGGGCTTATTTACTAGCTACCTAAGGAAAAATCCAGCACATAGACAGTACCTTAGAATAACGTTATGGGACTCATGTTGATTCATTTTACATACAGTTTAACAACTAAACTAAATGCTGAGGGAACACTACAGTGTTTTTTCATGTCCATGGGCCCACCACCTGTGGGAGAAACCGCTGGGGTCGGGTGCGCTGCCATATGGGTGGCGGCGAAGGTCAGGGGCCTCGACGGACCAGACCTGGGCGGCAGAGGCTGGCTCTGGGGACGTGGAACGTCACCTCTCTGTGGGGGAAGGAGCCGGAACTTGTGCGGGAGGTGGAGCGCTACCAGTTAGATCTGGTGGGGCTTACCTCTACGCACAGTCTCGGTTCTGGAACCGTACTCCTGGATAGGGGTTGGACTCTGTCCTACTCCGGAGTTGCCCAGGGTGTGAGGCGCCGGGCGGGTGTGGGGATACTCACAAGTCCCCGGCTGAGCGCCGCTGCGTTGGAGTTTACCCCGGTGGACGAGAGGGTCGCCTCCCTACGCCTGCGGGTGATGGGGGGGAAAACTCTGACTGTTGTTTGTGCATATGCACCAAACAAGAGTTCGGAGTATTCGGCCTTCTTGGAGACCTTGAATGGAGTCCTGTATGGGGCTCCAGTAGGGGACTCCATAGTTCTGCTGGGGGACTTCAACGCACACGTGGGTGATGATGGAGATACTTGGAGAGGCGTGATTGGGAGGAACGGCCTCCCTGATCTAAACCAGAGTGGTTGTCTGTTGTTGGACTTCTGTGCTAGTCATGGATTGTCCATCACAAACACCATGTTCGAACATAGGGATGCTCATAAGTGTACGTGGTACCAGAGCACCCTAGGCCAAAGGTCAATGATTGATTTTATAATCGTTTCATCTGATCTGAGGCCGTATGTTTTGGACACTCGGGTGAAGAGAGGGGCAGAGCTGTCAACTGATCACCATCTGGTGGTGAGTTGGGTCAGGGGGTGGGGGAAGACTCTGGACAGACCTGGTAAACCCAAACGGGTAGTGCGGGTGAATTGGGAACGTCTGGAGGAGGCCCCCGTCCGACGGACTTTCAACTCGCACCTCCGGCGGAGCTTTTCGGGCATCCCTGTGGAGGCTGGGGGCATTGAACCTGAGTGGACAATGCGGTGGCGAGCTGTGGTCATAGGGTCTTAGGTGCCTCAAGGGGCGGTAACCCACGAACGCCCTGGTGGACACCGGTGGTCAGGGAAGCCGTCCGACTGAAGAAGGAGTCTTTCCGGGATATGTTATCCCGGAGGACTCCGGAGGCAGTTGCAGGGTACCGACGGGCCCGAAGGGCTGCAGCCTCTGCCGTGACAGAGGCAAAGCAGCGGGTGTGGGAGAAGTTCGGAGAAGACATGGAGAAGGACTTTCGGTCGGCACCAAGGTGCTTCTGGAAAACCGTTCGCCACCTTAGGAGGGGGAAGCGAGGAATCATCCAAGCTGTATACAGTAAGGATGGGACGTTGTTGACCTCAACTGGGAAGGTAATAGAGCGGTGGAAGGAGCACTTTGAGGAACTCCTAAATCCAGCTGACACGCCCTCTGTGGTAGAGGCAGAGCTGGAGGATGATGGGGGATTGTCGTCAATTTCCCTGGTGGAAGTCGCTGAGGTAGTCAAACAACTCCACAGCGGCAAAGCCCCAGGGATTGATGAGATCCGTCCAGAAATGCTGAAAGCTCTGGGTGTGGAGGGGATGTCTTGGTTGACACGCCTCTTCAACATTGCGTGGAAGTCTGGGACCGTGCCTAAGGAGTGGCAGACCGGGGTGGTGGTTCCCCTATTCAAAAGGGGGACCAGAGGGTGTGTGCCAATTACAGGGTATCACACTTCTCAGCCTCCTGGTAAAGTCTACTCCAAGGTGCTGGAAAGGAGGGTTCGGCCGATAGTCGAACCTCGGATTGAAGAGGAACAATGTGGATTCCGTCCTGGCCGTGGAACAACGGATCAGATCTTCACTCTCGCAAGGATCTTGGAGGGGCCTGGGAGTATGCCCAACCAGTCTACATGTGTTTTGTGGATTTGGAGAAGGCGTATGACCGGGTCCCCGGGAGAAATTGTGGGAGGTGCTGCGGGAGTATGGGGTGAGGGGTCCCTTCTCAGGGCCATCCAATCTCTGTATGACCAAAGCGAGAGCTGTGTCCGGGTTCTCGGCAGTAAGTCGGACTCGTTCCAGGTGAGGGTTGGCCTCCGCCAGGGCTGCGCTTTGTCACCAATCCTGTTTGTAATATTTATGGACAGGATATCGAGGCGTAGTCGGGCGGGAGGGGTTGCAGTTCGGTGGGCTCGGGATCTCATCGCTGCTTTTTGCAGATGATGTGGTCTTGATGGCGTCATCGGCCTGTGACCTCCAGCACTCACTGGATCGGTTCGCAGCCGAGTGTGAAGCGGCTGGGATGAGGATCAGCACCTCTAAATCTGAGGCCATGGTTCTCAGCAGGAAACCGATGGAGTGCTTTCTTCGGGTAGGGAGTGAGTCCTTACCCCAAGTGAAGGAGTTTAAGTACCTTGGGGTCTTGTTCGCGAGTGAGGGGACTATGGAGCGTGAGATTGGTCGGAGAATCGGAGCAGCTGGTGTGGTATTACATTCAGTTTATCGCACCGTTGTGACGAAAAGAGAGCTGAGCCAGAAGGCAAAGCTTTCGATCTACCGGGCAATTTTTGTTCCTACCCTCACCTATGGTCATGAAGGCTGGGTCATGACCGAAAGAACGAGGTCCAGGGTACAAGCGGCCGAAATGGGTTTCCTCAGGAGGGTGGCTGGCGTCTCCCTTAGAGATAGGGTGAGAAGCTCAGTCATCCGAGAGGAGCTCGGAGTAGAGCCGCTGCTCCTTCGCGTCGAAAGGAGCCAGTTGAGGTGGTTCGGGCATCTGGTAAGGATGCCTCCAGGGCGCCTCCCTAGGGAGGTGTTCCAGGCACGTCCAGCTGGGAGGAGGCCTCGGGGAAGACCCAGGACTAGGTGGAGAGATTATATCTCCAACCTGGCCTGGGAACGCCTCGGGATCCCCCAGTCGGAGCTGGTTGATGTGGCTCGGGAAAGGGAAGTTTGGGGTCCCCTACTGGAGCTGCTGCCCCCGCGACCCGATACCGGATAAGCGGATGAAGATGGATGGATGGATGGAAAATATTAGTAGTGCTGTAAATTAACAGGTTTTTGTTACACATATCCCTCATATTCTATATTAGGTATTGGGTAATGATTAAAAAATTTTTCCAAACCTTTAAAAAACATTTTTTAAAGATTTATAAAGATTACATCAGTAGATGGACCAGATATCCCTAACACGTTGGTTTGTAAACCGTCTATAAGCAGTGTCTGGATGGTTATTATAAAGTTGCAACAGATGACTATAATACCTTGTTAAATAGTTACTAAATACCTTGTCAATCATTTATAAACATCTGGATGCTTTTGTAAAGTTGCAACTGATATTTTTCATAGTTATTGGTTAGTAAGTGCTTGGTAAAGCAATGATACATTTTTTGCCCTTCATTAAATTATATCAAAACAATTATCTATATACGTGTGTGTGTGTGTGTGTGTGTGTGTGTGTGTGTGTGTGTACACACAGTACTGTACAAAAGCAGGTGTGAGAAAATACTGTAAACTAAGAATGCTTTCAGAAATAAAAAATTGTTTATTTTTAATAAATTTACAAAATGCAAAGTGAGCGAACAAAAGAAAAATCTAAATCACATTTTTGCAGTGAAACATGTTTCACTGCAAAAACACATCAAGCTTATTTCTCTTCGAAATGGGAAGATGTCCAGCAGTGACATCAGCTCCGAACTGGCAGAAACCAGTGGCACCCAGGTACACCCATCTAATGTCCAGAGGGGTCTGGCCTGAAGTGATCTTCATGGACTAGTCGCAGCCAAAAAGCCGGACCTCCGACATGGAAAGTAATAGTGTCCTCAAAGCTGAGAAATACAGGCAGATACTTATCCATCATGCAATACCATTAGGGAGGGGTATGATTGGCCCCAAACATACAGCCAAGGCCATTAAGAACTAACTTCAGTGTAAAGAAGTGATGGCCTGGCTGCATCCGCTCCAGGACCTTTACGCCACCAGGACTTTTGAGCGTGCTGGATAAATTGTTGCCGATCCCTCCCACCCTGGCAACAAACTCTTTGAGACACTCTCCTCTGGCAGGAGGCTGAGGCCCATCAGGACCGAAACTTCAGGCCACGTGAACAGTTTTTTCCCCACCCACCACTAGGCCCGGAAGCCACTCTGACTCACTCCACCCTCCACCCTCCACCCCTGGCTCTTTATGCCACCAAACTCTCTCTGCTCTAATGCTCTTTTTATGCTTTTTATTTCTCTTTATTTTTTCTATTTAATACATACTGTGTACATATACTTATGTTGTTTATACCTATACTTATATTGTTTAATATTCCATGTAGAGAATGTGTGACGTGCAGCAACACCATAACAAAATTCCTTGTGTGTTAAAAAAAAAAAAAACGTACTTGGCAATACAACCCATTCTGATTCTGAGCCGTACGTATCAACTGGGTGACCGTGTTCTGATGGAAGTTGCCAGTAATTAGAGGGTCAAAGGTTAAATGAAATTTGGTGGAAACATTTGGGATAGTGTAAGAACATAGAACAACAGCAACAACTCAAAGATATATAACATAGGTAGGGTCTTTTTGGACGGTAATGCAGAAATGTTACATATTGTACCTTTTAAAGGGTAACCAACATTTTTTTCAACCTGGACCCAATTTTCCTGTTTTTATGTCTAATCCTCCTGTTGTCCTCGGGTCAAATTTGCACCTTTTAAAAAATGTCTATCTGAAATATGGGTTTCTTTTTAACCAAATGACCACAAAAAATTTATTTGATTCCACACAATGTTCTTTGCAAATACAATTAATCACTTTTATTCCTGACAAAATTCATCGTAGCGTTGCTCTGATCTTAACTATTAGTCAAAATAATTCATAATTTCTGCTTTTTTAACTCAAATATTAGGTATAATTCTATATAAATGAGGGTTATTGACCATGAATTCCAAAAAGTACTGTAAAACTATAGTGGTAATAAGGATATTTTAGTGAAAATAAAAACAAAAATGTCTGAAAAAGGGACAAAAATGTCAAATTATTGTCCGTTTTTGACCCGGGAGGACAACACAAGGACTAAGTGACTAATTGGAACAACAATCTTTGGAATTGGTCCAGTATTAAACAAGATTGCTGCAATCTGCAGCGGCAAAACAAGATACAATGGAAATTATGAGGCAGTTGTAATGCTTGTATTTACCTGCAGAAAAGGGCTTGTTTTGCCAGAGACAAGCTCAGATTAATATTCAAAGTGTCTGACAACATTATGGAAAGGATTTCTAGGGAGGCCGACCTTTATGTCAAAGAGTAAGATCCTTTTTTAAAACATAAAAACATCTTTGAAATCGCGTTCACTAAAGCCACCAGACTCCATGTAAATTAATAATAATTTTAACATCGTAAAATACATTTCATTCAAAGTCGAAAGACACAAAATAAAACTATGAAAAGCTGTTTTGGTTTGTCGACTGCAGCGTTCTTGCATAATACTGGACCAATTTCAAAGATTGTTGTTCCCATCAGTCACTATAGGGTAGTTGTCCCTTAAGGAGCAACAAGACAACCCCATTCACAGACACACGTCTTTATTAGATACCAGTCCTCTGCACCTCTTATCCTACATTACCGTTGCTTTATACTGGGACCAATAACAAAATATCAACACTTAATTTAGATTTTATTCATGTTCTGAAGCATAAAACAACCTATAGTTTCAGTGTAGGTCATTTTCCCAATTTAGCCTGTATGATGGTATTGATAATCATATAGTCTGTTGTCTTTCAGCAGTAAAAACCAACACATCCTTTTACCTAATTGACAGAATAGGTTGATTTCCAAAGACTCCCTAAACAACATATATGACTTTGACCGCCAACTAACGGCAAACTTAAATATGGGATGTTATGAGCTGCTTGCACAGTCAACATACAGTCGGTTTCTGCATGAGGATGGTCTGGCAAAAACATAAATATTGGTTTCTATGAGGCTTAATCATAGTCTGTAAAAGTAATGAAAGAAGCTTCCGGACCTGAAAAGTAAAGCCAATTTGAAATCTATAGATATAAATATAATATAAATCTATAGAAGCCTGAGAGAATATAAAATCAGTAAGCCATGGATACTACAGTAACTAGGTCAAAGTGCATTTCAACATGATCTCTGATTTCCTGTGTTATGCCTTCATATTGACACTTCACTGACAACAATTTCAATGCATTTTGGAAACTGGATTTTTAAATGACATTACTTAGCTATTGGGGAGCGCAGCAATATGAAGACATCTACCCTAGTACTCATTTAGAAGACCAGCTCCATTCTTCTGTTTTGAAAATCTGGAACAAATAAAACATCTATCATATCAACAAAAATTCATTTGAGGTTTCATATATTATTATTCATGGGTAAACCATAAAGTAATGGATCTTTGACCCACTTAGAAATGTAACAGTACTAACAGTTGTTAATTGAGTCCTCTTCTCTTTTTTTATGATATAAAAAATAAAGTCATTTAGGGTTATTCTCACCATTCTAGCCATTGCCTTGAAGTAACTTTTGTCATGATAGAGACGGAAAACTGCCCATAGAGAATAGATTTTGTTCAGGTTTAGGGCCCACAGTTAGCATTCTATCCATCCAGCTGTTCTTTGTGATTTTCACCGTCACCACATGTTTATTAAGGTGCAAGGATCTTTCTAATAGTTTTCTTTTGCCAAAATATTATTGCGTGTCTTTTACAGTTACAATGCATTGTCTCTAAAAAGAACTTCCTATCAGGATACTGTAAGTGTACTCAAAACACTTTTACATAGTACAGGAAACATTCATACATGCATACACTGTGGCTGAAGCTCCCATACATGGTGCCACCTGCTCATCAGATAAACACTCACACACATTTGCACTCCACACTTTGGGCATGACGTTAAACTCGGGTTCAGTGTCTTGCCTAAAGACACTTCGACAGAAGACACTTCGACATGGGACTGCAGGGCCAGGGATCAAACTATCACCCTTCTGATTGGCAGGCAACCGCTCTAACACTGGTTTATTTACGAGTAGATCTTCAGTACAATGATCATTTGTGCAAGAATGTGCATGCATGAGTCATTTTATTTATTATCTTGGGAAAGTCAATGTAAAGGTGTCTGTGTAACCCGGGCAGCGCTATCCTTTAATAGAGAAATGGATGCAATGATATATTCCTAAAAGAGAAATATGGATGATATCCAATATATCTCGTGTTGGCCTTTATGAAAATCCCTCACTGGAATGTGATGTTATTAAAATGTGGATAGATTAAAAAAAAAAGAAACATGACACTGAACACAGCTGTCACAACAAGACAGGATAAAAGAAGTACAGCTGCTGGGTCGGCACAGAGAGCTCAGTAAAAGAGGCCACCCCCACACATACATATAAGGTATGCTGGGAACCTTTAACAAGGACTTTGACCACGGTACCACTGCTTTCCCTCTTGAGTTGAAATGTTAATATTCTATTAAAATGTGAGTAAGAACTAGCAGCTCCCCTCCCAAGTTGAGGTTGTGGAAGAGTGAGGGAGAGTGATGCATTTGCCTGCATTTCACATTGCTTAGACTCAATATTGGTCAGTATTATAAGGTTTTATTGGATTTCTTGTTTTAGCATTCTGAGCTGATACTAGACCCCACACTACTGCTAGACCCACGCTGGATCTGCTTGTACACTATGATAGCAAACCTGGTTGTCTTTTAGTGCCACCTCATGGCCAAAATATTTCATTAATTCCAAACGTAGGACATCCAATTAAAAAGGCAGGACCCTCTTCTTGGATCCATGACGACCCCGGTGAGTCTTCCTTCAGTTACATATCCCGATATGTCAACTACCTGGTTTTCTCTTTCGAGCTGTGGGAAATTATACTCGAGGTATTGTGATTATTCTATCAAGATACTGAGTGAATCAAGATACTGAGTAAACAGATGGGTTTGGGTGAAACTTGTCCTTTTGGTGTGTAGATAAGGACAACACTTCTGTGTCGGGTGTAGAGCAATAAACCACATATGGCAGGAAACCAACAGGAGATCAAAGGCCAGGAGATTACACTGATTACATTAACAGTTGTATGTGACATCCCCCTGCGGGACGGGTGTTCAAAACACACACACACACACACACACACACACACACACACGCACATACCGACACATCCCGTCGGCTGAGACAACGTGGCGCGCTCACCCGGCCAATGGAAAGCATTGTTGACATGACTGTATGAACTGACCAGTGACGCTTTAACCAGCAGGGCTCCCTTAAGGAGAACCCTTTAAAAACACTAGCGCATCCCTGTTTTAAGCGCCTTTGATTTGGAAAACCTCTGAACTAGTCACGTTTTCTATCAGGACCGTGCACGTATAACTGCACGGAATGCATTGCTCTGTTTTATTAATAAATCAATTTGGTATACTTAATCGAAGCTAGAGTGATTCCTTAGCCAGACGTTTGGACCCTCCAAGTTGGGATTCGCAACAGAGCCCATACACAGCGGAAGACCTTAAATCCTACAAAGGTTTGGAGGCCTGTAACCAGATGGTGTGTGTGTGGATGGGTGAGGGAGACGCAGTACCAAGTCATCAACGGCCGTTGCGTTGTGGATGCCAAAGTAAGTAATGCAATAACGTCTTTAATCAACCTAACCTTAACTGAACGATATCATTGCCATACTCAAGGTGTTGCCAAGTGACTCTTTTCTCTTTTTTTCATTTCAATGACCCCCAGTTTGCTATCTACAGTGTTCACTATCTGAGTTAGTTTCGTAGTATTTCAGAAAAGAGAAACTATTTTGTTATCCTTAGAGTCTTATATTTGATTTTCTTATTTTTATTCAGGTACTCTATTCTCAATCAAATCCGCGAAACAGCCCTCGAACCCTGGATAACCGCAGAGAAGTCTAGTCTAATCCTACTCATGTGTGGCTGGCCTCGGAAAGACATGCACACATGTTGCTGCGTTGTTGTTTCTCATTGAAGAAACAGTGAAGTTGAGCGACTCAAAGACAGTGACGCAAGAAAAGACATATTGGCTGTCAAAGGTGGAATACAGGGAATGCCGGAAGATTGACTTCACTGTAACAAAGAGCTCTCAAGTAAAAGAGTTGGCAAGATGAATTATGCTGCTCATGGACAGTCACTTGAGGAACAAAATGCTTTTTTCAAAGTGCAACAAAGTGATTTTTCTACTGATACAGTTAGGAAAACACAACAGCCAACCAGGGATGGACTGTCATCATTATTCAATGCACTTAGCACAACTGGATCAAAGTCAGCTATTTTGTCCCTGATTGAGCCTTACTCTGACAGTTTTGTCCCCAAAGTGATTGGAGAGTACTTCCCTCCTGTGTTGACTGAATTGTAAAAGGATGAAGCCGTTCATATGGACTGCAGTGATCTATTGTCCATGTGCAAAAATGTTGACATTTCAGTATCAGAGGAGCAAGCAAAGGCAGTTGAGGCCACCACAAGGGATCAAGCTTCCTCTAAACTGGTTTGGATTTTGTGTTGGTGGAATTACAGCATCTAAAATCCAAACTGCATGTTGCACTGATCCGAAACAACCATCACAGAGCTTCATCAAAAGGGTCCTGAGTCATACAAATTCATATCAAAAAGCCACTAGCTGGGGATGTAATCATGAGAAATTTGCATGTGACATGTTTATAGATATACATAAGGAATCTCACGAAAATGTGAAAGTACACAACACAGGTTTCTATATAAAATCAAGTGTGTGCCATTCTTGGGTGCTTCTCCCGATGGCTTTGTTCCTTCTGATTGTTGTTGTGTCTGTGTAATTGAAGTGAAATGTCCATTCTGTGTGAAAAGTGACAAGTTAGACAGTGTATCATAGTTGGAGGACAGTGAAGGGAAACAGACACTTAAACAAAACCACCAGTATTTCTACCATGTGCAAACTGGAATCTGCCTATGTTGTTGTTTAGACAGAAAAGGATTTGCTTGTTGAGCAAATTTTATTTGATGAAGAGTTCTGAGGTATGATATGCCAGAAAAGCAAGAACATTTGACAGCCATTAGCAGTTGGCTTCCATCTACCATGGCCACTGTGTCCTTGCAACCTGAATCACACGGCTCTGATTGTGAAGTGCCAGTGGCCAACATAAAAGCTGTTACGCAAGAAAAAGTTGCGTGAAGCAGAGTGAAATTTGTGGTTGCAGCATTCCACGCAAATGTAAGGATTTATAAAGGCTTTCCATGCGTATAACTGTGCCTAGCTTTCCGCTACCTTTCGACCATGCGTGTGATGGTGCGTAACGCTCCCAAGGCTTTGTAGACTGTTTTAGTGACCTCAAATGTTAAGAAATATCTCATGGATAAAGTACTCTGGAAGCAGAGCGCACAGCCTGCATCTAAACACATGTGCCACCTAACCCTCGTGTGGTTTGTTACACAGCCAATGTTTTTGGGTCTGTTACAGTCACAGAAGGGAGGACCCAAAAGTAGAGATACAACAGGCAGGCAGGAGGGTCGTTTGACTGGGATTTCTTGTAAAAAGACAGAGAGTCCAAAAATGCGAAAATACAAAGAAGGCCAAAGGGAAAACAGAAAGACTTCTAGGGGGAAAAAACACCTTAGGGAACGGACCAAAAGTGGGAAACAGGAGCGGACAAACCATCGAAAAACACACAACACACCAACACACAAAATGATCTGACAAGTGACAATGGGAGCAGAGACACTAAATACACTGGGTAATGAGACAACGAGAGGCAGGTGACAAGAGGGCTGGGAAACAGGTGGAAGACATCAGGTAATCACAGCAGCGGGAAAACACAGGAAGTAAAACCAAAGACAAGACAGCACAGAAAACCAGACTATCAAAATAAAACAGGAAACAGAACATACAGACACTCACAAGGGAACACAAGACAAAAACTACAACACAAGACCGGGGGAGGAAACGAGGACACAAGCACAAGGAGACGAGACAGAACCAAAATACCCAAACCATAACAGGGTCTGGTGGGCCATAAATCAATAGAGACATAACAATTTATGTAAAACTACTTAACAGATGTTTCTGTAGCTCGATTACCAATGATATGGTTCATATGTGCGATTTACCCCTGTGGGATCACATTTATGATCAGATGATCATTTTCATTTTTTGGGGAGAAAACAAGAAAATCCAATTATAAAAAGAAATAGAAAAGATTTTTGGTCATCATTAGTGCTTATTTCTTAGAAGTTAATCAGAACAGGTGAAAGTGCTTGAAATGTAACAAATTTGTAATTTTGTGTGATGATAGCAGGTGCAGAAAGACAACATTCCCACACACAAACACCTACACTCAGACACACACACACATACTGTACACACACACACACACACACACACACACACACACAGCAGGCCCAGTTAGGAGGAGGACACAATTATCACAATTATTACACTCTGGTCCAGTAGACCTGAACACCTTATATGTAATAGTTGTGTGTGTGTGTGTGTGTGTGTGTGTGTGGGGGTGTACCGTGTGCAGTCATTGAAAATAAGTTATTTTTATGTTCTTTACAGAAAATGAGGCAAGGCCAATGAGTTTGAGTTAGAAGAACCATGATGCCAATAATGACTCCAATCCATTACCAGTTTATTGGACTTAATTAAACTATTGGGACAATAAATAAATAGCCCTACGGTTCCCGATGGTCTGTGTATTGCTACCAATCAACAACATGGCAGATTTGGCATTGCTCGAAGATGTAGCAAGAGCACCTTGATCTCACAATCACTGAATCATGTTTTTTTCCCACATTTTTCCCTTTCATGATTGGTCATCACAGGCTCCTTTACAAGGCGGGGATATTCATTGATTGATTGAAATGGACCTTATTAGGACAAATATGGGACGGCCTTGGGAGGCGTGAGGCTCGTGCATGATCGCAGGAGGTAACGCACGCCCGTATTTGGAACGATAAGAGTCTGTACAGGTGTGCGCCGCATGGTGTTATAAGTCAGATTGTTGTTTTTGCGTGTGAAAATTCGGACTTTTCTGAATTGTGACTGAAAAGTTAAAATATTCACACGCAAAAACAACATTCTGACTTTTGGTGCACAAAATCTTTCAGAATAGAATCTACGCAGAGTTTTATAAATGAGGGCCCTGGTGTTTCTGTGGCCAGGTTGAGTTTGGAAAGATGATTCTACACTCACCTAAAGGATTATTAGGAACACCTGTTCAATTTCTCATTAATGCAATTATCTAATCAACCAATCACATGGCAGGTGCTTCAATGCATTTAGGGGTGTGGTCCTGGTCAAGACCATCTCCTGAACTCCAAACTGAATGTCAGAATGGGAAAAAAGGTGATTTAAGCAATTTGGAGCGTGGCATGGTTGTTGGTGCCAAACGGGCCGGTCTGAGTATTTCACAATCTGCTCAGTTACTGGGATTTTCACGCACAAACATTTCTAGGGTTTACAAAGAATGGTGTGAAAAGGGAAAAACATCCAGTATGCGGCAGTCCTGTGGGCGAAAATGCCTTGTTGATGCTAGAGGTCTGATGGCTACTTCCAGCAGGATAATGCACCATGTCACAAAGCTCCAATCATTTCAAATTGGTTTCTTGAACATGACAATGAGTTCACTGTACTAAAATGGCCCCCAGTCACCAGATCTCAACCCAATAGAGCATCTTTGGGATGTGGTGGAACGGGAGCTTCGTGCCCTGGATGTGCATCCCATAAATCTCCATCAACTGCAAGATGCTATCCTATCAATATGGGCCAACATTTCTAAAGAATGCTTTCAGCACCTTGTTGAATCAATGCCACATAGAATTAGGGCAGTTCTGAATGCAAAGGGGTCAAACACAGTATTAGTATGGTGTTCCTAATAATCCTATAGGTGAGTGTATGCGACAATGCAAAATTTCATATGCAGTGGTTTCACCACTTGTGCATTAATGTTGCACCAAAGGGAAAATGGTTTTGCCCACAGTGCCAAAAGCTACCTCAGTCTCTGCCAAAAAAAGGAAAGAAATCTAAGTAATAAAACAAAAAATAGTTTAGTTGGCTGCTGTGAAGTTTTGCATTTCAGGCACTTTGTTTTAATGTAGGTTAAATTATATTTCATTCATTTAGAATTGTGCTCCTTTTTTGAAAATGTGACATGTTCGTTAAATATTTTTGGCATTTGATTTCAAGTTGGTGAGATTTTTGTAAAGCTATTCTGACTTCACTTACCTGACAACAAATGTGCTGAACAAATCCAGATGTTGTCCAGATTTCTCCCCTCGTAGATCCTGGTTGAGCTTTGCCAAACACAAGTGCTTCCTTTCCTCTGATCACTTTTGGCATTCCTCTCCCTGGTTTGTAATAACTTTTGGATGTCGATAATATCAGAATCAGAACCAGCTTTATTTGCCAGGATGAGGACACATACGAGGAATTTATCTTTGGATCATCATTGCTCACAATGCGCTTACTCATACAAAACAAACCACAAAAACAAAAACTACTAGAACTGTTGGGTCCTTGTAAATTCTGGAGTGTGGTCTAGACCTACTCTATCTGTAAAGTGTCTCGAGATAACGTTTGTTATGAATTGATACTATAAATAAAATTGAATTGAATTGAACAAAACAAAATATATACACACACTAATATATACACACTAAACAGAAACAATATAGAGGCAATAGTGCATTGAAGAGTGCAAAGTATGCAGGAGTAATGTGGAGCATAGTGCAAAGGATGCTGGAATAAAAATGATGTTATTATATTACAATATGAACAGCTCTGAAATAGAGAATGAGAATGATGACTAAATAATAAATAATAAGTGGAACCAGTAAACAGGTGCTGTTTAGAGACAGTGTTGCTGGGTTACTGCACAGAATTGAACCTAACACTGTATATTAAAATTCTAAATGTTTTTCTCGGCCTGACCTATTGGTACAACCAAAAACACGGCGATAACAACCGTTGGGGATCTACTTCAATGCCTGTGCTTGGTTGTGATGCGAAATACCTTTAACCCTCATGTTGTCCTCGGGTCAAATTGACCCGTTTTCCTAGATCAGTGTTCTTTTTAATAACCAAAAATAACATGACTGATTCCACACAACGCTCTTTGACAAGTACAAATCTCTACTTTCATTAATTTTGGGGTGACTTATTCAATTGTATAGCTTTTGCAGAAAAAAAATGGAAGTAGTTTTGAAATAGCATTGAGTAAAAGTTGACATATTCCTGTCTGTAATTATCCATCAACATAATTTCCTTTAATTGTAGTCTATATAATTCCTAAGTTCTGCTTTTTAACTCAAACATTAGGTATAATTTCTTATAAATGAGGTTTATTGACCATAAATTCCAAAAATAACTGTAAAACTAAAGTTAATAAGTTAGTGTTAGTAGTGTGAAACGTCAAAAAAAGAGTGAGAAACGGAGAAAAAGTTAAAAACATCAACTAAAGTGTCAATTTTGACGGAAGGACAACACAAGAGTTTATTAAAAAAAAAATAGATGTACAGTGGAGAATTCTGCTGTTGCTGGGAATCCTTTTGTTTCTCTCATCAGATCCCAATGTTAATGGGTTTTGGGTTCATGAAACTCTCTTCCTCACTTTCTCTCTCTCCCTAGATGATCCTCCTCATCCTCTCTCTTCACTTGGGGCTGCCAGTGGCTTGGGGTCCCAAAACCCGTCTGCTGTGTTCCCTCAATGTGTCCTGTCACATTTCTCTCAGACTTATGTGTATTAGTATCATTTTTACGAAGCTACAGTCTACGTAATAGACCCCACCAGCCCGCTGTCTCCCCTGCCTGCAGTCTTGCATGTGAACTGCATCAGACAGCAGGTCTGCAGAGCGAGTCGCAGCATCAGTGTCCCGCAGTGAAACCCAGCTCCTGAACACACCCTGCTTGCAGCAGAGCACCCACACAGCACCGACAGCACCCCCGGCTGTAGGCTACACCTTAACCGAGCAGATTCAAAGAGACGACTATAGCTGCAGGAACCCAGCGGAGGTAAGATCATCTGTTCATTTTGTCCCGCAGGAGGGACAAGGACAAGTAGGACAAGGACAAGTAGCCTAATCTGGGACAGCTGGAGCAGTGGCATTTAAAAGCAGCGCCGTAGATGCGAAACGTCAGCTTTCATCACAATAGTTTTGTGGACTCAGTCCCGAGGAAAGAATATCAGTAGAGGAATATATAAAAAAAATCAAATAAATCTGCAGGTGTCCTCCACGGAACAGCCCGATCTGGTTTGCCGCGGCTCCTGGAGCTGTGCCAAATTCCACTGCGGTCCCATCAGTCTGCTGCGGACCAGAGAACCAGCTGTTCTCGCGATTTTAACTAGCCTACACTGGATGTTCGGTGTCTTTATAGAGTTTATAGACATGGATTTTCAAAAACAGTGCATTTGGATGCTGCTGTCTATAAGAATAATAACAATAATAATAAAAGATCTGGAATACTCTCCCATGTTTATACTACTCAGCCGACAGAAATGATGGAGGCCATGCTGTAATCTCTGCTCAGGAACAGAAGCCCTCAGTTTTGCTGACTCATGGCTGTGGATGTGTGTTGAAACTGAAAGTCAGCCTTCAGGGTTTTGTCCAGGAGGACATTATTACTTTTTAGATCAGCGCTGATACAATTTGATGTTATTTATAGTGTAATCATAAAGAAATTATCTCAGGACATTTTTCATATAGCCTATAGACCACACTATTATTAATGTAATAATAAATAATTAATTATTATTAATTTAGAGACCCAACGCTCCCCCATGAGCAATAAGCCCTTAATAACAGCAACCACAATAATAACAATAACTATAAAAATAGAAGACTACTAATAAGATTAGCAGTAGGATAGATATAATGTAATAATATTAATATAAGCTTATACAGATAAGATATACAGAGCTTCTATTTACGCCGGGTGCCGGAGAGCTCCACTACAGCTCAGCACAGGGCAGATTGTGTGGGACAGGAAGTCGAGCACAGAAACAAAATAAAACATCCGGTTCATTTTCAAAATAAAATATACCGTGAGGGGAGTGTTATGAAGGATGAGATGGATCATTGGTTTGAGTTGTTTGTTTTTGGTGAAGATGATGAGCTGGGTTCTGGTAGGGTTGGGGTCCAGGTTTCTATTTCAGAGATGCATGTCTGGAGGTTTTTGGCAGCCAGTGGGATTGATGTTGAGTGTGTCCAATAACAACAGAGAATTGTGAGACATGTCCCTTGGTGGGATGGGGATAGTAGAGTTCAGAAATATAGATGAGGAAAAGAAGAGGACTGAGTACTACACCTTTGGGACGGCAGCTTCAGGAGTGAAAGAAGTGAATAGTGAAGACAGTGAAATAGTGTAAAACCCTGCTAGGGTGAATTCTTTCTTTTATTTTTACAGGGTATTGTCGGTGGTGGATCTGTTTTTGCGGAAGCCAGCTTGTTGAATGCCCAGGAGTCCCGTGTTTTCTGTGTGTTGCGGAAGACGTGCAGTGATGGTGCATTCAAAAAGTTTTCCAATGTGACTAAAAAGGCTGATGGGTCTGTAGCTAGTGAGGTGTTTAGGATCTTTTCTGGGTTTATGGATCATTATGACTATGGCTGTTTTCCAGGGCATGGGAAAGGAACCAGTGGTAAGACGGGGTGGTGAAAAGGAGAGAGAGCTGATTGAAGCATACTTCTGATGTTTGCTTGATCAGGATGGTGTCTATTTTGCCTTGCCTGGGTGCTTTGTTTTTCATTTTTTCAGGTGAATTTTGACTCCATGGGGGGTGATGGGCTGTGTCAGTTGGTCATCTGCTGAGGTCAATGATAGGGGGATTTGTTGTTTTTCTTCAGCTTGGCTCACCCTCTACCCACCGCTACAGGTAGTAGGTGACAATTGGGTGAGGCTGGGTTGATAGGAGAAGGGGAGTGAGAGAAGGAATGGGCAGCTTGAGAAGTTGCTGTTTGGTGTGTTTGAGGGGATTTTATTTGAGTATGTTGTTTTGTGCACTTTAAAAGCCTCCTCTCTGGTCTTCAGGCGTATTGAATTTTTTTTTTGAAATAATAGGGCGGATAAGTGCTCTTCAAGAAATATACATAGACAATGAAGTTTTAAATTGTTTAAGACTGACTGATTGGAAAATATCCAAGTCCAAGAAGTCAATGTTACCGGTGGATGCCCACCCACAGCCTTTGAAACAGCATCTGGGTTTATGAATGTGTCCACCCATATATAGCTAGCAACAGCACGGCAGCACCCCATAACAGCCTGACTCATAAAATAGACAGCTACTATCACAGCCCCTAAGGGGGTTTGAAATGCGACCTGTATACGCAAAATACGCAAATGAGCGTATGGCATCATCTAGCTACTTTTCATTTCTGCCTTCCGACTGTGTGATAACCCTCCCTTCCCTAATGTGTGCCACCTGTGTGTCATTGTCTCCACCCACCTCAGAGTATATATTACCTTGCTTCCCTTGCCAGATTGTTGTTGTTCTTCGTTTCTCACTCTCCAGTGTTATTCCTAGTGTCTTTTCCCTGTGTTTTCGTATGAGCTCTGGCTGCTTTTGACCACATTTTCCTGTCGTTTTTGTACCTTCGCCTGCATTGTACCTTTGTACAAAAAACTCCATTACCTTTTACATCTGCTTTGAGTCGTGCTGTTGACATTAAGACTACCAGCTCCACAGAATTCTCTCTGTAGTTCTCAGTATGGCTAAGTTCAGAAGAGTGTGGCGTCTGGTGAATTTCCGGTGCACAAACTGGAGTGAATATAATTACCTCTTGAGCAATTGCATAGAGGGGGTGCGTCACGGAAGGCTTGTGTCATATGGACGCGTCAACAGTTTTGTTGTCATTACTTGGAATTCCTCATGGGGGCGGCAGAAACTACTCACTATAGCTTTAAATAAAAATAATAATAATTAAATTATATTCAAAAAAAGTACCACAGAAAACTAACTAGAAAAAAATGAAATAGAATAAAAAAAATAATAAAAAACTGAAAAAATTGAATAAATATAGAATTAAAATAGAATAAAAACCTCTTCAAATAAATAAACTAAAGCATAGTGATGTCTGGAGTCAAAAAAAATGAAACAAAAGTATCATGCCATAGGCATTTAAAAATTGCAATGAACATTTTTTTTTAATCTCAACAAGTTGTTAATCTTTACACAGATTTTTATCCATTTCACGATACATTGTTACATCCCTACTCAATCCTTTTCTACATAATGCTAATTTCTCCATCAGCAGCAGGATGGCTCTTAATGACAAAGACCCGGTGGTTGCAGTGGGCACACTCTCCCCGGGCCAACTGCAGTCCCACCTCAAGATGGAGCCCAAGACTCTGGGGGTGAGCAGGAGCATTCAGAGTTTCATGATTTGATTGATATGATATGATCATATGTCCTGTCAGTAGTGATTAAAACTCACATATGCATGCGTCCCTGACTTTGCATGGGACATATCATGCTAGAATTATGACTCATGGGTTCAACACAGAAACAAATTGAAATGAAGTATCAGCCTGGTTTCAGGATTTGATTTAAAAGGATAGTTTTGTGCATTTTTCCAAAAAAGGGAGTTTCTGACTATTTGCCATTAGGGTTGCAACGGTATGAGATTAAATAATAACCATCTCAGAAAAGGTCACGGTCTCACAGTATACTGTATTACAAAATTATAATAATAATAATAATAATAATAATAATAATAATATGTATTATATCAGTTGAAATGACCCTTAAAGAAATTAAAATAGTAGGCTTGTTTTGGTTAAATGCCAAAACAATTTGGTTGAATTATCATAATTAAAACTTGAAACCATTTCTTTGAATGGAAGTATGCAAAATAAGTTTCTCTTTTCAAAACAAATACTGTATGATAACTTTATATACCCTGAAACCAGTATATTGCTACAACCCTATTTGCCATTTTTGTAATGCTTGTGTAGGACATGCTAACATGCTGATCAGCTGGTCTACCTGCTCTTTCCCCCACCTCCCAGGCCATCCAGATCGTTATCGGGGCTTTGATTCTTTGTCTGAGTGCCTCTGTGCTCCAGATCCATGAGGTCCACTTTACGGGAGATGTGGCTCTCTTCCTGATTGTTGTCATACAGGTCAGTTAGAGGCCACTGAATGAAATGTTTTGCTTTCTAATTTTTCTCAGCACTTTATTAAGATATAACTTCTTCAAATCCAACCCACAATTCCTTCTGCGTTGTCTAAGCAAGTTGTATTGTAACCCACTAGGTGACCTTGTCTGGGTCAGTGTTGGTCCACAGTGGAAGGAAACCTACTCTTTTTTGGGTAAGTATACACATCACACACAATCAGCTAGATTCATTCAGCAGTAATTAACCATACAACAAGTCATTAACTACATTTTTCCAAGGGCCAGAATTTTTCTAAGCAGACACTCCAGGGGCCAGACTTTCAATTAAAAAAATTAAATGTATTTATACCTAATAGGCCCATTCATGTTCGCTATTTTCACTTTCTTACTGAATTAATGCTATATTTTTTTTTACATGTATTAATGTGAGCAAAACAAGGAAACTCCATAATAATAACTGTCTCTTTAACTAGAAAAAGATCTCAGACTAGGAGACAGTTCACTGAGGAGCGATGGTTAAAGTCAGTGATTACTGAAACATGGTTGTTGTAGTATGCAGTGTCCTGATTGGTGGGAAATGCTTGCAGAAAGAAAGACCTGTTGTCAGGGAAAGAAATGTCACTGTCAAAGTGGCTGAAGTGAAAAGTTGACGTGGGAAACAGCAGCTCTAATGATGAATGGACCGATGCATGCCTCATTTGCAAAGAAACAATGTTGTTGCAAAATAATACAACCAGCATCATCATCATCAAGAATGAAGAACGCAAACATAACGATTGCGTCATTCACATGCATATCACAGTGGCTTGAATAAGTTTACACAGCCATGCTAAAGTTGATTAAAAAGAGGAATAAAAAAAAACATCTTTTGGATATTGATCTTAATGCCTTAATTCAAAATATTTAGGGAAATCCAACCTTTTAAGGACACCAATTTTCTTTGTGAATGAATAATGTATTGTAAATAAATAACACATCATCACATACCCTTCACCATACATAGATTGTCATGGGGAACTTTCCATAAGATCATCTCTCAATGCAAATCAAACCAGCTATTACACTAACTGAAATAAACCCATTGAATTAAAGCATTAAGTTTTTTTTTTATTCCTATAGCTTTACCACTCCAGCGGAGGGGATGGTGTGTTAAGTTTATAAGAATTTGTCCAAATTGCAAGATTCCCAGCAAACTACGATAAACAGCTTTTGTTTTAGCTTGTTTGTAAAAATGTGCTATTTGCCGAGTAACAAAAACAAATTAAAACAATTAAATGTTGTCTTGGTTGGTCTTTCCGCTTTTCCAACAATCACCACCAACAATCACATGGTTGAAATAAACCTTTATTCATTCATTTACATGGAGAATATTCTGACGCTGAAAGTGTTGTTGATTTGAATGGGGTCCGGTGGGTTTGGCAACAGCGGTTTTGGTGCCGTTTCTGGTTAAATGAAAAGGATCTTACTCTTTAACAAAAGGTCTATCTCTGTAGGGATGCCTTCGATAATGTCAGAAATTTAGAATTACAATCCAAACCTGTCAGTGGCTAAAACAGCACTTTAAGTGGATGCAAATTGACACTGAGCATTTCCCGTACATGCAGCGGGGTGGCCAAATTTCAGAAGTATTGGGGACAGATAATTCTGGAGGAGGATATTTATAGTAAGACCCTCTACCATTTGTCTCACTAAATTGCGGATTCCAAGTAGCCTATATTTAATTTATGAATGATGGAAACACTGAAAATTAGGGGTAGTGTATGGCCTGGGGGCATGCTCCCCCAGAGATTTTGTTTTTTTACCTTAATAGACCAAATTTGGTGGCCTCTGGCACGTTCTACTGCCACTATTCCATCATATACACTGAGCTTAATTATTGCATTTAATGAGTTTTTCTCCCATATATTTTTATTATATATTATTTTATTATTGCCTATATCTATATGAGTCTATCAGTCAACTGACTGAGTAACATGCACGTCACCTACTTATGATGCGTTCAAATCAACTCAGACGTGTTGTAAGTGTGGGGGACAGAGGGCACCGATATGGAAAGTGTGGGGGACAGGTCCCTCCCTTGAGCCCGTACGCCCTCGCTTACATAATTCATTTGCAGCCCGGTTCGCGGCTGCCAGTTAGAGCGTTTCTCGCTCAATACTGGACCAACTTTTTTTGATTTCATTTTATTTTCTGTTTTTGTTAGTTTTTAAAATGCCTTTGCTAGTTGTAGATTAGTTTCCCCGTTGTTGCGTCCCCCAGAGGCCGCGGATCGTCTCCCGGCGGCCGTTGTTTCTGTTTAAACTAGAAAATCGTGTCCCTGTTGACGAATCAATAGATCAAAATAACTGCTGTGAGACCGGGTTGCATATTTAATTTTTTATTTCTTTTTTAAAAAAGCCATGATGTTTAATGTTTCATTCATTTTTATTTCATTTTAATTTTAATTTTTTTATATTAGCAATAACGTTTCTGTTTAATTTTAAGTTTTTATTTAGTTTCAGTTCACTAAAAATATTTTTCACTGCTTCTTTTCATGTCACAATAACCGTGCTGTTATTACATTATTGTACATGAGCACCTCTGTTATCATGTGCAGGTTAAATGTGTCCTGGTTCTGCACCTCATCAGTGCTGCATTTGCCACTGCTGCCCTGGGTCTGATGTCCAAACACCTGCCCTACCGCCAGGACTCGTACCACTGTGAACACTGCCGCAGGCTGGAGCTACATGCCGTGGTATTCTCTTCAAAACCTACACACTAAGGCCAGCGCATGCATAAAATGCAATAGATTTGGGGTTTAATTTAATAACACAAAAACTACTATTGTAACAAAGCTTATTTCTGCTGTAAAAATGTAATCAGGTCATGTTACAGTCTGATTAAGACTGACATCCACAGCCCATTACATCTCCAAGATAAACTTGGGTGACTGTTAATAATTAGTAATTGAAATGAACTAGCCTGTGATCAGTGTTTAGGTTTGCTATCTGCATTGTTTATCTTTGGAAGATACGAGTCTTGCCTGGTGCAAGACTGAAACAATGTTTGCATGACAGTAATATATTCCGAACAAAAGAAACCCTCTCAGGTTATACTGCCACTTTGTTTTAATCAAACTAGAAACAAGTTTCCACAGTTAAAACTGTCACTGTGTAAGTATGAAAAAGAAGTGGCTACTGTTAAGCTGCTGTTACATCACAGATATTTACTGCCCACTGTGATGAGTTGATAAAGGCAAAAAGGTATAGCTCCAAACTTGCCAAGTTAGCAAAAACTCCTTAAACTAGTGTGGTCATTCTGGTCTTTTGGTAATTCAGTCTGGGACAAGTTAGGGACACTGGCTGCTGCTTGTTAAGTTCACAGCTAGTAATAATAGTATAGTATACAATAACTGAATTTAATAGCTGGGCTAACCACGGTACTGCTGTGCATTCAGATTGTAAGTTACGACTATAACTATGGATCTATGAGACCGAACGATAACCGTCACCATGGTCTTACCTTGAATACTGCAATCCTTCAACCTATTCTCTAGACCTTATGTCAACAAAGTCATGTGACTGACTTTGGGAGGCTTGGCCAACGTCCATAAGAGCATCCAGGTGGCTACGCCTCTTCCTCTTGCCTAGAATGCCTCAGCCTGTCTTCAATCTTTCGGTCTCACAGATCCACAGTCTATTTCGACCTTATCAGACCGTCACCTCAGTCTTACCTTGATAACTAGTTCCATCAGGGTAGCGAGGAACAGAGGATTCCACCCCGTCACAACCACTGCCCATTGCCCCTGCACACAGAGCGAGTAGTCAGTCTCTACCTTCCTACCTAACCTCAGACAACCGCGGCTCTGTATGAGCTGTCACGACAGTGGTTAACATATTATAAGTTAACTAGTTCAATCAACCAAGGGTTTCCCATCCAGCGATGTGCGCGGTCACATAAAAGAGGCGGTGTTTGCTCTATATGACCAACCACAAACACATACAAGTCTTCCAGAGCCACATATTGTATATGAGAAGAAGAGCAAACTATAATTCTACATAAATATGAAGAACACAGACACGGTTTTACAGGCAAAACCTAATACAGTCACTGCTTCCTAAAACAAGAAGAAACGCTGGCAAAAAATAGTGGATGCTATAAATGTGTAAATCACAACGCTTATCAATATCACTTCCTCATCAGTCAGGGCCAAGATCTGACCATAATTACACCCGTGCTTTCCGTAAACTGTCGTTGCTTTAGCCTTTTATTTCATTTGAAACCCTGGCAGTGGGAAGTGATCGTGAGAGAAATGAAACCTATAAAAACATAATTCAACCAATGTGCTCATTGGCAACACACGGCTCAAGAAGCCAACAAAGACACATACTTCCATCCGCTGAACATCTGTATCTTTCATAAAGATACCCATCAGGGGATGTTAGTCTCTAAATGTTTTAACCTTATGAGTGTGCCTCTCTTTCTCTCCGTACACTGAGCTCCACTGGATTTTCTAAGAACGGTGACGCCGTCATCAATCGAGTATTGATTGGTCAGTAGGCGGTGCTTTTACACCGGTTGATACACAAAACCCTAGGTTGAACCAGAAGTTACCTCGTTAACGCCAAATCTTGCTTCGTAGTACAGGCCTCAGGCATCAAGCTGATCCCTGTGATGAAGGAATACCTGCAGCTTCATCTCCAGCACCCTGGCATGAAGATCATGTTTTCTTACTGACCCAAAGGTGCTGGTGAAAAGCTGGTGCCACTCCGCCAAAGCTAGACAATGCCAGGAAATTTATCAACAGTGTTATGGCTACATTTATTTCGTAGCTTAAAATGTGTTTTTATGTTCATTATGGTTGTGGGTAAACAATAACACTGTTATCTACAATAACACCTACAGCATTTACAGCCTAATGGCCTGTCTGGGCACATGTAGGGCATAGCCATTACACCTTTTACAGGCCCATTCTGTAGATGTAATGGAACTGATGTGAGAAGGTTTACTGTTGTATAGTTTTTTTTTAATTATATTGATATTTGCACTGCTTTTGTCTTTAATACTGACTGAAAATGTTAGATTTGACATTCAAATCTGTCAATTCAAAGAACAAGCAAATCACCAGCTAAAACATTAAACATTAATACTACTCTCTTTTGACAAGGGATTGAAGTCGTGGTTAAATAGAAAGTGAAAATACTCCTGAATATTTCAATCTTCTGACCATTCTCTAAAGATATTGTCTCGAGAAAAATCAAAAGCCCAAATATTTATGCTGTTTATGTGTATTTTATTTTCCAGTTAAAAATACCAAAAGGAACTTTACACCCAGCACCGGACCACGAGACGTTATAATAACCCGAGAAGCTAGAGCTATTAACTAGAGCTTTAAAAGAATGTGCTTTTACTCTGAAGTCAATTTAGTTGGATGCATTTTATATTACAAAATGATTACCACTACGCGAGCAACAGTTTTAACAAATTAATGTAAAATCTTGCTTCCATGAAAACAAGAAAATTAAAAGAAGGTTACATAATGTACATACAAACATAAATGAAAAGACCTAATGTGGTGGACCTTGATTTCCCGAGCTTACACACACACACACACACACACACACACACACACACACACACACTTTCAATCTGTTTACACAAACTTAAAGGTCCAAAGGTCCAATATTTAATATAGTTACTGTAATAAATCCCAAAATGACCCCCAATGCGTCATCAGATATTAAGGAAACATGCTAAGTTGAAAGACTCTCGTTTCTGACAACAATGCTAATGCCAGTATTTTCTCCTTTTGTAATTTCTGTTCCGTGACAAAATTGCAGAGGACTGCAAGGTAGTGTTATCTCAGCTGTTCTCACCATGATTCTAAGCCGAGGAAGAGTGTCTGTCCGTTGGGTGGAGAGGACAGCGAGGTTGTTGTGTTTTTAGTGGTTCCTATTGTAATTTTAAACCTAAAAACTGTGTCTGTTAGTTGGGTACAGAGCTTTTAAAACAAATAGCCATCATCTAATGTTAGCTACTCTGCTGTGCTGTGAAGTATAATGTCTGGCTATGTGACACAAGCGTCTAGCAACATTGTTGTGGATGCTGAGGTCTCATCCTGGCAACCTCCGGGAACTTTGAGTCTGGGGAGGAGGGGTGGGGGAGACAACTCTCTCCAGCATTTTGAATTTGTACTGCACTAGTTTAACCACTTGCTGTCAGTATTACATATTACACCTTTAATGAGACATATCTCCTTCCATAAGCAAGAGTCTACTGGGAGAACTATTCACCTTTGAACAAACACAAACATTAAACCATCAGTTAGAAACACGTAGCACAAACGGCTCTGTGGGTGGGGGAGGGAGTGTTGGCATGAAGATATCAGCAAAGTAATAGTGAGTCATCTTATAATGGCCATTCTGTACACCTGCATGATTGGATGTTACTCGTCGTCGACGTGAATGAATCAGCTGCCTAACTGAAATATACAATGCAATGAATAAATACCTGGAGCTGATTTGCATTTACATTTAAATTGGGCCTTGCACTTGTATTGCCTATAGATTTCTTTCATTTGGTGGTGAAAGAGGCTGGTAGCTTATGGCTCCATGACTAGAGGCCCAATCCTAATTTGTATACTACACATGAATTTACTAACTTTGAGGCCCTTTCCTACAAACTCCACGAGGGCCTGGGACTGTCCCACTGTCGGAATGTTTTGCATCTCTGCAGACGTTGCCTGAGGGAATTAGCCACGATTCATAGCATTGTGATGTTAAAACCCGAGATTACTGGGAAAAGCCCAGATGCATTAAAAATAAAAAATAACTAAAACAGGTAAACTAGGAGGACTGGCACATGGCTGTTCAGCCTTGCAGATTACATTTACACAGAAGCATTAACACACATTTTAAGGTAGTTTATGAATATGGCCCAGATTTCAACATGTTAAAGATGTCTGAGATACTAAGAAAGAATGATTTACATTTGGACTTTAAGGAATAATTTAGATTTTTTTTTACAGTAGATCTCTGACCACAGATATAGCAGTACAAAGTAGTTCTAGAAAAAAATCTGAATTTTTATTAATGAGGCGAGCTGGCAACTGCAGATTATTTTTATGCAATAGAGGCAGGCTATGTAGCATCCACAGAGTCCCTTATCTACCTAATCACTGATCCCTAAGTAGAATCCATAAACTGTAAGTATGTAAGTCATACTTGACACTACATGTTGTGAAAAAGCAGACTCCCTGTTTCTTTGTCTTTACTGTCCACTGCAGCAACATTGTTTCAGGAAATGCACCGGGCTGATCGAGCAAAAGTGTAAAGTAAGTGTTTGACTACTGTTACAACACAATACTATGTTGTCTTGTTTTGTAGAGTGCATGTAGAAGACAGAAATGTCTTTAATTGATAGACAAGATGTCTTTTACACTTTTTAATTGACACAATATTGCTGTTTTCTCACATTATATTTTCTCTTGGATTTCTCTGGCTACAGCTGTTGATCGACGGGATCCTAGGGACGCTGGTGATCTTTCTGGTGCTGGAGCTGTTGATCTGCATCACCGCCATGCTGTTTGGACTCAGTGTCCTAGCTGCAGGTGGAACCCAGGTGAGCGCTGGTAAAATAAAGTACCTAAATAATGCAGGGATAAAGCAATTACATTATAGTGTAAATAGGATAGTTCAGCAGAAGGTGGTGACCCAGTTGATGTAAAGATAAATTCAATTAAAGCTGCAAGCAGCGTTGGACGGGTCCTCGCGCCTTCTGGCACGCTGGGGTTACTGGTGGACGCCGCTCCTTGCGACTGTGCATTTGCACAGCACTCAGACACTGCAAATCGTCACCAACGAAAAGGGAATTCTCTGCTGAGTTCAATGACACCTCACACAAGACTCTACCTTAAACAGTTGAAATGTTATGAAAGGGGGCGTGGCCTGTGGACATGGTTAAAGTATAGGGGGCCGCTAAGTGTCACATGTAGACCACACATTGTAAGTTTCATGTAAATCGGATGATGTTTGTCATAGAAGGCTGATTTCCTGTTGCCAGCGGGGGGAGCTATAACCAAAAGTCAGTTTTGGCCTGTACATTTCCTCAAGCCTGGACAGAAATTGTGTGCTGCCACTTGTGTCTCTATTGGGTCAATGTGTAGTATCATTTTTTTTCCCCTAACGTCTGTATTACATTTGTACACTGTATTTTTCAACGGGATTTGAAGAGTTGTATCTTTTTTAATACTTTTTATATTTGTATTGTATTGTTTTTTTAGGTAGACATTTTAAGATCTGTCCAGGGACAACAAATTAAAAATAGCCTTTTGGCTAATTCTGGTGCATTTACAGCAATGTTAATTAATGTACACTGTCCCTGTCAAATAAATTAATAAAATAAAATAAATAAAATAAAATTTTGGCCAAATTGGACAATGTACACTAAAGTTACAACAACTTCTTTGTTCATTGAGAAATGCTCAAAACCCCACGCCTGTAAGCCGGTAAACATAGAGGCTTCAATGAAGAGAAGGGAGAGCATTGCAGCGCTTGGCAGCGCTTTAAAACCTATTTTATACAGTCTATGTTTAAAACTCACAGAAGAAACTAGTGCCGTTTGTGATGCGGGCGGATTGTAAAATTAAATGACAATCAAAGTCATTTAAAAAAAAAAATTGGTAAATCGTGAATAGGGTGAATCGAGATTGCGATTTTATAACAATTAATCATGACGGCCTAATAGATAACTATCAATTTTTGTCTGGTGAGTCAAGCAAATCTACCAGCTATATGCATATTTTACCTGCATTTGGCTGGTAGATGGTGCTAATTTTGGACCCTGTTATAAAGTTCTAATAATTTAGGTTTTTTACAATTCAATAGCTAAATAAAGATATGTTATTCATATCGATTTGTGCATCTTGGTGATGACTGAGGTGGTTAAATACATTTCCTCAGTACTCCTTATTCCCCAACAAATATGTGTGGTAAAGTAGAAGAGCAGCCGCCATCTTTATCACTGCTGAGGTGCCCCTGAGCAAGTTCCCCCAATGGCTTACAGCTCAGACTGTGCAACTCCCAGCATTCCTTGAGTCTTTGTGCTCACTTAAAATAAAAAATAAAAATTAAATAAAAATGTAATAGAGCCAGTAAAAGTGTATCCTGTTATTGACAAAACTGCCAATATTGTAGTTTGACAGAAGGCTAAGATGAAACTACAACTTACCAAACATAGCAGTAAGAGCTGTGTGTGTGTGTGTGTGTGTGTGTGTGTGTGTGTGTGTGTGTGTCTGTCATGCAGGCTCCCAGCCAGAGACCTGTCTATCCACAAACGCGCCCCCCACCTGTTCCAGCCGTGCAGCAGGCTGCTCCAGCTGTAGCTGAGCCGTCTCAGGTACCACAAACACACTCTTTGTTAGGGCCCTATTTTAATGCAGGGACATGATGCAGGGTGCTGCCTCTCAGCAGGTAGGTGTCACCTAATTGAGGTTATTTCCTTAATTGCCTCATAGTTTCCTTAGTTTGCTGATTCACTGTGTGTGCCAAAGTGAAAGGAATCAAGAAAGCCTTGGTGGCAGATCTGTGGCCTGTCATAATAAACACAAGGCATTTCAAGTAAGGAAAGAAGCTGATGACTGTGTTTGACAATGATTCACACCAGACCCTCTTGACTTTTTTTAAATTCCACTATAATATGTTTAAAAAGTGTCCTCCATGCCTCTTGCCCACAACTAATCACAGTCTAATTCCATGCATACTGCATTTATTTATAGTTTGTAGAGGCACCATTGCTCTGTCCAGCGCTGAGCGATTGGGTTTGGTTTAAAGAAATGCCAGTGAACCATTTTTTCATCTATCCTGGAATGCTGTGTGGACTAGCCAGACCCTCCTCTGCAGAGCTGTGGAGGAATTAGTAGCATAATCCTTTCAAATCAAAAGTGCAAGACACACAAGACAACAGGAGACACCTCAGTTCTTGTAGACCTAACAAAAATAAAACTTGGATAAGGTATTATCCGAGAGTACAAACTCTAAACACAGGCTTACACCAAACAAAAGTATTATAATGGGGCCAAAACTCCTAAAGAAATATAGATATATATCTTATATATCTATATCTCTTTATATATCATCTTAGTGCTGAGTTTGGGCAGCTGGTTAGGGAAGGCCATGCATGTGTGAACATTTAAACAGAGACCCAGGAGAACTAGTCCTCTCATGGTTTTTATTCAAAGGTAAACATTTTTATCTGTCTGAATTCATCAGCTGAGCTGCTCGTGCTGCTCCGCTTGCACGCAGCCAGTCACCGTCAAGTCTGCCACAATAAAATGTTTTACACAATAAACGTGAATTGGGGTATACATTAGTCTTAAAGGAGAGGATAACATTTTATAAGTTGATTTGAAGACAGTACTCATACGTGTACATTTTATTTTATTCAAGCAGTTTATTGAAAACATCCACAAGTCCTTGTGCTGTGCAAAAATACATTTCAAAGCCAATATCAGCAAAAGCTAATATTAGTCTTTTTGGTACGAAATCCCATCATTTTAGTACTGGCCTTCCACTCAAGGAACCAACGGGAGATCAGAGTTCTTGGACCTGTGGCCATTTTGTGAAGTGACACCTACGTGTGACTTGCTGGCTGCAGCTGTAAAATGGGGAATTCTGAAGAGACGTGTGCTTTCCTTTGTTTCAGAGGTGGATCAGGCTTGGAATTTTACATGGAGGCCAAAAATCTCTTTGTCTGTGAAGACACGTTTCCCTTTGAGATCTCTGTTTAGTTCTTCTTTATCTGATGGTCGCAACAATAATAACACAAAACATACACATTCAAGTAGAAAATTTGATCACCTAGGGCACCACACTGTTAACCTGGGCCCGCCCATTGATGAGCTAGCTTGTTTTGACTGTGATGATTAACATTTTTTATTATTACCAGGTTGAAGTTTTCTGCAAATCATGTTCACATTTTACTGCTGTCTGTGTGTCAACAGGTGGCTGTAGTTGTGACTGAACCAGATTCAGAGCAGGCGGAGGACATCTCCACCCCACCTACTGAACCCCAGGTGGAGCCGATAGAAGATGTGACCACAGAGCCATGAACTCAACACACACTGCTTCCCGTTGTGTAAGGTCATGTCAGTCAGAGTGTAAAAACTATGCCTCCAATTAGTTATCAAAAGGTAGTCATCCTGTCCTTTCACTTCTGGCATGACATGAACACAGGGTCAGGATTAACGATGCACTACATACAGTGTGTTGGGGTTATGATATGGATTAGTGTTACAAGCCATGTTGATGTATTCTTCAAATACTAAGAACCAAAATAAGAATAGAGTAAAAGAGAATAAGTATAGAGTAATAAAAATAACTCCTAGTTATACTAGTATACTAGGTACTCAGCTTGGACATTGTGGGGAAAGCACCGATTGTCTTCACCTTCAAGAGTATATATTCACTTCACTAAAAGTCTGTGCACATGTGTTGATCAGAGTGAAGACTGATTCAATGTGTAACCTTGAACTATTAAACCTTTCTTGCACAAAACATTTGACTTGAAATAAACCATTATTGTCTGGTTATAAAACTGACCTTATATTGAGTTTATGCCTTTTTAAAGTGGCTCGGGGGGGCGGGCGCTGTAAGCATGGGTAGAGAGACACACCGCTCCCACACATTTAAGAGTCAGTTTCTTTCTCCTATTTTCGGTTTGGACTATTTAAGACATCGGCTGATGTGTCCGGGAAGGGTTCTTCTCGTCAAAACCTACATGCTAATGAGAAAGCTAACCAGCCTTCTCCCACACATGACATCGCAGTTGGTAAAAGTTATTGAAAATTTGAGGGCTGAAACCTGCGGTTCACTGGGCATACAGACTCTTTTGGGACATGTCTCACTGAAGTTAGATTTTTCCTGCAAGACTGCAACGATTAGATAGGACAATGTTACACTCCAAGGAAATGAGGACCCAAAAGCAGAGATTAGGCAGGCAGGAGAGAGTTCATACAGAGATTTAGTCACCCAAAAACAAGGGAAAACACAAAGGGACCTAAAAATGCAAAAAAACTAAATCCAAATATTCCAAACAGTCCAAGAAAACAGGAAAACCAAAAAAAACAACAGGAAGACAAAAGCATGAGCAAAGAGACAGGGAATAACTCAGAGGAAAATAGCAGATTGCAGGGGAACGTTCAAAGCTGACTGGAACAAACAAGACGATCCAATGAGACGAGGGGAGCACAGACACTAAATACACAGGCTAACGAGATAATGAGAGGCAGATGACAAGAGGGCTGGAAAACAGGTGGGAAACATCCGGTAATCACAGGAGCGGGAAGACACAGGAAGTAAAACTAAAGACAAGACGAGACAGAGACCAGACTTCAAAATAAAACAGGAAACAGAACATACAGACACTCAAGGGTAACACAAGACAGAAACTACAACACCAGACCAGGGAGGAAACTAAGACACAAACACGAGGACACAAGACAGGACCAAAAACCCAAAGGAGGAAAAGAAAACAAAGCAAACACCCACACCATAACAGGACTATGGGATACAAAGATAATATTTCTTTTCTTTCTCAGATACTTATTATGTAGGTTCCTCTGTTATACACGGCTTCTCTCTATGTGTCTGAAAGTGGTGAGTCAGAATATTATTTATGCTTTGTCATGTTTAAATGTGTTTTTATAACATGTTTATAACTATATATGGTTACTTGTGGAGCACTGGTTTGATGCATAATGTAAGGTTTAGACGCAACTTGAAACTTGGAGGACCCTTCACCTCACCGATCGGCAGTATACATTTTACTCAAAAGTACATAAATCATCGTCCAGGATAGACTTTTTTTACCTTTAAAATGCCTTTCAGAGGGTCCTTTCTTGCTCTATTGGCAATATAGTTATTAGTGATCACACGGCAGTGTTTTTAGTTGTGTCCGCCAGGGCTCAAAGCATTAGAGGGCAATGGCGCTTTCCAAACTACCTACTTAAAAATCCAAATTTTACAAAAATTTTTATTGAACAGAGAATGATTTTAATTACTAATGAATGACTTTACTTCCCAATTACAGTTAGAGATATATTTAATGTCACACAGGTAAGTATACAACAAAGCCAGAGACACCATGGGTTGGTACCATGTACTGTTAATATTAATATACAGTCTATGGTTGGTACTCGGTAAAAATGACAAAAACTGTTTCCTCCTGAACTGTACGTGGTTTACTGAAGCTGTGATGGGTTGGCTTATACAGAAGCAGTTAGGTGTCTGGTCTGTGTTTAAAACATAAAGATGTACCATAAGAACAGATGAACAGTTCTCCCTATGTTTATGGTGATTCATGTTTTGGCTCTAAAGTCATTTGAATATTCATTTACAACTAAAGAGGGTTTATGAGTCACAATATAATATTAGTATGACGGTGGATTTCTGGAGTTAAAAAATAAATAAATATATAGATTAAAACATGATTTATCCTTTTGATATTATCGAACGGTAAAGGAAGGGTGATATTAATTTCTGTAAAGATATTCCAGTGCCTCACGGGTTGAAACTCCAACCAGCAAAGTGCCAGCGCAAGGTGACCTACCTGGGGCACGTTATCAGCGAGCAGGGTGCGGCAACAGACCCAGCAGCGGTAAGGGGCTGGCCAATCCCTCAGACCGTGAAGCAGGTAAAATCCTTCCTTGGTTTTCGCTGGGTACTACCGGCAATTCATACCTGCCTTTTCTAAAATAGCCACCCCATTAAATGCTCTGACACATGGCACCGCTACACATAGTAGGAACGCCCCAATCACGTGGACACCTGAAAGTCAACAAGCCTTTGATCAACTTTTGCAACACTTCTTGAGATACATTTGGTGCAAAACTAAAAACTAACTTGCACGTGTCCAGCTTTGCCACAGCACAAACAAATGGGCCGACCTAGACACTTGTGTCCATACGTTGGAACTGCCGAACTGGTTATGGGTCGAGCGTTCGCTTCCCACGTTGTCAATTGCATCCTGACCTCTTCCATTAGGTAGGCTGAGAGGGCCTTCATCTGCTCTCGCACTTCCCCCATCAGGTCCTGCTGCAGTTCATCCCGTAGCTGGCTTTTCAATTGTTCCAAGTTGGGTCTCTCATCTCGTAATTGTGGGGCTGTGATTCTCTGGGACATGGTAATCTCTTCTCCCTCCTGTAATTCCTGTTCCAGAGCCCGCGGTTCTTTACAGGCTGCACTGAAGGTCAGACGTTCATCTCTCCAGAGCTAACGGCTCAACTCTTGTTTGATGGGTCAGGCGTGTAACTCCACCATCAGTTGGTCCAACAGTAGGTCCGTCCTCTGTTCCATCTGCATCTCGCTCCAGCCATCTGGAAAGGAATTCTCTTTAATATATATATATAAGCATTAAACAGATTCTTCTGCTTGCTGTCAACAATTAAAAAAGGTTGCTCTCAACTGTGCATTAGTGGTTGGTTTAGCATACAGGGCTTGTAACTGTTGTAATACTTTGGCTCCTGTGTTCTTGTTTGCGGGTACCACAAGAAGCAGTTCCCGCTTAGCGTCCCCTTCTAGAGCCCCCAGCAAGAAATCTGCCTGTTCAGTTAGTCCTTGAGCCCTTAGCATGGCCTCCACCTGAACCCTCCATTCTCCAAATTTATCTCTATCCCCAGTAAATTTTAGTTTATGGTAGACCCCATAAACCATGGCATGACAAACTGAGCTGCAGGCACTGGGCAGCTCTTAGTCACTCAAAGGGCAGCTCTTAGTCACGTATAACACACAAAAGTTTTTTTCCACACGCTCAAAGCGGGTAGCTAGAGGACATTCCTTTACTTATCTGTACACAGGCGTTGAATCCTTCATTCAGGTGGCTGCATCACCCTGCTGCTTCGGCCTCTGGCAATGTGTCCCGATCTGCACCACCACTCGTTTTCTGCCCTTCCTTCAATTCGTCACATCTGTAACTGCTCCAGCCCGTATGCTCACCTCCGTGTCCCTGCTTTTCAGTGTGCCGACTTCTCTACTGTCCTCCCCGTCAGGCTATTTCTGCTCCGTATTCCTCTCCTTTGTCCGTGTTCCTTTGTTTCTTGTCTGTGTCACAATGATACGTTCCTTTATTGCATAACAGCAACGGCAACATAAATAAAACTTCTCTTAAACAGAAAGAAAACCGTTTGTCTCACAAAATGTGGTTGAAAAATAGTTTGCCCTTCCGCTGTCTAGTCAAACACACCTCTTCACCTGTCCCAGGTGACGTCTAGGTATAGAGTTAACACCCCTTGACGTCATCATTGTATCATCATTGTCATCAATATCACGTCAACATGATCAACAGTAATTATGATCATTTTGATCCCATCATTTGATTATAAATTACATAAATGTGATGAAGTATAAAACACAAATCAGTGTAATGGATTCAACATTTACCCTGCAGAGATCTGAGGAGCAGTTAACCATAGTAACCATTAAGCCACCGGAGTTTAAAATGCCAACACAAAGAAAGCCCAAGGTAACGGATATCCAGCCTAAATGAGTGAAATCCAGCAGAATTTCCATCAGCAATGGAGCATTCCCGGAAGTGGACTTGCCATTCATGTTCGGGGTGGCAGGGATCAGCCTCGGCACCTTTGTGCGGGTGTGCATAGAGGACGTGGTAGATATTATAAAGTGTAGTAGTTGCCATTCAGAAACGTGAGTATACTGGTGTAAATATATCTAGAAATGTGTTTTAAGTTTAAATTGACGATGTCCTAAAATGTTTACTTGAAATACAATACACTAGATTAAAAGTCTGCTAGCTGAACGCTAATGCTCAGGAACAGTATTATTGTGCTCATGTGTGTTCTCACGTAATACTGTTTATTACGTTTTATATTATTAATGTCATGGGGCTACCCCATGCCTTCATTTAAACCGAGGGTAGCATGTCGTATCATGCTAAGCTAACCTTAGTATGAGCAGTAGTAAGGGACGGTTAGCATGAGCGTTATCATTAGCATGTGGGCTTGCATCAATGAACACATGGTTTGTCATTTTATTTCAGTTTAGGTACTAGTCAAAAGACTAGAACTCATGGTTGGATAAATACAACACATACGCAATTAATTTCAAGTCATTTCTTTTAGTTCCATTCACCTGTTCTCATTTCAAGCAGGGATCTGGGTTGAAAAGGCAAACAGGAAGTGAAAGAGTCTGGAGTAATTTATAGAGGGGAAGACCTGTAATGGTCCAAGTGTCAGCCAGTGCAGAGGGGTGTACAGAGTGCATGGAGTTCTGTTTTGAGAAGCTTGTTCAGCATGTAACATTTCATTTTTCATGTTATAGTTGATATATAGTTTATTCATGAAACCAGAAATATGTCTGGAAGGGTGCAGATGCTAGGGCCCAAATAGTCAGGGCCTGATTTAGCCTTTTCTTTTTCATTTTGTTTGATATTAGTTTTTGTGACGATAATTTCAATAGCTAGTATTTAGTTTGTTTTTGTTTTTTTGTAAAATTTTGCAATAAGTCATCCTTGCAATTCTGCACTTCCATGTGATTGATGAAGAAATAAATCGAAGCACCAGGTGAAGAACTCCTGAGTCCATTCCACCTCCTGCCACCGTGGGGCTAAACGTTACAATTAGCATTTAACTTGTTTAACTTGTGTGCTGATATTTTTGGTTCATCTGTTTTTATTGTACAACCACACACATTGACAATAATCTGCCTGCTGTTAATAAAAACTGCTATTTTATACATGGGCTCACTATAGGCCGGCTAACACTGATGCACACAATAGATTGGGAAAAACAACCAGTTTTATTTTCATTCTTGCATTTCAAATCAGTGATATCAGATATTACAGCCTATAGAAATATATTTTGAATACTGTACCACATGAAATACTGCTTGCTAATGTCAACATTATTTACATCATTATTTACAGTCAGTGTGCATATTCTCATGTGTATGAACATCACTTACATCTTCACTGCTTTACAGACCTGTTAAAATACATCATTACAGACAAACATACAGTCAGTATTTACACTTTTAAAAAAACGTAGCAGGAGCACTGCACAATGTTCTCATGGTTTATACATCTGCGCCTCATTCTATAGTTATTAGTCAATTCAGATGTGCTTATGACAGCCCAAGCTTATCAAACAAGCTGTGCTACCACACAGAGAACATGAGACTAAAGTGGAAGTCAAGACAACCTCTATACCTCAGCTAGAGATTACACAATAGGTTTGTCATGAGAGTTTAAGACAGTGCTTATTAAAAGGTGCTTGTGAGAATGTATTGCACACATACAGCTAGACCCTCAATAAAAATAAAGACACAAGGAGAGAAGGAAAGCCCCATGCTGTTATCTCTGTTATTCTCTTAAGTGTTATAACCAGTGTTGGGCAAACTACTTCCAAAATGTAATACATTATAGATTACTAGTTACTGTCATTTGAGAGTAATTAGTTATATTATAATATTACTGTCTCTGAATTGTATTGCATTTCACTACTTTTTAATTACTTTTGAGTGACTTTCACCAAAATAACAGCGGGAGTTTGACTTGGCAGCTAGCTTGTGAATTTCATCACTGAATCAATAAAGTCTCCTCTTTATCCACAGCGTAGATTATTCATAATATTTTGTATAATTAATATGAATATGCAAGGTAACTACAGTTATAAGAATAGATAAGTAAAACGTACAATAGGCAAGTAGAAGAATGAAAATACTCAATTAAAAGTACCTTACAGTCATATTGAAGTATGGATTGTTGTAAAATGGTTGTTTAAAGCACTTGAATAAGAAATTGTTTAGTTTAAAACAATCTAAAGGAAATGGTCGGTTATAGTGTGATTAATTCACTATCTACATTATTTACAGTACTTGATTTACAGCTGATATGTGAAAAGGTACACAACTTTATTTGTTTAACAGTTACTTTTACTGCAAACTGTCACAAGAAGTGCTTTTATTTTGAAGTAGCCTGCTTAGTGAACGTGAGACTCAAGATGCTAAACATGTCCGTCTGCTCACCTTCTTGTAAAACTGCAACATACTGAACAGTAAATGGTCACTGTTAACAACAAGCGTTTTTGGTTGTCACTCAAAGCCAATCCACTACAGGCATAGTTACTCTCCACGCCTGGTAAAATGTAATGATCTTTATGTGTAGCAAGCCTAAAGATGAATTCCAGATGTTGATATCTGTCAGCAGATCGGACACACTGCTGTCCGTGCTGAC
This sequence comes from Percina caprodes, assembly GCA_013375575.1. Classification (NCBI taxonomy): domain Eukaryota; kingdom Metazoa; phylum Chordata; class Actinopteri; order Perciformes; family Percidae; genus Percina; species Percina caprodes. Next base: position 226,963 of record JABXJD010000353.1, read on the forward strand.
GCACCTGTTGTCCGGTTTCTGGCTGTAACTACGGTAACAGAGACGGGACAGCTCGCTTCAACGCAGCGTAACTCCTGAAAATAATATCCATCTCACTAATGTATCTGCACTCACCTCAACCATTGAATACCGCACCAGGAAACAACACTCACAGCTTTTTTTTCCTGTGAAGAAATGTTTCGAGGTGTTGGTGAATTCTTAAAAAGACAAAACACCTCTAAACTTTGCATTAAAATGCTGAGATAACTAGTATGATATTACCGAAATGTAATTAGTAATGCGTTATATTACTGCGTTACGGTAAAAAGGAATACACTATTGTAATTGCGTTACTTTTGTAATGTGTTACTCCCAACGCTGGTTATAACCCTAACCCAGGTATACAGAAGTAAAGCATGTGCTGTAATTTCATTTTCTGGCATGAACACTTTTTCATTGAAACTAACAAGGTCTATCCACAAAACCCACACAGTGAGCTATATTTGGAAGTGAGACCAAAAAAAGCAGAAGAGTTAACTCAAGAAGAAGTAAAAGGCTGTAGCGGCATATACAGTGAAACTCTGATGGCAGCCTGTCGGTTTTATTCTCAAGATTAGCTAGGAACTGTGTTTATTTATAGCTGTGGAGAAGGCACAAATGATGGCCTCTGTTACTAACTAACCATGGGGGATTTAATTGAACACTTTTGATCAGACATGAAAAAAACAAAGTCAATGACACACTGCTGTCCTTGTAAGTCATGTGCAGTTTTAGTTCATATTGTGCTGCTCATATTTGAAATTCTATTGAATTTACTTTAATCTTAATTTATATTTCAGAAATTGAAAGATTGGCCATTGGCAATCTCACTTCTATGGGAGTTAACATGACCAGTGGGGTACCACAAGAATCAACAAGGCCAGATCTGATTAACAAGAACATTAATAAATATATTTTATACTTAAATCTACATCTCTTTTTCATTGGCTGACTATGGTCTCCTTGACTCACATTCTCAGTGCATGCCAGAAGTATCTGTTGCAGAATACATACAGAACTTTGTGTGTGTTTAGTGACCAAAATAAAAATCACAAAGGTTTTGATAGTTTAAAAAGTTTGAAACAGTAGGTTGAAACAGTGCTGCATTGTTTTACCTCAGTCCCCTAAATGTACTGTCACAGAAAGAAAAGAACATAATTGAAAATGCACTGTGTAACTTCTGGTAACTGTATCTATTTAAAAAAAGAAGACAACACTTTTTAAAAAAGTTTAAATTTTAAAACCTTAGACTACTTGTTGATTCACTTGGACATGAATAGAATTCAGCTCCTGGAGAACAACTTCAAAAATCTTAAATATTGCAAACCAACTAAATTTGACTGCATTAGCTTTAAGGTTATACATTTAAGCGTTGTCTGTTGAAACTGGTCCATTGCATTTCATTTCTTGTATTTATCTGTCTTATCCACAGAGAACAAGTAGCCTACAACCAGACACAACTGCACCATACCATTTAACAAACAGTAAGGTGTTTGAGTTGATGCTTTTAGCATCATGTAATGCTCTTTCAGGGTTTTGAGTGTGCTAGTCACATCTCTTAATACCTGACAGATGACAGCAGTGTCCTCAGCTTACTTTTCTTTTCAGCCCTAAATCAACAGGACTAAGTTCATCCACAGTGAGGGGTTTAGCATGAACACACACAACTATGTACAATGAGCAGTCTCTTTGAACAGAGACTAATAATGTAAAAAAACACCATCAAACATTTAACAAGAGAAGCCAAAATGACAAAACCTATTATGTTTTGGATACAACCAGTTACTTTGTCACAAAACTGACATCTTCATAAAGTCTGTCCTTTTGTCCAGCCTCTTAATACAGTACATAACACATTCTACAGTAAACACATCTGGAGGCAATATTTTAAGGTACAGATATAATAAATGCTTAACATCTTGTGCTGCGTTCCAGACACAGTTTTTAGCCCGTAAGTTACTTTAAGTCACAACTCACAACTTGGTAGGGTTCCAGGCAAAGTCACGACAAACCCTTCTAGCTAGCGTTAGCTAGCGGCTACCTAACATTTATGTTAGCTAGCACTAGCGGATACTACCTGTACAAATGGGCTTACGTTACAGGGAATTCAGGATGCTAAACTGCTATGTATACCACAATCGTATGTGTATTGTTTTGATTACAATCTGAATTACTTTACCTTGCCTATTTATGTCTATTTATTTATATTTCTCTCCGTTAATCATCTGCGTCTGTACAGCATCAACAGGGGTCCCTGTTGTTGTTCATGTGTGTGTGATGTCAAAACTGTAACTGGGAGTACAACTATCTGGTACAAGTTACCAGGTAGTAAGTTACGGTTTTAACTGCTGTTCCAGGGCAAGTTCACGGATAGAAGGTTGTGAAAACACGGTTTACGGGTTGCCTGGAACGCAGCATTGGTCCCCAATGGAGCCTGTAAGCCCCCCCTATTAGCTATGTTGCTATCTGTTGAATGTTTTTATTCTAGAACTTTAGTTTTCAATGATAACGTTGGCAGATTTACTATCACAATTCATAGACAATTTTAAACAATGGGACTTTGATTCCACACAAAGGTAACCAAAAGCAGTCTCTCAGGTCAGGTGTCTCTTTTGTCAGCTGAAATGACAACTGTTGCTAGCAGATTTTATTAGCTGTAGCTTGCAATGACAACGATCGATAGCTAATTTTATTAGCTGTAGCTTGCTAAGACAATGGTCGCTAGCAGATTTTATGGTTGCTAGAAGAGTTTATTAGCCATAGCTTGCTATGACAACAGTCGATAGCAGATTTTATTAGCCATAGTTTGCTAACTAACACCAACAGTTAAAAGCCATGTTAAAAGGTGTCCTAATGCACTGAAGGCTACAGACATATCATGCTAAAAGACTGAGGCTAAAGCTACACAATACAATAACAAACAATATTAAATTCCTTACGCGCTTGTGTTTTTGGTTTTGATTCCACACTCCAAATTATTTGGATGCCAAGTATCACTCCTAATAGAGCCCAAAAAACACATCTTTACTAACTTAAACAGCAAAGGTAAGCATGTTAGCGTGTCACATATAGTTGTGACCTAGCGTTACATCCAGATCCAAGAGTCATTTCTTAACCTTATTATTTGGAGGGTTTACAGGTCAATAAAAGTCCCTGTCTGGACTGGGACATCCACAGTGTGGGAGCCAGATCAGGACGCAACAATATCAGTTCTCTTGTGCTTTTTATCAGATTTAAGGAGGTTTAAGTTCTAACCCTGAGAGGTGCTTTACTTGAAATACTGAATAAAAGTGGACTTGGATTCTCTCCACACGGCTCTAACAGAAAATGCTAAAAAAAAAATGGGGTGGGGATGGTGTCTAGGAGGGGGCGTCATTTCACTGGCTTGTTTACTTCATAGATGAGATGATGAGGTATATGATCCGCTTCGCATCAGGGTCCTGATCAGCCTGTCGGGGTTGTATTAACTATAACAATCAGTGTTGCCAGATCTCGCGAGACAAATACGCAACCAGGCCTGTGAAAACAAGGCCAAAACAAGCGACGTTTTCTACGGAGCCCCCCTAAGATCCTGGAAGAGAAAAATAAATAAACTGTGTGCACGGTTTTACAATTTGTGGGGACAGATTGTCAATTCCCAGATTGGTAAACTGTACACACGGTAGAGTTTATTCATTTTCTCCCCCTGAGCTTCAGGACAATGACCACAGGAGGGAGTTAACCTTTTAACATAATTTAACATTAGAAAACTGATGGGATATCAAATATACACTTTTTCAGTGATTTTGAGTTGTTCCCCATGACGGGTTGAATCCATTCTTTTACTCCATTCTCTTTCTCCCAGTCTTTGTTATATTTCTTCCCGTATTTCACCCACTTTATCCCGGGCATTATTCCTCCACAAACTCTCCTACAGTCCAGTCCCCATCAGTCGCTACTTGCGCATTTTCCTAACCAGAAAAACGAAAGACTGCCCTGCTCTGCCTCTGATTGGCTAGTACTCGCAAGACAAACTCCTACATTTAAATAACATAGAAAATACCTGCTTGACAACTTATTATGGAGCTGGGAACAAGCCCAAATAAGCAACTACACTTTAGTAACAAGCCCAAATTCGCTTATAATCAGCGGATTTGGCAACACTAATAACAATGGCCTCGCTCTAAATTATCCATTACATAACAGTTTGATCTTACATTTTCATTGCACTATAATCCTAACGGTTACCTCTTTTATTTCAGTGTCTTCTCTATTAACTGACGGGGATGCTGACTTTTTCCCAGATGCCTAGCTTACAATGCCATGTATCTAGCAAACTACAAGATTTTTCTATCTATATTAAAGACCCTTCTAATAGGTTTTTATTTTAAAATGAGTCAGTTGCAACAGCTGTAAATTGAGACGACATATTCAACAGTTGCCACAAATGAGAAGCTGCTTTTGTCTTTTTTAATCTATAGACAAAGATTTTTGGTTTCAGAAATTAACATAAATTCCAGTGGTAAATCCAGTAGTAAACTGCATTACAAGCAGTGTTACAATGGAAAGCTTGACAGGTTAGCAACTGTAGCTAAGGGGAGCTAGTGCTTAGCGAACAGTCAATTCTGACTGCAATTTTTTTTTTCAAACTGTAGATGGCACATGATAAATCAATGGCAGATTAGAGGCAAAATTGTACGATTACCAAGATGTGGGCGTATGTACATCCTTTATCTGAGAGAAATTAAAAATAATATATTGATTGATCAACTTCAAAACTGGTTGTCCTCTAGCCTCTGCTGATTGGTAGAACAAGTTATGGAGTCAGCCTCTCCAACAGGTAATGGTTTGGTTCTTTTTCAAATCTTTATGTAGTTATGAACCTCATTGCTGTCCTCATCCCTCACTTGTAGAGCAGCTGCAGCCGGCTGGTGTGGCAGTTATTTCGGCTGATCTTGCTGTCCGGCTGGTAGAGGCTGGACGAGTTGCCGAATGACGGAGGGATGGGGTGGAGGTCAGAGATTGGGACGGGGTACCCTGGAGGAGGGGCCAGGGACCTGGGGTCACTCTGGGGAATGGCAGGAGATGAGGAGCTGTGATTCTGATTAGAGACAGTGGACGCTCGTCTCCTGGACCGCAGGGCCTGCCGCTCAGACAGCTGGTTTCTTAGCTCAGACACACGCTCTTCTTTCTGAGGGGACAAATGGAAACAGTAACTTAATCGTCTCTAGGGACAAGTCCTCTAATCCTCTAAGACTGCTGTATGGCAGGCTTATGTTTGAATTTTTTTGCGTTAGTTCACAGGAGTTGTCTGGAAAAACTACAAAAGTGGGATGAGCAAAGTCTCAGGCTAGTTTCAGATGGATTCCCTAAACACAACTTAAAGGGTCGGTTTACCCAAAGTTACAATCATATTTGCTCACATCCAACAATTTATTTTCACAGGTTTTATATGTTGTCAAGATTTCTGCCTTCACACAATACAATTGAAGTAAATGCAATTGAATGTGTAGTATACAAAGTACTCACAAATTGAGTGTTTAACCCTTTGAACTGGTCAATAAAAAATGGTCCGCCAGTGCTTATATTGGTATTTTTGCTTATCATGATGTCATTGCTTAGAGTATCTTCAAATGATTTATTTCCCTAAAATCAGTGAAACCTAGGATAAAAGATTATGTCAGTCAATAAACCATAAGAATTAAAATAATTGAAATTGTGTCATGAATACAAAAATCGGACATGTGTTTTAATCAAATTTTACTAAATAAACACACAAAACACATTAATTCAAAATATTTCTAAATGTAGAAACATTAAAAAAAATATTCCAGAAGTTACTGGAACTATGTACATTTTACGTTTTTGAGATAAGCTCTTTAAATGAGCAGAGAATGAAGGCATTTTGATAGTTTTAGCTGCAATAGAATGAGGTCAAGCGGTTTTGCACCAGATGTCACGGAAAGTGATAGCGTCAGCACGAACGTATAACATAAAGACGTGAAAGACAGAAGCCTTCGCTTTCTTTTGCAAAAAAAATATGAATGCTCTAGCTGTTATGGTTTTTATTTTATATCGATTTAAGCGGCCGCCAGCGGGAGGTCCTTTCTCTAACACTTTAAGATTCTTGACCTCGGATGTGGTAGCGTGGCCAAAGAACTAGATAAGTCACAGATGTGTGATAATCTCGTCCAATACTCCAGCCATGTTCCCATGATTTCAGGTTTTGTTTGTATTTTTTTTATCCTCCAAGTGAGCGCTTTACTTTGTTTGTACTTTGATCCTCATTGTGAGTAATGTTTTGTTAGTACTCTACCCAGTAAACTACTTTTGTACTACTGTTTCTGAGTTGTGCATTTGAGTCCATCGGTCTCGTGTCCGAGGTCGTTACATAAGGCAGTGAGATGAGGTTGAAAACTCTGGAAAAAGCAAGTTTACAAGCTCAATAGCAACATCTTTATTTTATCTTCTATATATAGTTTATAGATAGTTTTAATGTAATCCCAATAAGACTCTTCCTGTTGAGGAATGAGGAATTCTAAGATGACAACACTGTCAGCACATCCACATAATACAAGCCATCCGTGATCGGGCACCACCCCCTCCCCTTCTTCACGCAGTAGCTAGTGGCAAAGGAGGACCCGGAGGATTAAAAACATCTTCAGAAGATGTAATTATCTTTACTTGCGTTTCTATGCGGGAAAGTCCCCTGACTACAACATTTTCTAAACATACTGAGAAATACAGAGAGAGTTTTGCGGAGCTGATAGGCTTCATTAGTTTGTAACAACTCATTTGGGTCATGTGTTGAATGTAACAGACATTCATTAATATAAAAAAGTTACGCACTAAAAGCTGTTCGTGTACCAACCATACCCTTCCTCCACGCAGCTACTTGTAACCAAGGAGGACACGGTAGATAAAAAAAAAAAAAAAAGAAGACATAATTATCTTCGGTCAGTTTTCTGCGAAAACTCTTCGGACGTACCAAACCATACCATACTGATGAATACGGAGAGCGTTTTGTGGAGCTTATTTGGCAATGGCTTCAATGTAACGGATGTTCATTAATATAAAACGTTACGGACTAAAGCTTAAATATAAGGAAAACAAAGAAATGAGAATCCTGTGGAAAAAGAGAAACAGCCTGAGAGACCTCCTGGATGATCTTCTGGAGCTCCTTGTTCTCTCTCTCCAGCTGTCTGGACTTCTCCTCATCATTGTTATTGGTGGACGAGCCAGTCTTCATGGTCTCCTGGGCATCTGACTGCCACTCACCCCGTGTGACCAGACGCCGCATCTGAAAATCATGCACAGGTTTCCCTTACTACACACGTGAAGAACGTTCACCAGTCTAGGTTCACCAGTCTTTGCTTTACGTCTAAATATGAGTGTAGGGCTGGACATGAGTCCCGAGAGCATTGAATAGTGACGCCAAGAGTCCCGACCAAGCGTGTGTAAATATGACGCTAAAGGAGACTTTTTGCGTCAATTACAAAAGCCAAAGGCACCTCACCAGGTGGTGCTATTTGACACGATGGGATTGAGGATGTGTTGCGGCTACTCCAAGCTCCGTGCACTGTGGCCACGGAGGGATATCTTGTTTGTTTGGCTTGTCAGTGATGAATGTAAATGCAGCCAATGTATTAGACCTCATGTTGGACCTGAGTGTGACTGAATGAGAGTCAGGTTCAACATGAATTATGTAAGTGATTATGACATGAACTACTACGACCACCACGTGTAGTCACTGTTCCATTATCTTTATTGTAACTTTTATTGCCACTGTTCATCACACCCCCAACCGGCACCGTCAGACACCGCCCACCAAGAGCCTGGGTCTGTTCCAGGCTTCTTCCTAAAAGGATGTTTTTCCTCGCCACTGTCGCAGTAAATGCTTGCTCTTGGGGGAATTACTAGAATTGTTGTGAATTGGGCTTTGTAAATTATAGAGTGTGGTATAGACCTACTCCGCCTGTAAAGTGTCTCGATATGATTTGATACTATAAATAAAATTAAATTCTGGTTAAAGCCTGAAACCAGCAGAGTGAAGGCGGGTACGAATACATTTTCTGCCCATGAAGTCACAAATTGTGTCAAATGTGACAAAATGTTGTGTCAAATGCCATAAAGTGTATGACCATGAACTCTCTCCTCTCTGTAAAATATTTAAGAATCAAACTGGTCTCGAGAAGAGTAAATTGTTGCACACAGAGTATTGATGCTGACACAGCAAGGCAGGGCCAATCTGCAGCTCATTATGGGATGTATTATACCAGCCTAGATTACTCAGATCCCTGATGAAAGGCAATCCATTACATCTGACACTTGGGAGTGTCGCTGTAATCTGCAGGGAGGAGACAGTGCTCTGCTGTTACCTTGGGGACGAACAGAACCACCAGAGTGATGTAGACTGAGAAGACTATGGCCAAGGAAGCAAATGCGAAGGAGGCGTCCTGCTGGGAGGACAGGATCATGGTGACTGGAGCGGTTATCATACACAGTACCTGAGGGAAACAGTGGAGAGAAACAACATCTTTTATTACAGAAAAAAAGACTCTGTGTGCTTGTCAGGTCTCTGTGTGCTTGAACGTCAAAGAGGCAAAGCCGGTTGTTTTTTTTATTTCACCTTTATTTTTACAGGCAAGTCATTAAGAACAGGTTCTTATTTACAATGGCGGCCTGACAAGTGGCAAAGCCACTTAGGGAAAGGGAAAGAGGGCCACTACAGAACAGAACATTTTACTTCATTCTTAAAATAGATGAATAATTAATGTTTCTAACAGAGTGAACTGACAGGTATCCGAGGAAAAGAAAGAGTCTTCTCTTCCTATTTTCATCCATTTTTTTCAGTTAAAGAAGCCAAATACCTTTTATTTACAGATAACTGCTTTTAGGGTTGATAATAAATCGTGTTTGTGGTAAACAGACAGCTTCTGGGATAAAGTGCTGGAATATTTGAAGCCTGTAAGGTATCATTCAAATCATTTGTGTGTCAATCCATTTCTGACAAACGTTGATTGCTTTCAGTGTTGACCACCAAATAAAGTGATTCAAATCATTTAAATCATGTTTAAAGCCAAAATGGTAAACATCACTGGGTCCAAATGTAAATGATTGTTAGTTCCAGCCCTAGTTTAGTCCGTCTGATCGTCTGAGCAGTTTCCCAGAATTCAGAATTCAGAGTTCTAATAATGCACCATTATCTTTCAAAACTCTATGTTGACTGATCATTGTTGAACTGTTATTGAAAGATAAAGCTTTAGACAGAACCCAAAACCAATAATCCAAATGGCCTGTCCATTCTTCTGAAGGCCAAGCTGAATAAGGTTGCCATCTAGTGTTTCTTCTTGTTTAAGCATTCTTATTAAATTATGTTAAATCATTGGCATACAACTACTTTATTTCTATTAATGTATATAGTTATTATTAGGTCATGTTTACTTGAATATGTTTTAAACTCCAACACTCATTTTACTACTGGGTTCTTCCTCCAACATAACAACTACTGACAGAAACAGACAGCTTGATATTATCAGCAAGACTCCAAGTTAGAGAAGACTGACACTGGAAACTGTTTGAATTCACACAATTTTAGTAACAGTAACCAATGTACGTGTAGCTTTGTTGATGTTGATGATAGGGTGACGATATGTCTTGCTTGATGTTTATTTCTTTATATTTTTTATTTTATTAGTTTATCAGAGTTAGCTGTACAGCTAATTAGTGGGAATGCTGATTCAGCAGCATTCCAACTTTTGTAATCCTGTTCTTTATTATTATTATTCCGTATGTTTCTCGGTCGTCTGTAACTTCAGTATACGTTCAGCTACCAAAACTATCAAACTGTTCGGCTCTTTCAGCAGATGTGTGCTTCAAAGTGGAATCATCATCAAAGTGGAAAGCGTGGACCACTTCCCTTACCTTGGAAGCCTTCGGTCTTCCAAAGCTGGTATAGACTCTGAGGTTACCCATCACCTGAATTGTCTCACTCAAGACAAGAGTCTTGGATGACCGAGACCTGAGGGCTCAAACCAAGCTCATGGTTTACAGAGCTGTGATTCTCCCAACCCTGCTGTATGCAGCGGAATCCTGGACCACCTACAGCAAGCATCTGAGAGCCCTGGAACTATTCCATTAAAGAGCCTTAAGAAAAATCTTGAGGATTGACAGACGTACAAACTCCAGCATTCTGGAGGAAACAAATATGCCCAGCATCACCACCATCACAATGCAGCAACAACTCCGATGGACAAACCATGTCATCCGCATGCCCAACAACCTAAGCAGATCCTGTACTCCCAGTTAAAAGGACAGTGAGCCCCCAGTGGGTCAAAGGACAATATCAAGACCGGCCTGAAAAAGTAACATCACGGCCGGCGATTGGGAGGATCTTGTGTTGAACAGGGGACTACTGGAGAAAAGCAGTGCAGGAAGGTGCAGCACACCACGAAAAAGAACTCCCACTGTACTTCTTTGCTGAGAGAACAGATGATAGCACGAGAGAGGGACAGTCTGGTTAGCCTCCCGCTGTCTTCCCGGCAAGGAGTGAAGCAGAGGGACCATAGGCTCTGCTGGGTTCTGCTGCTGATAATTCAGGCAAACGCTGTTTGTTGTGGGTATCATAGCAAAGGTGTCTGGTTCCCTTGTTGAATGACGAATAGATTACCGCCATCTGCTGGTATGGAGAGTTATTTCCTCACACGGAGGCGCAGAACGTACGTGGTACTTGGCCGTCAGCTGTAGTCTCTATGGTGTGTTCCAGTGCTAATTTTTGGCCCAGACATAGGCGACAAGGGCCAACGAGAGACAACGCCACAGTCGGCCTTCGTCACCACTAGTCCCCGGCCGTCGGCTTGGTGTGTCAGGGCCTTAAAATGAATCCTGAACTTGACGACAATGTAATATGAAAAACAAGTATCCCCATGCATGTGATTCTATTGGAACTGTGCTGGGAATAAGGTGAACCAGAGCAGAAGTGAGATGTGCTGAGTCATGCAGCTGTACCTGCTGATGATGGCGAGGTGTGGTGGAGCCATGCAGGCGCCCATGAACAGGACTACGTTCTAGTGCTGCCATGCCGCAGAGGCAAAGTGGCAACGCTGCAAGGAAAGACAGAGAAAGGCTCCACCACCACACACCATATTGCCCATATTGCAGCAGAATCTGTGGATTACGGATTGGCCTTTGCAGCCACCTGAGGATCCACAAATAAGATGACCCGACAGAGAGGACAGTAGTGACAGTAGAGAAGAAGAATGACATGCTGGTGGATAAAATCATTCTTGCTGCCATACATTCAATATCCATACAGTTTGGGTCAATGTCACTGCAGTTTATACAATCTTTAACATACATCAGTAGTCCTCCTCCTCTGCCAGTATTTCTATCTTTTCTAAAGATATTATACCCTGGTACTAGGTATGCTGTGTCAGGTTATGAGTCTTTCAGCCATGATTCCGAAAAACAAAGGAAATCCAGATTTGAGTCCATAAGTAGTTTTTCGCGTTGATTAGTTTTTGAAGCAACGCTTCTGATGTTTAAATGTCCCCCGAGTAACCCTTTAGGTTTTGCGTGTTGTGTTGTTTGGGAGTTGGTGATTCATCACGCACTTTAGGGATAGTTGGAAGCGCTCGAATCCCATTTCCAGGTGCTGACTGAATAACACACAATGGATTATTATCACTTCTATGTATAATTTATGTATGACATACTGTAATCTGCTGTGTATCTTGTGTGCTCTTTATACATGTATCTATATTTTTTATGTTTTTCTGCTTTATGCTTGCTGCGATACAAATTGCCCTATGGGATAAATAATAATTGAATTCTCCATTTATCTGCATTAAGGACGGCATATAATTTCTTGAATTAAATTTATGTATCTCATATGATTGTGGTATGCGAGGGTATGGTCTTTAATCGGTGGTTTAATCCAAATCACAAGAAGAATGGGAGTGAGAGAGAGGTGGCAGGGAGAGAAGAGAGAGAACGACATCAAGTGAAACACGAGAGAGATGGAGGCGATGCTGGAAATCAATACATATTGATCAACGGTCAGTCATCTCCGTGCAAAAGCTGGAAAATCCCATCCAGACTGGCAAATGGAAGCAGCAGTCTGACACCTGCAGCAGCCATGCTTTTCTCTGCTGTGTCGTTACTCACACACAGCAACGCACAAACACAATCCTGCCCTCCCCTCAAACATAATCTGTCCAATTTATGTCACCAAGCTCACTGCCTGGTTTCAGACCTCTGAATCTCAGTTTGTTCAATCCAATCCAATCCACTTTATTTATATAGCACGATTTTAACAAACACAAGGTTTCCAAAGTGCTGCACAAAAAGATAATACAAAATAAATAAATAGATAACACAATACAAGCACAATAATAAAAATATATATATATATATATATATATATATATATATATATATATATATATATATATATATATATATGCACATATATAAGGTACAATAAAATAAATACAATAAAATGCACTGACGGCATATGGTAAAGGTATACACATAAGATCATTACTCTACCTGGTGTTAAAAGCCAAAGAAAAGAGGTGGGTTTTAAGAAGAGTTTTAAAATGAGACAGAGAGGAGGCCTGTCTAACGTGCAGGGGCAGTCCATTCCAAAGTTTTGGAGCTGCAACGGCAAACGCACCGTCCCCCCTGAGCTTAAGCCTAGTTTTAGGCACTGTCAGGAGCAGCTGGTCAGCTGACCTGAGGGATCGCCTGGGGTGTAAGGTGCAGCAGCTCAGAGAGGTAACGGGGGGCAAGGCCATTCAAGGCTTTAAAAGTAAATAAAAGAATTTTAAAATGAATCCTAAAATGGACAGGCAGCCAGTGGAGTGAAGCTAAAATAGGTGAAATGTGCTCATACTTGCTTGTGCTTGTTAAAAGACGTGCAGCAGCATTTTGTACAAGTTGAAGACGAGCAATGGAGGACCCACTAGCCCCCATATAAAGTGCATTACAGTAATCCAGCCGAGTGGTCAAAAAGGTGTGGATCACTATCTCAAAGTGTTGTCTCTGGAGGACTGGTTTGATCTTTGCTAGCTGCCTTAACTGGAAAAAGCTAGACTTCACCACAGCTTTAATCTGGCTGTCAAATTTAAGGTCTGAGTCCACTTTTAGACCCACATTTTTTAGAATTGGCTTGCGATACTGTGCCAAAGAACCCAGATCAACTTGGGAGGAGGTCAGAGAAGTCCCACCAAAGACCATGACTTCGGTCTTTTTTTCATTAAAATTTAGAAAATTTAAGGACATCCAAGCCTTAATGTCCTGTAAACATTGTAGCAGTGGGTTAACATTGTTGGAATCAGATTTTTTAAGGGGGACATAGATCTGGCTGTCGTCCGCATAGCAGTGAAAAGAAATGCCGTGTTTCCTGAGAATAGAGCCAAGTGGGAGTAGGTAGAGAGAAAATAAAAGAGGGCCAAGCACCGAGCCCTGTGGGACCCCACATGAGAGAGGAGCAGTGGAGGACACCAAGTTGTCAAGGCCGACACAAAAAGTCCGATGTGACAGGTAAGACCTGAACCACTCCAGTGCTGTGCCACTGATGCCCACCCACTGCTCCAAACGAGCAATCAGGATTCCATGGTCCACTGTATCAAATGCAGCAGTCATATCTAAAAGTACAAGGACAACACAGTGACCAGAGTCAGTAGCTAAGAAAATATCATTAAAAACTCTTAAAAGTGCCGATTCTGTGCTGTGCAATGGTTTAAAACCGGATTGGAACATTTCAAGAATAGTTTGCTCATTTAAAAAGTCCATGAGCTGGGAATATACAGGTTAAGAACAGGAAAACCATAAGATAGAACAAGATCAAGTGTGTGACCACGTTCATGTGTAGGCCCAAGTACACACTGCACAAGATTAAAAGAGTCAATGATGTTTAAAAATTCTCACGCCAAAGGGTTATCAGGGCAACACACATGAATATTACACTCTCCAACAATAAGGACCCGGTCATATTTGGGCATAATATCAGCCAAAAACACTGAAAATTCAGTTAAAAAGTGTCTGTTGTATTTGGGAGGCCGGTAGACCACAGCACACAGCACTGTGTGAGAGGGTCCCAGCTCAAACAAGCTGAGTTCAAAGCTGGTGAAGAGGGATGACAGTGATAATTGCTTACATTTAAATTCACTCTTAAAAAACAGTCGCGATTCCTCCTCCTCGGCCAGACGTCCGAGGAGAGTTAAAAAAGCAGCACTCATCAGGTAAGAGTTCGGTGAAGACGCTGGACTCACCAACACTCAGCCAGGTCTCGGATATAAAGAGGAAATCCAGCTCCCGGGATGTGAAGAAATCCTTAAGGATAAATGATTTATTCGCAAGCGATCTGGCGTTTACCAGGCCAAACCTGGCAAGAGCTGGCGGGTCAGGGCGACCAGCCGGCAGGGAGGTCCGACGCAGAGGCCGCAGGTTCCCCAGATTTACTCCGCGCCAACAGAGACGAGGATTGCGGGGCCGGGGGCCCACCACTGGCACCAACCAGGCAGCAACAGGATCCAGCAAACGTCGAGAGGCACAAAGGCGAGGCCCCGCTCCACATCCACCCCGATCAGGACGTACCAATCTGGCCCTCAGCCTCACAAGACAGCCACCACGCTTACCCCGGCGGCGGTGCTGCTTTCACCACGGGAGTGGCGCTGCAGCGCGGCAGAGGTATGTCGGGATGTCAGATAGGAAAGGGGGCAAAGTTTTTTGTCCATAATAATCAAAGTTGACAAGATTTTTGGCGGATATTCTCAGATCTAGCAGCGTTTGGCGATCATACACCAGCAAAGTGTTGACGGTATGTGCAACAAATGTAAGCAATATAAACATATACAACAGTCGGAGCTGCTGACGGCCTGCCTCACACACTGGCGCCATCATGCCACGTCACGTGTCCTGTTGCCAGTAGTGAGGAGGCCTACGTGACCACACCAGGATGACAATAGATCTAACATCTTCAATGGTTCAAAGGGTCTGATGATGTGTGGAAGCTGGGGGTAAGAGGCAGGACATCCTTAAAACTTTGTAGAAAACATATTAAACAGACAGTAGAGTAACAGGAATAGTACATGACTACATTGACTTGTGCAGAAACTCTACAGGTAGTACATAACCAAAGTCCTTGGAGACCTTCATGTTCATAACGGGTGTCATGTCAGTTTCATGCACACCCCTTCAAATAAAGTGTCACTCTACTTTCTCCAACAGAAATAGTGAACTATTAACTACTAATTATGGACTATTTCCTGCTCCAAAAGGAGCATGCGACCACTTTTATTTGTCCAAAACATGTAGAACATCCAATAAATAGAACCAACATTTGCAGAACGCAGCGCTTGGATCAAACTAATTTGTGGGATGACAGGCCACTCATTCGTGGAGATGAGACCAAAGCAGAAGGAAGGGAGGAAACCGCAATAAACACAATACTCTTTACCAATTTGCATTTCACCCACTCAGTTTAGGCTTCAATTGTGTTCAGTGCATAATGGATAATCCTCAGAGATGAATTAAAAAACAAAAACAGGAATGACAATCACAAAATCAGGCGTACTGGAGATGTCTGATTAAAAAGCCTTTGAGTATGTGTGTGTGTGTGTGTATGTGCGCGTGTGCGAGTGTGAGTGTGTGTAGAAAGAGAATGACATTTTAAACCAGCAGCAGATGTCTCCCTTGTCTCTTTTAAATCATCTTGCAGAGCGGAATACTTTGTGATTTGTTGAGTAATATTTGGATGTAGTGAAAGGACATCTTATTTTATTTATATGATTTCTCCTGTTTATTGATCTCCAGTGGGGAAATTACAATTTACACCCTGTTTTGTTAGTAATCACTACACACAGGCCTGAAACACACACAAACATGCTCAAATGGAGAGTGGGCTGCCAGTGCTGGACCAGCACCCTGAGCGGTTGGTACAGGCTCAAGAGCAATGGCAATGCTCCAGCCACACTCTGTACTTTGGTCCGTACGGGGACTTGAACCGTGACCCTCCAGTTCCCAACCCAACTCCCTACGGACTAAGCTACTGCCAGACCCCATGTTGCTCTTGGATACACATTAAAAAGCTCAACAATTGACTACTTTATCTGGCGGTGTCACAGAACGAACAGGTCCAGCCAATTCTAGACAGAGAACAGTCTTTAAAGAATACATAAAGGGAGAATGTCAGTTATTCACACTCAACAACTCTAATCACTTGTTACCGGGTTAAATCGCCATGGTAACGTATGATGAACGCCTAACCTGCTTGGTTATTTTGGAGATTAGAGATCAAGCGGTTTAAAAGCACCGCCCACCAACCAATCAATACTCGTTTGATAACGGCGTCACCCAGTGGAGCTCGGAGTGTGGGGAGAGAGAGGTGTGCTCATAAAATGAAAACCTTTAGAGACCGACAACCTCGTTAACATTTTCTGATGGGTATCTTTACAAAAGAAATAGATTTTTAGCGGAGGGAATTGCGTACAGGCTATTTGTCGGCTTCTGGAGCCGTGTGTTGCCAATGCGCAGATTGTTATGATTATGTTTTTATATTTTTTATTTGCTCTCACGATCATTTCCCACTGTCAGAGTTGCAACGTAAATAAAAGGCGAAAGCAACGACAGTTTATGGAAAGCACGAGTGTAATTATGGTCAGATCTTGGGCCTGACTGATGGGGAAGCGGCTTTTTTTTTCCAGCATTTACAGCATCCGCTATTTTTCTGCCAGCTATCCTTCCTGCTTTAGGAAGCAGCGACTGTTTTGCCTGTAAAACCGTGTTGGTGAAAAAATATATACGGCTCTGGTAGATGTTTGCAATTGGTCATGCTGCGCAAACACGTGTGCGTCGCTGGACTGGGAAACCCTGGGTTGATTGAACTAGTTTTTGCGGGACCGCGGCTGTTAGGTTAGGTTAAGTCACTAAACTAAAATAAATCCAGGGCATGTTCTTGCTTCGTAGTACAAGCCTCTGGTCAGTCATACCTTTTATCCTGATTTAGTGATTGTCTGTTACTCCTTGTCAGTATCACCCTGACACTTAGAACAAAAAACTTGAGAGTGTTACCTTTCCAATGATATCAGGCACATCCCAGAGTGTCAAAGTATAGGAACTGTACCGCTTTTAATTTGGGTATGCCGTTTAGACCAAAAAGCATGGAATTTCAAGCCAACCAACTTTAAGACATTTTTATCAAAAATGTTTGTTTACTTTATGTTAAAAAAACAGCAAATCTTCAAAAATCAAGCATCAGCTAGGCTTTACTGCATCTAATTCAATGCAAAGACTTAAGAGGCAGGAGGATCCAGTTTTATTTGGCCTCGGGTCTACGCCTCCAAATGTATTTAGAGTATTAGTTGTTGCTCACCATTCAGACTACAAGAATGCAGGGCACAGTAACATGATACACAGGTATTAATAAACATAATAGTTATAACATAAAGAAAAGCAGAACATATTTACCTTTTGAGAAGCTTGAACTAGGTCATATTTGGCATTAAACATTATTTTCCTGAGAATAGGCTCAGACGATTATCAAACTAGTTAATCAAAATGTGTCTGTAAGTGTGTATACATACATAAAGAGGTCTAATGTGGAATATGTTCCTGTGAGCAATTTTGACATGGGACTTTATTCCAGATGATGAGGACACATCACAGCCCTGTCAGTTCAGCTCTCTGTGTTTTCTGGACATGCTGCGGAGCCTCGTGTATGTGTTGCTGTCGTCATTTACTGCACACATCCCGGCCTGCAGAGCCCACTAGCCGGGTCCAGCCCACAAATTAGGCTGGAGGTGAGCCTCGCCACCAAGGACGGCAGAGCTTCCTCAGTGGAGTGTGAAAGGAAAGGACAAAGTCAACGTGCCTTCTGAGAGAGGCTGCACTGGTGAAGGATTGGAAGTGAAAGAGCAAATCTGCAGACTAACACAGAGCCTGCAGAGAGGCACGCTACTGACAAACACATAAGTCTGGCTGCCAGCAGCTACAGCTGCACACACACACACACACACACACACACACACATGCACACACACACACACACGCGCACGTACACAAATCAGGCTTTTTATATGCTGAACATATAGTAGAGAGAGAGAGAGAGAGAGAGAGAGAGAGAGAGAGAGAGAGAGAGAGAGGTCACAGGCTGCCCAGGCGTAGAACTCAGTCCACCGGAACATTTTGTTTCCAGATTTATTCTGAGATTACCCTACAGTGGGGCATTCTGTTTGTCCTTGGTAGTACTGGTGGATGAATGCTGCTCCTGCAGTAATTGTCAGAGAACAATGAAGGTCTGGGTATAAATAATATTGTATGGTGCTTAAAATGATGCGTACACTGTTGGGTTTCTAAGCATCTCCCAAAGCAGTGTTTTCGGAGAAAAGTCAAGCGTTATCCACAAAATAATTTCAAACTTGCATTCAATCTTTTCTCACTGAATTTCACCCTGCCAAAACGAGATCAATCTCAGTGAATTGCTGTGTTCTTTTAAAGTGCCTATCTATTGAATCTATTGATTTTACACATAAAAGCTGTAAACTGACCCATACTAGGGAGTAAAAGTCAGGATATCTCAGCCTCTGCATCATTGATTTTGATCACGCTTTTCTTATAAGAACTCTTATGAGAATAATAAATAGCCTCCAGCTTATAAGGGATGTTGTCACCTGCTAAAACCAAGCAAAGAAATAATAAATCCTCCATCCCTTGGTTACTAGTGGTTACTTTATTATTGATTTTACGAAGTATAATGTAGTATACCTGTTTCCATATTCGTTTAGGGTTGGCAAGCACACAAAAATTTACTTCTCAGCACAAGACCATTATTTTCAAAGATTCCAATTGTGGAAGGCCCAAAACAGAGAGGTGTTTTTAAATGTTTTGCATGGGTTCTGTTCCTCGCTCACAGAGCTGTTTCTTCCCACGCTCTTCCACTCAAAGCCGCTCTACACAACTTTGCTTTGCGCTCAACTCAGATTTCACCCTGCTCCACTCAAATTGCTTACTGCTCGCTAAAAAAGAACTAAAGAAAAACGACAGTGCCCGCACACCATGCATTCTCCCAGTGTCCGGAGCTCCAGCTGATATCAGAATCAGAATTTATTTATCAGCTTTATTGACCAGGTGTGAAGACACATTCGAGGAATTTTCCTTTGGAGCATAGTTGCTCACAATGTGCTTACACATTGAAATCAAACAAACAATATATACACACTAATATATACATACTCTAAACAGAAACAGAACAATATAGAGGCATGAGTGCAATGAAAAGTCCAATAAAAATTATTTAAATGTGGAACATAGTGCATAGGGTACTGGGATAAATAGTATTGTTATTATATTATAATATGAACAGTATGAACATTATGAACAGTTCTGAAATAGGAAATGAGAATGATAACAACATAATAACTAAATAACAAATAATAAGTGAGATGAGAATGGGAATGATGAGTAAATACTAAATAAGTGGAATAATAGTGGAACCAGTAAACAGGTGCTATTTGGAGGCAGTGTTACTGGGTTATTGACCAGAATTGAACCTGACACTGTGGGTCAGTAGTCAGCTGTTCATCAGAGAGATAGCTTGCATGTAGTAAAGGAACACAAGCCTCAGGCATGCGAGCAGGACCGGAGTGAAATTAGAGCTGGAGATAATGTGACGTTTTAAACGACTTTTAAAAAATTGCTTTGGCACATGCAGTACACACACACACACACACACACATTTACAACAAAGGGAACTCACAGCAACATTATAGATGGCCATGCCCACAGCTCGGTGGTCATTGATCTTCTCTGTGGAGATGGACTTGGTCTCATAGGCCAGGAAGATGCCGAGCAGCAGCAGCAAACCTTTATAACCATACACAACACCTGCAGAGAGGAGACAAGATGGCAGCTGTGAGAAAACATGGAACCATTTGTAGAACTACTCAAATCACATTGTACTTATGCAAAAATCTGTATTTTTAGCCATTCTGTGCCCCTACAGTTTAGGAGTAGCACACCGCTGCCCCCATACACCGCTGGATCCATATATCGATGAAAGAGCTTAGTAATGACATTGTCAAATCATATATAACTAATTGTGTTAAATGGGCTTATATATTGTCTCATATTGATCGCAGGCCCCTGAATGGAATCAAATCGAACTTGTATCATGGCAGACCGTTAATAAATATTAAGTATCGTTGTCCTAAGAATCAATATAGTGTGTATAGTGTATAGTGTGTTGAGCTCTCTGTTTTAGCTACCAAGTGAGCAGTGGTGCAAAAATGTGTGCGCTATTTGCAGCGCATAGGGATGCAGCACCATGGGGGCGCCAAAGCAAAGGAAAAATTAATAAAAAAAAAAAAGCTATAGGTAGCTGCTGTTTCTAAATCATTTCTGCATTTCCTCAACGTTGTATCACATTTTATTTTAGAGGACTAACAGGCTAGAGCAGGTTCCCTTTGTCATAGCTGAGCGAGCAGGTACAAGTAGTGGGTTGTTGTCTGTGGAAAAAGATAGATATAGCAAAAAAAGATGGGAAAGAGGGAAAAGGAGATGGCATGTCAAGGGATGGGACAGCTGTTAAATAAGTGGATGGTGAAAGGCAACAGGTAGGATTTAAAGTGTGACGTCTGTGTTTGGAGCCTTGCAAATCATGTTAACAGACTAGCTAGCGTTAGCTAACACTGGGAATGTAGCAGCCAAATAAGGGTTTAGCCTACGGCTAGCTTAGAATATGCAAAACCGAGGTTACTGAGCTGAAAACTTGAAAATATAAGGTAGCATGTACAATAAATGACAAGAATCTGGAAAACATAACTAATGTAATAAGTCTGGTTAACCATGGAATTATGCATAGATTTGCTACCAAACTTGGAGGCTTGCAAATGTTCTCATGTTTCTCAGACTAGCTAGTGTTTGCTAACACTAGCAGCTAAAGTGGGGTTTACGGCTAGTTTAATGCTAACCAATATTGCTGATAGCTACCAATCCCAAGCATGACATATCTCAATTTTATTAAGGTAAAACAACAACTGGTAAATATAAGGTAGTATGCACAATAAATGGCATGAAGCTGGAAAACATAACTTATGCAATAACTGTGGTTAACCATGGAAGCTGTAATTACAGGGTCACAGCTCTCTGTCTTTAAAGGTCTGTGCTAAGTGGCTCTCCATTGTTGTACTTTTTAAAATCCAAAGTGTGAATGTAATTTCAACAGCAGCACAACCTTAATGCATAATGGTTGTATTATCTGATGCCATCACTAGGCTGATTTAAGAATTGAATTCAGGCATAAACAGACATTTTCCGATATCGGTATCGGCATTTACCATGGCCGATTTAATTATTATTATTATTATTATTATTATTATTATTTTTTTAATATTCATTCATCAGAATCATTTATAATGACAAACAAATGATTCTGATAAATGAATATTTAAAAAATAAAAATGGACTGTCATGGGGCTACCCCATGCCTTCAGTTAAACCGGGGGTAGCATGTTGTATCATGCTAAGCTAACCTTAGTATGAGCAGTAGTAAAGGGACAGTTAGCATGAGCACTATCATAAGCATGTGGGCTGGTAGCAATAAACACTTGGTTTGTCATTTTATTCCAGTTCATTTAAGTACTAGTTGAAAGACTAGCAATCATGGCTGGATAAATAAAATACATACACATTTAATTTCCAGTCATTTATTTTAGTTTCATTCACCTGTTTTCATTTTCAAGCAGGGATCTGGGTCAAAATGGCAAACAGGAAGGGGTAGAGTTGGGAGTAATTTATAGAGGGGAAGACATGGAATGGCCCAAGTGTCAACCAGTGCAGAGGGGTGTACAAAGGGCATGGAGTTCTGTTTTGAGAAGCTTGTTCAGCGTGTAACATTTCATCTTTGGTGTCATAGTTGATATAGTGTGTATTCATGCAGCCAGAAATGGTTGGGAATGGTGAACTAACACAATGATGCTTGATTGATTTCCAATTAACTTTGGTTTGTCTTGTAGGAGGGGCTTCTGCTTTAAAGGAGAGAGGCTGAGGCTCCTCTGGGGGGAGAACAACTTTGGCCTGGAAGAGTGCAGATGTGAGGGCCTAACTAGTCACGGCCTGATTTAGTTTTTATTATTTTGTTTGATATTAGTAATAATTTCAGTAGTAAGTATTTAGTTTTCATGTTCTGTTTATTTGTATATAAGTTTGCAATAAGTCATCTTTGCCATCCTGCACTTCCATGAAGAATAAACCGAAGCACCAGGTGAAGAACTTCTGAGTCTATGCCTCCTCCTTCCACATTGGGGCTAAACTTTACATGTGGTGTCAGAAGTTAAAACAAGCTGGAAAATGCTTCCCAAAAAGCTCCAACAGCAGCATATTGAAGTTGAAGTGGAGGAAGGGGCCATTGGAGGGATTGAAGATGGCTCCCAGTCAGGAGAAAACCTGGTACATATGTTGAATCTGGTCTTGTCTCCTTGGCCAATATGTTTGAGAATTTCATGCACCTGCAAATGGAGAGAGATAAAAACAAGAAAAGGAAGCCGCAAAACAGGAACAGAAATACGGTGTGTTGTCTCACCAAGTCACACAACTTCAGTTGGACCTTGAGGCTGCCAGGGTCGCCATCAACCCATACAAACCGCTGGGGCACTAAAAGGAGAGCCTAAGCTGCAACGACTTGAAGATTGTGATGACATTGAACATTTCATCACCACGTTTGAGAGGTTGGCTGAGGTCTATACCTGGCCACGGCAAGAGTGGGCGGTGCGTCTGATCCCACTTTTGACTGGTAAGGCCAGAGGGGCCTTTGTGGCAATGAATCCAGCAGATGCAACAAATTATGACTTATTGAAAGCTGCAGTGCTGAAGAAGTATGAAATTAATAGAGAAACTTACCGTCAACGATTCCGCTCTTATGACACACCGGCTGATGAGTCCCCCAAGAACTGTATACTGACTCAAAGACTCTTTTTGCAAGTGGGTCCAGTACGACACCTGCAGTAAAGAGGAAATGATGGAGACAATGGTCCTGGAGCAGTACTTGAAGGTGCTTTATCCAGAAGTGAAAGCCTGGGCCAAGGAGCGTGATCCGACTTCTGCAGCAATGGCTGCTAAACTGGTGGATTCCTATGTGTCTGCTCACAAGGGACTAGGATCGTACCATTACGCAGGACAACGCAGACTCCAAAGGGGTAAGTCTGAGGGTTTTTTGGAAGGGGGTGGTTCAAGTAGCCATACACAGAGTCAGGCCAGCTATTGGAAACCTCCACATTTAGATCAGGCGGACCACAGGGTTTGGTCGGGTCGCAAAGCAGAGGTAGTGTGTTATAGCTGTGGTGAGCCTGGCCATACACGCCCCTTTTGTCCGGTTAAAAAGCCCAAAGCTACAAACCTGTGTTATGTACCAAGACCTAAGGTTGCATTTTTTTCAGAGTCATGTAATTCGCTAACTGTTACAGTCCGGGTGAATGGTAGGCCCCTAACTGCATTGTTAGACACAGGTTGTACCCAATCTCTTGTCCAGGCCAAGTTTGTGCAACAAGAGCTGTGGAATATAGAGGAGACGGAACCAGTTGTTTGTGTTCATGGCCACAGTTCTGAGGTCCCCACAGCAGAGGTGTATTTGGAAGTACACAACCAACCCTACCTCATTAAAGTAGGGGTAGCGTCTGAGTTGCCATATCCGGTGTTATTAGGGACAGACTTTCCCATTCTTTTGGACTTGATTCAAGAGTGTAGGGGGAAGTTGTGTGGAGTTCTCACTAGGTCTAAGGCAAAGGAACTCTCACCTTTACAAGAGTTAGGGGATCCTGGGGATGGGTCGCATTCAAGAGTGCGACAGTCAGTTAGACCTGTCTCACCTGTGCAATTGCCAGCGTGGCTGAAGTCTACATCAGTGGGTGTAGGGGGTTCAGTTTTGGAGGCAGGTACTGCAGAGAAGCGAATAATGGATACAGACAGTCATATGCCCTCTAGGCATGTTCCAGACCCAGTTGACACATTACAGCTTATGCCATTTCATGAGGAGCAGATAGAAGCGGTGTCAGGAGTTACACAGGATGACAGGTTGGAGTCACGAAGAGAGCAGGTGTGGGCAGGGTTGACACAGTCGGCCGAACAGCCGGAACAGGATGTTGAGGCTCCAGGGCTAGCTGAGAAAGATGTTTCCTTCCCCTGTGACCTTGCAGTTCAACAGAAAAATGATCCCACACTAGCGGGGTGCTTCAAAAATGCAGAGACTAGCCAGGGTTCACTTGCTGAGCCTTTTGTGGTTGAAAATGGAATGTTGTACAGACAGTCAGAGTATGGTAAACAGCTGGTTCTCCCTCTGGTATCAAGGGCTGAGGTGCTCAGGGTAGGTCATACGGTTCCGTGGGCTGGTCATTTGGGCTTCATGAAGACTTTCATGCGAATAAGTAAGAGGTTTTACTGGCCAGGAATGTATACCCAGGTTCAGAACTACTGTAAAACGTGCCCAGAGTGTCAGCTCACGGCGGGAAAACATACGGCTCCCGCACCCCTCATTCCACTCCCTGTTATTTCCACTCCCTTTGAGAGAGTAGGTGTAGATATTGTTGGTCCAGTAGAAAAAAGTCAGACAGGCAACAAATTTATTTTGGTCATTTGTGATTATGCTACTAGATATCCTGAAGCCTACCCCTTAAGAGAAGTAACAGCTAAACAGGTAGCTACAGCATTGCTTAAGTTTTTCAGCCAAGTAGGAATTCCCAGAGAAGTCCTTACTGATCAAGGTCCGAATTTCATGAGCCGTATACTTTTCAAGTCTATCAGCTGTTAGGTATTAAGAGAGTGAGAACCACCCCTTACCACCCTCAGACTGATGGACTGGTTGAGCGATTCAATAAGACTTTGATTAGTATGCTTAAAAAGTTTGTGTCAGACACAGGAAGGGACTGGGACAAGTGGCTACCATTTTTGCTTTTTGCATACCGTGAAGTGCCCCAGAGTTCAACAGGATTTTCCCCCTTTGAGCTCATCTATGGTCATCAGGTCAGGGGTCCTCTGGATGTTCTACGGGAAATGTGGGAGGAGTCGGGTCCACTTGAGTCTATGAACATTGTTTCCTTTGTCTTGAAGATGCGGGAACAACTTATGAAAACCACATCCATGGCTCGTGACAATCTCCTGACATCCCAGGCTAAACAGAAGCAGTGGTATGATCGGTCAGCCAGGAAAAGGAGTTTTGCTGTGGGTGATCAGGTATTGTTACTTTTGCCAACATCGGAAAATAAATTGCGGGCGAAATGGCAAGGCCCTTTTGAGGTCAAGCAGAAGATGGGTGAGGTGACTTACCAGATCGTCATGCCACAGCGGAAACAACGGCTTCAAACATTTCACATTAATATGCTGAAGAAATGGGTCCCCAGGTCAGTTCCAGAAGTATCTGCACCCCATTCTCTCTTTGTTCGAGCTGTGGAGGAAGAGGAGGATTTGGTGGAACAATATCTACCTGCTGAAGAGGAGAGGAAGCAACTGGATCTCAACCACCTGTCGGACGGAAGGAGAAAGGAGCTCCTGGACATCTTGCCTCTCAACCTTTTTCTACACACACCTGGGAGGACAGAGGTGGTATGCCATCACATCGCTTTAAAGGATCCAACCCCTCTTCGCCAACGGGTGTACAGAGTCCCAGAGCGTCTTTTACCAGTTTTGAAGAAAGAGCTGGACATGATGATAGAGATGGGGGTGATAGAGCCTTCTGTCAGTGAATGGAGCAGTCCAGTAATTCTGGTGCCAAAGAAAGATTCAACGCTGAGATTCTGTTTGGACTTCAGAAAAGTCAATGGCGTTAGTAGGTTGGACCTGTACCCCATGCCCAGGGTTGATGATCTCATTGAAAGACTGGGCAGTGCTAATTACATCAGTACACTGGACCTATGTAAGGGGTACTGGCAGATCCCACTCACCAAAGTAAGCAAGGAGGTGACAGCATTCAAAACACCTTTTGGACACTTCCAGTTTACGGTACTTCCCTTTGGTCTTCATGGGGCCCCTGCAACATTTCAGAAGATGATGGACAGGTTGCTGAAGGGCACAGGGTCCTATGCTGCGGCCTACCTAGATGATGTGGTGGTTTATAGTTCCAGCTGGGAGGAGCACCTGTGTCATCTGACGGAAGTGTTGGGGAGAATTGGTGATGCAGGCCTGACCATCCGCCCGGACAAATGTGCACTTGGCAAGCAGGAAGCACTGTATCTGGGTTATGTGCTGGGCAAGGGCGTGATTAGACCTCAAGTTGGCAAGGTTGATGCTATCTTGTCAGCTGACAGACCTCAAACTAAGTCACAAGTCAAGTCGTTTCTGGGCTTGGTGGGTTGGTATAGGCGTTTTGTCCCAGGATTCTCTACCCTCTCCGTTCCTCTTACCAACCTGACGAGGAAGAGCCAGCCCAACAAGGTGCAATGGACAGGGGAGTGTGAGGAGGCATTCCAGGTTCTGAAGCATGCTCTGTGTACGGAACCTGTATTGAAAAGCCCTGATTTCCAACAACCGTTCATTCTTCAGACAGATGCATCTGAACTTGGGGTTGGGGCCGCTCTGTTACAAGGAGACCCAGGTGATCTTCAGCCCGTGTTGTACATCAGCAGAAAACTTAACAAACATGAAGTAAGGTACTCAGTTGTGGAGAAAGAATGCCTTGCGATTAAGTGGGCGTTGGACTCACTTCGCTACTACCTGCTGGGACGGAAGTTTGTTCTGGAAACGGACCACCGGGCGTTGACATGGCTCCAGAATATGAGGGACACCAATTCCAGGATAACTCGGTGGTTTCTTGCCATGCAGCCTTATCATTTTGATGTTCTCTACAGGCAAGGGAGAGAGAACTGCACAGCTGATTACCTTTCTAGGACGCCACAGGGGTCGTCTCCGGAGGGTGGGGGAAATGTCATGGGGCTACCCCATGCCTTCAGTTAAACCGGGGGTAGCATGTTGTATCATGCTAAGCTAACCTTAGTATGAGCAGTAGTAAAGGGACAGTTAGCATGAGCACTATCATAAGCATGTGGGCTGGTAGCAATAAACACTTGGTTTGTCATTTTATTCCAGTTCATTTAAGTACTAGTTGAAAGACTAGCAATCATGGCTGGATAAATAAAATACATACACATTTAATTTCCAGTCATTTATTTTAGTTTCATTCACCTGTTTTCATTTTCAAGCAGGGATCTGGGTCAAAATGGCAAACAGGAAGGGGTAGAGTTGGGAGTAATTTATAGAGGGGAAGACATGGAATGGCCCAAGTGTCAACCAGTGCAGAGGGGTGTACAAAGGGCATGGAGTTCTGTTTTGAGAAGCTTGTTCAGCGTGTAACATTTCATCTTTGGTGTCATAGTTGATATAGTGTGTATTCATGCAGCCAGAAATGGTTGGGAATGGTGAACTAACACAATGATGCTTGATTGATTTCCAATTAACTTTGGTTTGTCTTGTAGGAGGGGCTTCTGCTTTAAAGGAGAGAGGCTGAGGCTCCTCTGGGGGGAGAACAACTTTGGCCTGGAAGAGTGCAGATGTGAGGGCCTAACTAGTCACGGCCTGATTTAGTTTTTATTATTTTGTTTGATATCAGTAATAATTTCAGTAGTTAGTATTTAGTTTTCATGTTCTGTTTATTTGTATATAAGTTTGCAATAAGTCATCTTTGCCATCCTGCACTTCCATGAAGAATAAACCGAAGCACCAGGTGAAGAACTTCTGAGTCTATGCCTCCTCCTTCCACATTGGGGCTAAACTTTACATGGACTGTCAACCATTTTATGAGCATTGGCGTTGTATAGTTTGTCCACCAGAGGGCGCTCTACAACGTCCCTGTTGGCAACACTGATTATTTTTTGTCACTGTTTTTGTTCAAAGGACTTTAAGTTTCATATCTTAAAGCCCATGTTGCAAGTTAACCACCACTGTTGATTATTGGATACAAAAAGCACTCAAGATATGTATATCATTTATAAAAATGTCTCCAAATAGTGTTAAATGTCAGTTTTTGGTCATTTTTGGTATTCACGGGTTTATTAAGTCAATTCGGCGATGACGTCACAATGGGGAGCGAAGTCTCAGCCGAGCACTAGAACTACGGCGACTGACTGGGATGAGGAAGAGGTGGAAAGGCCAGCAGCTGTATAATTACCAACCTGCCAGATGAGAGAAGGCAAATGAGGAATTGCCAAGATTTGGGGAAGTCTCCTTCATTTATCTCTTTTGTTTAGCAACGCAGCAGTGCATACAATGACTTTACTTTTTACTATCAGTGAAATGCACTGCAATTCTTTCTATCTAGTGACAGTGATCATGTCGTTCAGATAAGTACTGGTACATTTATCTAGATATAGGGATAGAAGGCATCCCGCCAAGTGTTATTTCTAAGCGTTTACTTCTTCCTCCGGTGAAAATGTGTCGCTGTGCTTGTGCGCGTGGTGGCGAAGCTGCGGTGGAGAGCAGGCGGTGTAGGGGAGCGAGTGCGTTAGAGCCAGCTGATCTGACAATGCCTAAATCCGTTTATGACATTTCAGACAAGATCATGGTCCTCCCCAACTAGCACGCACCAGGATTTTAATTGTTTATATTAACTTTACCATTCTTTTTAGACTGAGTCATATGAAAGGCTCCTTATCCCTAGACAACACCAGTGCACTGCATACAGACAGGCTATAAAACATAAACGTCTTATGACAGTATCAAGACAATCATTATGGGCCGTTATAGCCATTCCCCTTGATATCATAATCTAAAGAAAACAGAATAAGATATGGTGATACCTCATAATAACAGTGTTAGAAATGATACAAACACCAATCCACTATTACCACCTCTACAGTACTGAGCATCTGAGCACCTCAATGACAATATAGCTCTACTCCATATGTAGTGTAGGAAAGAGGTGACCAGTATTACTGTGCGGGTACACAGAAATAAATATTGAATTATATTGTTATTAAGACGTGGGTTAATAGGAAAGACATGTATTTTCAGAAAACATTAAAGTTTGGTTAAACAACAATGAAGAGAGGGTAATTTATCATATGTTCTATTTATTTGGGCACAAAGCACATCATTTTAAAATAAATACACATGGAAGTTTTTAAGGAAAGAGCAGTTTGGAGCAAAATCTTATTATTATACAGATTACGATTAGGTGATAGTATACTCAACAGCACACGTATTTGTACACCGTTGTATCCTTCAAAAGTTTTTTTAAAAGCTTGTCCGAGTCCATTGTCTGTGAGGTTGAAACATCCACACCAGTCCAGGCTTTCGATGAATCATGGAGCTCAGACTTGGTCCCTGAGAATCTGAACTTTACTCCCCTGGGTCTGCAGACTGCTCGCCGCAGATGTAGCTCGGCTTCCACACCGACTTGTGGTCGGACGCGCCTCTCCAGGCACACTCGGGCTACGCTTCCTTTGCCTTTAACGTCATAAATGAAAATAATGTCCAGGATCTCCGGGAAAAGAAACAATATGCGTGTATTTCAAACATCACTGCAGGTTGATTGTGGGCGACAACGCTGTCGTGGTTAGCTTACCGAAACTCTACTGCCGAAGTTGCTGGCTGGCTACGCAATGTTAGCTATATCCACTAGCATACGTACAGGCTAACTATAGCCAGTTAGCTTTGTGTGTAACGTAACAAAAACCCACCCATCTCATAGGAGCAAAGCTTACTATTTCATTCAATACAATTATGGTACAAAATGTGCACTAACGCCACAGGTATTATGTTGACAACATGGAGACATATATGGGCAACACCAAAGGCAGTTGTAATATTTACCTAGCAGGCTAGGCTAACGCTGTTGCGCTAACGTCCGGCGGCGTAGCGTTAGCTAGCTGTCTAAACTTGTGAAAAGCCGAACAACACCCCCGTCTAAGCTGTGTTTCACTTTCCCTCCAATATTATAATAAACATAATGAAGTCACCGGGACTCAGTCGAGACCATAGACTGTTAATATCAAAAGACCAAAAGCCATATTAGGCCAGACCAGGCAAAGACAACGCAGGCTGCTCTGTTTTTTCCCCAGTGTGACGTCATGACGGCATTGTGGAGTAAAAAATAAAACACTGGAAAATAGTGCCTACTTTTCTTATTATATTCATTTTGCGATATCCAACACCATCAAATACAATGGATAACAGTTCAAATATTTATTTCCCACAAGCAAATTGCACAAATTTGTTGCAAAATTAAACCTGCAACATAGGCTTTAAGTTTGTATTTTTGTACATTTTATTTATCAGACCTTTAATATATTTTGATGTTCCTCTGTTCTGTTGTGACAATAAAACAAATTATTATATTATTTTAGTGAGAACTCATAAATAACTACAAATAACTAATAACTGATGTATTGAAACGCGTTTCTGGAGTTGTTTTTTTAAATATACAGTATATTGGCATATCGGATTTTTGAATGATCAAATATTCGTATCGGTATCGGCCTTAAAAATCCTTTATCCTTCGGGCTCTAGTTCTCACAGTACTTAGTGAGAACTTAGTACTAAGTAAGAATAATTTAGATTTTATGTTTTCAAATTCATATTGTATGTTACACTGATTTCTACTCACCCAGCCACGTGTTCATCTTTTCCGAGCTGCAGTGTTCCAGTAAAGGCTGAATCAGAACATCCAGGTCTCCTTTGGGGGATTCTCTGGTGAATTTCTGCTTCCATACATACATGAGAACACAGCTGAAGAACAGCAACACATTCCAACTTCAACAGTAAACACATAAGATCAAATCTATTTCAATTTAGACAAAATGTATTAACTCATGTGTAGCTGCCAATTTTAAAATGAAATCATTTCATTAAAGTGAAATTTCATTTTCTATTTGAGTGCACGTGTATGACAATATTAGAAAAAAAGAAGTTTTCATTTTCATTTTGAGGCCTGAAAATGTTTAATTGCCCCTAAAATGAACATGTGTCAAAATAATTGAATTGATTAGTCAATCAGACAGACAGAAAACTAATTATGAACAAATTTGATAACTGACTCAGTCATTTATTATGCAAAAATGCTAACTATTTCCTGGATTCCAGATTTTTTGCCATTTTGGTGGCCATTATTGTGTGATATGTCATTAGACTAAATCAGTGCTTCCCAAAGTGCAGGTACTTGCAGCTGGGCAGCAGCCTGGGCTATAAAAAAATCTTTAATATAGTAGATTTTGATGCAATATATTTGTACAGTAGAGCTGGGCATGGTTCAAAAAAGTTTCAATACCATTTCACAAAGTTCATTATTATTAATGTTGTTGGGTACATCATAGTGTGGTCTAGACATACTCTTTCTGTAAAGTGCACTGAGATAACATAGCTGTTATTATTGACACTGAAATACACATTTTCGTACAATGTCTTTTTAAATTGTTCAACTTCATTACACCTACGAAGCTGAAGCACACTCTAGTCAAGCCTCTCAAAATACACACACATGTGAACCCTGTCTCTGAGCGTAACGTAGAGTTTTTCCTGCATGCCTCTAATGCCTCTAAAGCGTGTAACGTTAGACAGCCAATCAAAAGCTTATTAGATGTTGGTACAAGCATGAGACCTGAGAAAATCCTGTCATTCAAGAAACTTTTATTGGAAATAATAAAATAAAATAATTCCAATTCAAATGTTTAGCTTGCACATTGTCTTGTTAGGGTTGGTGCTTAGTAATATTGTCAGCTATAAGCTTCTATAACTGTTATCCTTCTACTTGCTTTATTACTTTTCCCCCAGTCAACCCAGTAATTATTATTTATACACACCAACAACTTTACAGTACTAGATGTAAAGTTCTCCCTCATGAATGCATTATATTTTAGGATTAATTTAAAATGTCCCTTCGCAGAGTTGTGAATAAATAACTAAATAAATGGATGGCATACCTCCACTGTGATATGTAAAGGATCCACAATCTGCCAGATCATGAGGGACAGGATGTCGATGCCGAGCAAAACACCAACGGTTGCATACAGTTTCCATGGTTCCAGGTGCTGCTGGGAAACAGGAAGGGGGGGTGTATGATGGTCACTGTGGGGGCATGGCAGGGGATCAGGAAAAAGGCACAAATCCTCTCTTTCTGGTTTGTACGGGAAGGATTTATGAGGCCACAAATAGACTAGCCTAAGCTGGAGGTGAAAACAATGATCCATCACTGACTGTAGCCAATTCAATCTGCCTTTAAAGCACTGGGCCATGACAGGGAAGAGACAAAGAGGCCATACTGATCACATCGCACAGCTCCCTCACTCAGTCAATAAATAAAGGCGTTCCTTTATGTATTCAGTTTTAAAGAGAGAAAGTTTTTTTGGAACAGGTCCAACACTATAAAATGTTTGGTAATAGAACCGCATGAAATTCTAGGCAGTCTTGTTGAAGAAAGTGTGAGCTGACCAATCAGCTATTATGTCTCCTAAGGTCCCTTTTGGCGCTTGCATCTGAACGCAGGAGGCTGCCGTTATTCCCTCGGTAAGTGAAAAAGAATGACATTTAGTTAATTAAATCAATTCTACATGCTCCATACTATTTAATACTGGCTATGCTTTGTTGTAAATAGAGAGAAAGAGAGCTGTGCCTGAATTCATTGTTGTCACAAAGTTAAAGACAGTGAATGATTGGTGAAGGATTCTAGAGCTTGAGTCCCATCACAATCCAACAGATGGTTGCCTTTTTGTTAAACCATAAGACAGGATTTTCCCCTGAGAAGAACCAACCCCATTTGCCCATGCATTGTTGTCTAATTGTTTTTTACACCTATAGTTTGTTTGCTTTGGAGTGATGAAGCGATTTCCCCTTGGTTCGGTTTCACACCTGGAAAAATCCAAGCAAGAACAAATCACGCAAGAACATTTGCTCCTCTTATAGGTTGGATGTTCCTGGGACGGGGGAAAGAAAGTAAATACAGAAAAGAAACTGCTGTGTTGTGGTCAAACCAGCTCATTTCATTTAAATAATCAGAAATTGTTTCGCGTGCGACGTTACTACGTCTGCTCTGCTCACCGAGACGTCTCCAACTTTAGTGTTTGTGTAAGCTGCTACAGTTTGCTGCTCTGCTGCATCTCAGATTACAAAGCACAGCTGACTACAGGAGACATTAGCTCAGACTGAGGTCAGATCACGTTTTCATTGAAAGCGTGTCCCGAGACCACTTCATCAAGAAGTTCTCAATACATGTCTTTGGTCCACTTCTGGTGCGCATCCGACTGTGCTCAGCTGCCAAAACAAACCACACCAATGGGGGTAAACAAACTCTACTGATATTCAATCGAACCTAATGAGGCAGGTGTCAAAGTGCCCTTAGTGACTTATGTGAACAAAAATCTTGAAATTGGTCCAGTATTGAGCAATAATGCTGTTACCAGCCTAAAGGATAACCTATTGGGTTGTGTATGGTCAATTTTGCTCTCGCAAAGGTGCTTTTGGGGCTGTTTCATGTTAAACAAAAAGGATTTTACTCTTTAACAGAAAGGTCTATCTCTGTAGAGATCCTTTCCATAATGTTGTTGTTGCCGCTGACAGGCTCAGATTGTGAGTGTCTGGCAACATTATGGATCTTTTCAGAGAAAGACCTTTTAGTTAAAGAGTACAATCTGTTTTGTTTAACATGAAAGCCCCAACATCTCTGGATGAATTAAGGGTTTATTTCAACCAAACCAGAGAGGAACCAAGACAGCTTGTGTATTTTACAATGACAAAATGACTGTTTATTTAAATGGAGTTTGGTGGGTTTGGTGATAGCGATTTCGGGGCTGTTTCTATTAAACAAAAAAGGACCTCATGACCACAAACATATTCCTCCCCCTCATCAGAAGAAGAAATATGACACAGTAACTACAGTATTTAAGACTATACAACAAAACAATAACAAAATAGACAATAAACTATGGACCAGATAAACATAAATGATAACACCATAAGCCCATCATTCACGTCTTTCCCCAGCACAAAGCTCCTTAGGAGCCCTTCAGAAAAGGATCTTACGCTTTCACAAAAAGCTCTATCTCTGTAGGGATCCTTTCTAGTATGGAACAATAATCTGAAAATGTCAGTGGCTAAAACAGCACTTTTAGTGGACTAAGTTGAAGGTGCACAATTGCCCAACAACTTAGGTTGCAGCTTGTTTCACTGCTACCAACTGCAGTGGTCTAGCTTAATACTGGACCTTTTCAGAGATTGTTCTTCCCATCAGTCACTTACACACAGATAACTCCCATTTAAAGGTACCAGTACCAGTCAAAGGTTTGGACAAGCTTTCTCAGCACTAGAATGGGAAAGTGTGTCCAAACTTTTGACAGGGAATGTACATTTGCCAAACCAACCACCGAAACATACTGTTTGAAAAAGCTTGTTATTAAGCATTAATTTTGCCCTTGTGTGTATCATATAATCAAGAATATAATAAAACTAGAGGGAGACTTGGCATACAGCCTGTTCCGGTTGGGGAGAGTTCTATCCCGACCAGGCTCCTCTCTTTACCCTGTCTCTCTTGGTTATGCTGTAATAGACAGCTGGGGGACTTCCTTTGTCACACTGAGCTCTTCTCTCCTCTATCTTTCTATCTTTCCATTTGTGTGCATCCATGTCCCAGAAATGCTTGTTACTAACCTAGCTCTGGGGAGTCATTCCCCGGAGTCCTTATGTTCTTTTTTCCCCAGCATGTTCCCTCGGATCAGGGAGGCTCCAAAATCAGGGTAGCAGCTGTCGCCATGGTCCCGCTACACGTCCTGTGATGCCCTGTTCATCCTGCTACGTCCTGCTGTGCCTTGTAATGCTGCACAGTGCCCTGCTATGTCATGAACTTCTACAAAGAACTACTACAAACTACTATTTTTTCTATTTTTGTTATTGCCACTCTTCATTCTAACCCCAACCGGCCCGTCAGACACCGCCTACCAAGAGCCTGGGTCTGTCCCAGGTTTCTGCCTAAAAGGAAGTTTTTCCTCGCCACTGTCGCACTGTTGCTTGCTCTGGAGGGAACTACTAGAACTGTTGGGTCCTTGTAAATTCTGGAGTGTAGTCTAGACCTACTCTATCTGTAAAGTGTCTCGAGATAACTCTTGTTATGAATTGATACTATAAATAAAATTGAATTGAATTGAATGGTCTAAGTTATGTTCAGCTTTACAACAACAAAGAGTTAACAGCATTCCTTCTGTACCTGTGAAATAGGTTTTGATTTCTAGTTCAGTGTCAGATTACCTCCATATATTGCACCACCACAACACTACATTTATGTATCTTACGTGATCAAGTTGTTACTTTGAATATAGAGAGCACTGATGGGTTACGCATTTACTTGTAGAACTGGAGTTACATTCATGTAACTTCTGTTTCACCTTGAATTACTGGATAGGAGAGTATTGCCATGCAGTTACCCTGTTTATGTATTTCATTCAGATTAAATGCTCCATGCCCCATTGGTGCCCCATTGTATAAACATTGTATTATATTAACATTAAATTACCATTGACAGAAACCTCAAAGTGTTTTCTTTTGAATATTTGAACCTTAATATACAGGTATAGACATTCCACAGGAATTCCCCTCGTTCCCCCCCCCATTTGCATCTGTCACACTGTATTTTGGCAGTGGGACAACATTCTGGAGGCTGCGAGAAAGTGGTCAACTTATTCTTGCAAAACTTTATAATAGGGTACAAATCATGTAGTTAAGTAATGTTTAACTAATGCATGACTCATGATGATGTATTGCGTGAATTAATGCAGTATGTATCAGGAGTTCCTGTTGCTTACCATTAGCAAGTTATCAAGCACCATTAGGGTTGGGTATTGTTTTGTTTTTTTCCCCCCCGATACTGGTGCTAAAAGGATTCTTACCTAAAAGGTGCCTGAACCGAAATTAAAACAGAAAACAGACAGTCATTGATATTAACTAACGGCTTGTTTACTTTTAAGGCCATATATTCAAATTCAAATAAATGATTTCAACTTTAACAACAATAACTTATAACAATAACTTATTTTACCAGTTAATTGCTGTTAAACAACAAAAAGAAGAACCACTTCATGGCAGAAGACAAAGCAACATTGAATGCACTATGAGCTTACGAGTTGTACAAACTAAGACAATGCCGACTTATTGTAGCTGAACTTTTGTGGAATACAAATAGGCCGTGGTATTACTAAATACTGCTTACATTTGTTCAAAGTGGTATCTCTGTAGCAACAACATGTAGTGCCATTTTTCAGGACGTGCACATCGAGCTACAATGTACTCTATGGCATAGATACAGAAATTCCCCTGGTGTCTGCTCCCCCCTTTAGAGAGAAGGGCTACAGCAGCTGCAGCGTGGGTATGAAGGTCCTCATGTACGTACATTTGCAAACATAGCGTTATCAGCGCCATGGCCAACCTGCAGAAAGTGATGCTGAGAATGCTGTGATACATCAGCTTACATCGTATTTACCAAACCTGCAGTTCATCGGGTAATCAGCGCCTTTCTCCGCCCACTATATTTTAAAATGCATGGTAGCAAAGGGTTAAGTACGTGTGCTATAATACGGCTAAGTGCAGACTGCAATATTCCCACTGCTGATGCTATGACTGTTCAAAATGATCCTGCCGCCACTATTTGTAATGTAGCGAGGAGTTTAACAACTGCTGGAATGGGAATGTGAACGCTGAGTCGGAGCCAGTAGCCTAACTTTGATATTGCATGGCTGTTTAATCTGTACTGCTTAATGATTTTGTGTTCATTTTGTGTTGTACTGAAAAAGTGTAATCCTTGCTTGGATTTCTGCTGCCATTTCACCAGGAGGCATATGCGGGAAACATGCTTGCGGCTGGTTTACACCTGCTTTTAAGAGGCAGAGAATTTTCACCATAAAATAGAGGCACGCTGTAATAGGAGGTTTTTGTACATACCGTGGAATATCTTATAGTAATATATAATATTAGGCGCACTTTACGCTTCCCCTCCCATTTCTTTATTGAAAACTCCCACTTTCCCCTTGACCCTCCTGTGAATGCATATTCATGACATGGAAAAGCGCTATGCGCCATTTTCAGCTCCTGTGACAGGAAGTCTGCGTTTTTTCCTCAGTGCAGCCTGTTTGTAAAGACCTCAGCATGCTTTTATGTGCACTTTGCAATACAAATACGCCTGAAGTGGGTGCAAAAGTGTTAGTACACGAGGCCCTAAGTGAGTTAAAGGGAACTCGATCGGTTTTGACACAGCCCTTAATAAAATTTCCCTGCCCGATAGGCTCTCTCCAGCGATCAGTAAGCTGCATGTCTCTGCTGGGAAAATTCCTGCTTCTGCCTCACAGCAGGGGCGTCCGCTCTAGACTTCCTGTCTTACATGTCCTTTTACATATAGTAGACAGAAGAGGGGGAAAGGGGTAGAGGATGGAGAACTGAGGGAGGCCTTTTACCACTGGGACCAATTGGAAAAGCTCCCTGGCCAGGCAGGATGACAGATACATGCAACACAATACTCAAGGGCGAGCAATGAGCCAACTATAGAAGCAGGGCAGTGAGTAAATGTAAAAAGATAACAGGATTGGGGAATACATCTCCAGCAGTCGAGCTTGCCCTTATGAGGATGATTTACTAAAGCCTAGTCTCGCTTTGCCAGACCTTCCTCCACGGCACTGCAGAGGACGGTGTGGCTAGTCCATGCAGTCTTCTGGGATTAGAGAAAAACGTGCTGTGGGTTTTTGGCATTTCTTTAAACCAATCATGGACAGAGCCACGGTACCTCTGCCAAATAGCCTCGGGAAGGAACTTGTTTTGGTGGAATGTGTACGTTCAAAAGTAGTTTTAGTCATGTAACAGAAAACTCAGATTGGACAGATTCTAGCTAGCTGTCTGGATTAACATTGTGAAACAGTCAAAGTTTGGTTAGGTTTTGGCACAAAAATGACTTGGATGTGTTAAGACACCAACACCAATTAGTTAAGTTTAGAAAAAGGTCGTGGTTTGGGATAAAATTAGACTCTTCTTCACTTCCGGTTACGCATGTACGCAGAGCGTGGCATAGATCCTTTTGTTCCTTAAAGTGCCCATATTATGATATTTTTTGGGATTTGTGGGGTTATTTTGTGTCTCTGGTGCTTCCACACACATACAAACTTGGAAAAAAAACTATGCATCATTTTTTGAGTATGATACAAGATTCTGAATGTCCTCGGCCATCAGTCTCCGGGTAAGCTGTTCAGCACGGCTTACTATGTCACTAGCATAGCATTAGCGGTGGCTAACCGTAGCACATGCTAGCACTAGCATGCTAGCTTGTTCACAATGGCAAAACACTGCTATACAACACACACTAGTTTACCACAAGTCTCCCAGCTAATCCTGCCTTGTACTGACCAAAGTTGGAGAAACAGTTATCTAGCTAATGTTATCATTACCTAGGTGCTGCGCATGTGTGACTCCCAACAAAGATAGTAAAGATGTGAGATGTCTCACTTTGTAGCTAAGACAAAGCCCTAAACACACAGGGTGAAAACAGGATCTGCAGCAATGTGCAGTACAACAAAATATGGTGTTTTTTGAAAATGAAACCATATTCTGGTACAACCTCAAAATACAATTATGGGTGCTTTAATCAACCAAATTTATGGCAACTTCAGGCAAAGAGGTCAATAAGTCGTAATTGCTGCTTAAACTAACAACTTATGCGAGCATTTTTGGGGGGAGGACAGTTTCCATATGTACCTTTCTCTTGTCCTTCTTCTCATCTTTCTTGGTAAAGACAGTATGGACCCACCAGATCTTGGTGAACATACTGCCGTAGGCGAGGCTGAAACCCAGACCGAGCAGCCAAAGGCGAAACTAGCAGAGAAGAGAATGTAATTAATTTCATTATTAAAGTGATTCATATTTCAAATCAGCTCCTCAGTCATTCTCCATCTGTAATCTCTGTTTGAGTCTACTAACCTTTCAGAAAGGACCTTGAAATAAAAATAACCTCTGTAATACAGCAGTGATACTGTATCTCCACCTTTACTGAGGCGGACAAGAATCGCAACACGAGCAAACAGAAGAACAGAAGAGGGCTTTAGATTTCCTCCCTATTTTAAAGGGAAATGTTTTGGCTCTGCTCTCCTCTCTAGGGGAATGGCACTTTCATGTGTATGGAACCAGCAATCCACACTTATATAATAGTGAGTAAAGGAAATCCACCAATAGAATACCAACAATAACTGTTATGTATTAAAAGGTTAACTTGGACTAGACTGGTTTACCAAAAGAAATTTTAACCGGTAATCCTGATTTAAAGGCATTTCATGGCAAAAAAAGTGTAATTTATTTCCGTTAAAATGTGAAAATGGTTTATTTTTTTACCAGACATGTGAATCACCCCCATCTTCTATTTGTTCAGTGATGACTAAAGTAGGCCTGGTATTGGGCTCAGTGATGACTGTTTTTCCCGAGTGGAGGAACAATTGACCAACCACAGCTTTGTAGGCAGGAATAAGAATGGGGACGTCATCTTCTGAGCTTGAACCATAGACATCATGTTCCTAGCTAGCTATTCAGCTACATCCATAAAAGTACCAACAGAAAAATGGCCATAAAATGGTGACATCTGTGGGTTGAAATGGACACAGCTGTACAGGTTGTTGTAAGTAGACTTACAGTGATAACTTTGAAATTCGCATTTATTTTTAAATTGTGCTTTTCAATTGCTATCCAGACTGTTGAGTAAAACTGAGATTGGTGGGACAAATACATCGCTACTTACAGAAATTGTCCAACAAGAACATAATATAAATTTGAATGAAGTGAAAAAAGGCAAATTATTCTGATTATCAGGCTTCATCAGACATGAATGTGTATTATCCCCTTAAATATATACACTTCATACAGTATATGACTAAGCAAACAAGCCACTTATGCCAATTATGATTTTTAATATAGTTTCAAACAACTGTAGTGATGCTTTCTTATTTCATATTGTCTGAGATTTGTTGAGCACATTCATGCTCTGCAGAGGTCACTTTGCACTTGATTTCTAGGAGAAGCTTCTGAATACCAAAATCAGCAGGGTGTTGGTAGTTCAATCATCAAATTACTTTTATTTCCTATGAAGAAATAGTTCAACGTTGTAGGATATACACTCATTTGCTTCCTTCCACGAGTGAAATCA
The DNA here is from genome assembly GCA_013375575.1 of Percina caprodes. NCBI lineage: Eukaryota > Metazoa > Chordata > Actinopteri > Perciformes > Percidae > Percina > Percina caprodes. The sequence goes on from JABXJD010000353.1 coordinate 267,089, forward strand.
GAGGATCAATATGATGAGCCTGGCTGTGTCCAAAGCACCAAAAATACACCTTTAAAACTCACTGATCTGTTTAAAGACAAAGAAAGAAGCTTTCCTTTAGAGCTCCCTTTTCTCATTTAACAAACCAAGCAACAGATCAATAAACAAAATATGATTAATATAATGATTTTTACATTGTATGAACAATGACCATTTTTTTATTGGCAATAACGATAATCCTTATTTGCAGGCCTACTTTCCACAGTAAACTGATATTCAGTAGGTTTGAAATCAATTCATTGTGTTTTTCAAAGTGTACCTGACAGACGATGGGGAACTGTCTCCTGTGGACATGAAGACCATCGATCCCCAGAGGGAAGACAGCAGCCAGCGCCATCATGCAGCCCACGGCAGTCATGTTGTTAAGGTAAGGCTGAGAGTTCTGAATGTACCTGTAGCAAAGGCACAAACACATGTATCATGAACAAACAAAATTTGAGTTTATAAAGCACTTTTCTAGAAAGCGCTATACATAGTACAGGAACCATTCACCATTCACACACATTCATACACTGTGGCCGAGGCTGCCGTACAAGGTGCCACCTGCTCATCAGATAAACACACACACACATTTAAACTCCAATGGTGCAGCATCGAGAGTTCAGTGTCCTGCCCAACAACACCTCGGCATGAAACAGCAGGGGCAGAAATTGAACCACCAACCTTCAATCTGCTCTTACCACTTGAGCCACAGCCGCTCCTCCCAATACAAAAACAGCCGCCGCTCTCAACACACAAACAATACACATGCATTGTATTGAAAGGTGTTACAGTAATGGAGGTAGCATAGAATATTTTATAAAAAAAAAAAAAAAAAAATATTTATTAGGGCTTAACAATTAATTGTATTTGCAATTAAATTGGATCCAGGATACTATGCATCCTGATAAAGTTCCCTTGGCCTTTTGGAATTAAACTAACCCCACATCATCACATACCCTTCATCATACCTAGGCATGGGGAACTTTCCATTAGATCACCTCTCAATGTAAATCAAACCAGCTATGAAGCTAACTGAAATAACACCATGCCAATCTCTAGATATGATGAAGGGTATGTGATGATGTGGGGTTATTTTAATTCCAAAGGCCAAGGGAACTTTGTCAGGATGCATAGTATCCTGATCCATGAAATAACTGGCCTTTAAAAATGAAAATCTGCCTGCCTCTATGGGAATTTAACATAGGGGTGTCTATACTTATGCCCCCTGTATTTTAAGGAAGAAACTATTTATTTACAACACATTATTCATACACAAAGAAAATTGGTGTCCTTAAAAGGTTGGATTTTCCTAAACGTTTTGAATTAAGGCATTAAGATCAATTCCCAAAAGATGATTTTTTTATTCCTCTTTTGAGACAACGTTAGCATGTCTGTGTACACTTTCTAAAGCCACTGTATTGTGGAAAACGTGCCATGCTAATGTTGCTCCGTCACAGGGAAACACCACAAACTTGTATCACCACTTAAAAAATCACTACAAAGCCATGTACGATAGCTGCATGGCTAACAGCCAAACACCAGGGTGTCAACTGTCAAGTAAGCCAAATGCCACCCGCCAGGGATCACTGACCTCATAACTCCATGTGAACACACTTCAGTAACAGAATGTAGAAATTACTCAAGCAGTAAAAGTTTACTGCGAAAGAAAGGATGTGTCACATCCAGTTCCCGCTCTTATTTTAGATTTCTGTTTGTTTTCATGGACTTTTTCTTTCACCTAATTTAATCAATATAATAATAGTAAAGGACAGTTTATGTTTAATCCACCTTATTGATTGTTATGACAACTAAATAAAAAAATTGCACATATTTAATTAGATAATGTCTCATTTGCAGAGTTGCATAGTTGTAAAAAATTGTAATACAAAAAACTATTGTCTTAATGTAAATAATCAACTGGGAAAGTTCCATGGTAAAATATTTTCCCAATTCACCTGTAGTGTCTACACTTAACATGGCCTGGCGAAATTGCGGCATCACAGACTTTTCAATACTTTCCTCCACTCGGATCTCTTAGGCCTTAATATATGTTACAGTGTCGAATTTTATGAGACTAGATCAGTTGAAAGAGTTTCTGTTGCAATTTGTGTGGGGTCATGTTGCACAATGCCTATACTATTAAATATGATTGTGATTCTGGTTCGGATTCTAAGAGAGAACAGAAAACACTCTTCCTCCTTGTATTGCTGTCATGACGTTTTTAACTCTCCTCTCTCTCTTTGTCTCCCCCCTGGCGCACACTGCCAAATATTGCGAGTATTGTCTCTCTCTCTCCATAAAGGCCTTACCATGTCATGAACAGTAACATAAACTACATGTATTATCCAGCTAGTCTTTAGACGCAGTGTGTGTATGCAGATGCTTGGTGCAACTTAACTTGATCTTTATTGATCAATTTCTAGTAAAGGTGAGCTCTTGTACCTGACATTGCTGTTGTAGATGTTGAAGGTGAGGCAGATGATTCCCAGCAGGATTCCCAACCCAGCAAAAACAGACACGGACACAAAGATCTTCTGGGACAGGTAGCGAAACTCCTCGATGACCACTGTCTGGTCTGCAGGCGGTCCTGAGCCTAGAAAACACAGAGGAGATGATGAGAGAGATGAAGAGACAACACAAAAGAGGTGATGAGTGACAGAGGTGAGGGAACACGTGGTTTTGTTCTGTCCTCTGCCAGGTACCATACCACAGTACGCAGTCTCAAAAGCGGGGATTTGCCTGCCTTCTTGCAGATTTATTGTCTCTACAAGTAAGCTACTTGAAAAAACAATAACTTTTATTAAGCTAGTATCTACTTTCCATTCCAAGCACTCCTGTAACTATACTCCATGCCTTCTCTTTTCTGGAGTTGTCTGTAAAAAAAAAAAAAAAAAAGGTCTGTGATGACGTATTATGTTTTTCCACGTCCAAGATGTTGTGGTGTTGTAGAGGAGACACAAATGATATCCAGGGGGTGTTTTGCTAAATTTACTGGATAATCTCACTGTTTCACTTCCTGCCCGGCTGCTTGAACGCCCAGCAGCTCATGTGAAAATCAACGGGGTAAGCCTCTCCTCTAAGCGTAGTTCCTATGGCGCCATTTTGATGCTAATAAGCCATCACCCGCATGCCATTGACTGCCATTCATTTTGGCGCCACTTTGACAGCAAATAACTTTACATCTGAAGCGTTTAAAGACTCTTTGTTTATTTCTAAAGAAACACGACAATGTATAAAAGGCTCCATTAACTTGTAGCTCACGTTATGGCTCCGTAGCATACGTTTTTGTAAAAAAAATAGGCAAACGATATGTCATAACCACGCTTTAACTGTTGTGTTTTAGACCTGCCGTGTATCTTAAGTGGAGCGAAGAACGCGAGGTCAGCCTCCAATGTCCATACGATTTGTTGTAAATCACATCCAGTCACTTAGTGCGTGGCTCCTTTACCAAGGTTCATTTAACGTTTAGTTCACAACCAGCACTAACGGGTACACAGACACACTTCAGGACTGAGAAAAACATTTTCACTTCCCGGTTCATTTCATTCATTGACCTCTACTTTAGATTATTTATGAGCCATTTCTCAAACTTTAGTCAACATTAGTATAATAAAGGTCTGTTCAACGATGCACAGGCTCAGTCAAATCAGGCTGTACCAACATGAGGAATGCATGCTCATGTTGTGTGTAAAGATTAAAAATGGCAACAAAATAAAAAAAAAATTAAATTATCATCTGTGATATAAATCTATATTGTTTTACCCAAACAACTAGTTCAGGCTGTTTCAGATACTATTTCCTTTGCTTGTCCTACCCGCCTGTGTGATTGTGTACCCCCCCGTCATTATCCCTTTCTCCCGAGTGTACTTAGTCCGTTTTCCCCGTTCTCTGTGCCAGTTCATTTAGTACCTCAATGTCTAACGTTCCAGTGATTTTCTCTTGTGAAACTTCTCTTGGTACTTGATCTAGCCTAGTATTTTTTTCGATACCTCAGCTTGTTCTTGGACTGAATTCCTGTGTACCAAACCCAATTTATTAAGTAAAATCCTATTTTGACTTCTGTCAAAATCTATTTTGACAGAAATACAGAAAAAAAACAGAAATTCTGTTTTTGCGTCATTGTGAATTTAAGTCCCTCGTATGTTGTACAAGTGTCGCAATATCAAAGTTACTGCATGAAAGGCACAAGGCAATTATTTCTACAAGCAAAGAAGGTAGACAAGTGGGATCTGATCATCACTGAGTTGTGATAAAACCTGATGGTGGGAAAATGACAACAGAAATAAATCATTTCTCAAGGAAAGACATTAAAAACTTCTAGAGATTAAAAACCAAAGGGGAACATTCCATATGAAAACAGACCGTGATAAATTTGCGCACCGCTCAACTCTAACCTGTTCCGGAGGAAATCAGCTAACTCTGCGTCCCTTTGGGCTCAAAGCTGCAACATCTCTGGTAAGGCAACTGTTTAGAAAGATGAGGGGTTTTTTTTATTTACTGTCGGGGAGAATAAATCTCTCTCTGTTAATCAATTTCATTTGGTTGCTGCTCCGACTCTGTCTTCCTGCTTACAGTAACATCACACAAGAATTCTATCCTATCTAACATAGTCTCTTCCTATCAATCAGTAATGTTGTTTTTGTGTCTCTATCCACTACACAGCACTTTTCACACAGGAAACTAACTTTTACAACTATACTAGTTCACCTGTCAATATTTCCTTCTTCCAAAACAGCCCGGAGCCTGGTGTGTTAACTGCATGCCTAATTAATCAGAGCACACAAGGCCAAATTTGCATCTGCATGTTAGCATTGCAGATGTTTGTATTTAGCTCAAAGCACCACCACAGGCATGGCTGTAGACTCTTGTTCCTGTAACCCTGAAGGATACCATCATAACATTTGCAGTAGCCTATTCTAGGAAAGTGTATGCCACAGTCCCATCATGTACAATTTTAAGGACTACATGAGTTGCCTCTCTTTACTTCTGCATTTTACATGACATTTTCTACACCCTGTGTACAACAGCAATGACTTGTCAATAAAGTAGTGCTGTCAAACCATTGAAATATTTTTTAAAATATTTACGCTGTCAAAATGGGTTTGCGTTAACGCGGTTAATAACGCATTTAACTAAGCACTACAATATAGCAAAGAGTAATGCTGTAAAAAAAAAAAAAGTAAGGCTCCAGAATTATGCACCATGCATGAGAGTAGGTGTAACTGTCTGCTGAAGACAGATACAGAGTATACCTGTGTGTGTGTGTGTGTGTGTGTGTGTGTGTGTGTGTGTGTGTGTGTAAGCGAGGCGAGAGTCCATTGGGAAAATGTGTTCTCCAACACTTATACCTCCCCCTGCCCTTGATGGTGGAATCGGGACAGTACGTTACCATGGCGACTGGCCCCATAATGGTTACCATGGCAATATGAGAGAGGCAGCGATACAGCAGTTGTTGTCAAGGAGACCGAAAGAATGATGGAGGAGAAGAGAGAAGGCATGAGAGGGGTAAGAAAGAAAGAAAGAAAGAGACAAGATAAAAAGGGGATGAAGGAAGAATGGATCATAAAGAAAGGAAGGGGAAGTTGAGGAGGAGAAAACAAGGCAAGAGGGAAGAAGAGAATGGGAGGAGAAAACTAATATGAAGCCAGAGCTGTGACACATCAACACGTAGCAACTACTCTACAACCAAGTCCTGGTCACCTTGAGGAGGCCTAATTCTGTCATGTCACCACCCTGGCTATTTTTGGAGTTCACTGCCAGGAAGGATGCTGCAGACCAGCTATACTGGCAGGGAGGAAGGAGGACATCTTGACGAGTGCCTCGGGGTGACTGGCTGTCACACACATGAAACTGGCTTCTTGTACCGTATTAATCAACCCGTCCACTGTCCAGGAGCATCTGCTGACTTCCAAACGCCGTCCAGATGGCCTTGACAGTCCCACTCAGAGTGAGCATGCGCACAGGGTCAAATGTCAAAGACACAGGAGGTCAACATTTCCTCCGGCTCTTCCTCGGGTCTGCACCGTCACATCGGAGCAAGAGGCCACTAGGATGGACTTGCTGTCTGTTGGTTTGGTTACAAAAAATAGCGTCTGCCACACAGCCAGCGCGCACCAGCACACCTGGGGCTCATCCCGTTTGATTGGGCGCAGGTGGGGGCTCTATTTAAGCCTGTGTGTAGACTTGTCTTCTCCTGTTGGGTGTGGAGACGTGTCTGGGCTAACGTGTCGCTTTTTGCCGCTGTGAGCCGACTGAACACCTGGGCTGCTGGGGTTGTGTGCCTCGTTGGGTGCTGTGTGGTTTTTATTTTATTTAATATTAAAAGTTCATGCTGAAAGACTCATTCACGCCTTCATCTCCTCCCAACTGGACTACTCCAACTCACTTCTCCTTGGCATCAGCTCTACCTACATAAAGCGACTCCACCTGATCCAGAACGCAACTGCCCGCTTCATCACCCACTCCAAATCCTGGCACTACATCACTCCAGTCCTTAAACAACTCCACTGGCTTCCCATCTCCCACCGGATCACCTACAAAATCCTGGTCCTCACTTACAAAGCCCTCCGCCATCTGGTCCCTCATACCTCACTGACCTCCTCTCCCCCTACCAACCCTCATGGTCCCTCAGATCCACCTCAGCCGGTTTCTTCTCCATCCCCAAGTCCAACCGCAGTTTTAGGGACATAGCCTTCTCCAGGGCAGCTCCCAGGCTCTGGAACTCCATCCCCCAAGAGATCCACGACTTGAAATCCCTCACCATCTTCCAGTTCCGCCTCAAAACCCATCATGGTTAAACTACTGCCTGCCTAAATTATCTGAGTTTTTCCTTAACATTGACATGCTCTAATCCAATGTAATATAATACACTGCACTTACTGGACAAAACTTAGACTCAAATTTATCCAGATATTATCCTTGTTTGGGACAGGTGTTGACAAGCTGCTGCCTTGGTGAGTAGATCGATAGATGACATGCGCATGGTAATATGAACAGACAAATACATCAGCAGATAACATAAAGACAACAACAGAGACACATAGAAAAAAGCATATTTACAACATTCATATGTTTTGGTCTTGCCCATCTCTTTATAACTACTGAAAAAGGTATTGTTGGGAACCAAATTTCAGGTACCGATAAAAATGTGAAAGGTACCCAACACATAAAAATATCCAAACTATACCTTTAATGTCTTGATTGGGAAAAAAATTAATATAATAAATTAATTTTTCCCCCAATCAAGACATTAAACGTATATCCAACTGTACTGATTAGAATGCATTCCCAGTTATCACCATTTATTCATAAGAAAAAAAGGGAATAAAAACCTCACCGGCCCATTTTTGCATAACTTAAATATCTCGACACTGTGTACTTTGATATCAAAATGTGTGCCTGCTACGCAAAATGCGTAAAGGTTGGCAGGTATCCAGTGCTCAGGGAGGGAGAATACACACACACACACACACGCACGCACCCACGCACGCACGCACACTTCCTGTGTACTCATTAGGTAACTCAATTTCATTCCTCAAAGTCAAGGTCATGGGACCCATTCCAATCCTATTACACCACCAACTAGATTGCTTTCTCCTGTTTTGTTTAGACTGTCAACAACTATCATCTTCTATTTATTGCACTGCTGTCATGGCTTTGAAGGGTGTTCTTATGTTTAATTAGTAAATGGAATGAATTTGTCGCTCCATAGCACGTGGGCCCATCAGAGCCTTTAACTGTGGCTCAACTGTGGTGAGCTGTGAAAAGTTAGCAGAAGCATTGCTCTTCTAACATGCTAAATGAAACCTGACTGATTGATGAACATTGCACACAACCTTGTAAGTAAAGAGTGGGAGGGAGAGGAGAGTGCAATAAAGGAGGAAGGGAGAAGGGATTAGAGGCAGAAAGGGTGAAGCTGGAGGGTCGGCGAAAACAGGAGATTAGAAAATAGAAGGAACGCATCGGACAGTGAGAAAGTGGGAAATAAAGGAGCTGAGAAAGATGAATGCCTCTTACCTATCCACTTGTCATTTCCATACCAGGACAGATTGCCTTTAGTGCTGTCGTAGTATCCAATCTTCTTATAGCTCCCTCCTGTGTGTGAGATAGATATAGAGATAGAGAGAGAGAGACACTGTAATGAATGTTTCACCAGATAGGGTTGGGCATCCAACCTTAATATAAACTGAAATGTGTGCATAGCAGGGAGTACCTAAAACAGGTAGGTATAGGTGTCGATTTTAGACCATTTTATGTAGACAAACTACTTGTACAGCTTGTCTAAAAAGAAGCTTAGACAACACAAGTATTACATTTGAGAAAGAAAAACTGGTTGTTTTTCTAAAGGTATCAAAAAGTATAGTTTTAAAAGAGGTGTTGAACAATATCCAGCCGTGTCTATCCCAGTAAACATTTTGACTGAATTAAATTAAAAGAAATGAATGAACTAAAATGTTGACTTATTAAGGAATAGTTCAACATTTTTGGTCATGTGGCCAAAGCCTTTTTGGATTATGAAACCCATACACACCATTGATAATGTTAACAGTGCAGCTGCTTCACTTGTACAAAGACACATCTCCCTGTTATGCTCACCCTTACGATATTCAGCTTTGGCTTTACTCAATACAAATGCAAGCTTTTGACATTCTTTCCTTTTTTCTTCTTCTGGGAAATCGAGACAGACAGCATCTTTGTTCTTCCGCTTTAAGAAAACCAATACTGTCAGGGATCTGTCATGGAATAGCGAGGCCTGGACCCAAATGCAGAGTTGAAGGAATTTAATAACCAAAACTCACAACAAAAAGTGTCCAGATGTATGCAGGCAGGTAGGCAGGCAAACATAAAAGGAATGTAAAACAGGCAAGAAGGCAGAACACAAGACACGACACAAGATATTGAACCCGAGACAAAACATTGACACTGACAATGATCTGACATGAGACAAAAAAGCACAGAGACTAAACACACAGGATAACACGATAAACAAGGGACAGGTGACGCTAGGGCTCAAGAACAGGTGAAAATCAGGGTGGGCAGACAATCACAAAGGCAGGAAACACAAGGCAGGAAGACCAGGGAGAAAAAACAGACACTATACGGTATATCTGTAACCATGTGTCCAATCGATTTGATACATCTCTAAATTTTCTGAAATCTGCATGGGAGGACAATTTGGGTATTGGTTTAACAGAGGAACAGTGGATTGGGGCACAGAGGGGAGTGCAGTCGGCGTCTGATACAGTCTAGGGTGTGGCATCGTCTCCATCTTTCGAAGGTCAACCTATCTAAAATGTACCCTAATATAAATCCTCTATGTGACCAGTGTGGGGGATTTCCTGCCTCGTTGGGGCACATGTTCAGGTTGTGCCAAAAGTTATCCAGTTTCTAGGACTCAATATTTAAAACTTTGTCTAATATTCTGGGACACACGGTTAAACCCAACCCAGTGTTGCCTGTATTTGAGTACCAGGAGAGGACAGTCCTCTTACAGGACCCCTTCTCTCTGTCTCAGTACCACGATGCATCACCCTTCCAGCGCGTTGATTAATTCTATTGAACTGGAAACAGGCACAACCTGCCACCTTCACCGTGTTGGTCAAAGACGTTATGCAGCACCTAAAATGATACATACATTGCGTGGTTCTGTTCAAATCACAAGACTTGGCAACCCTTAATGGATATACTAGAAGCTAGGCACTAAATATCCCCTTGGCTCTTAGCTATGATGTCAATAGCTATGTGGAGCAGCTTTGTGCAGGATCTATTGTGTTTGTGTCGGTTTATGTTGCTTTTGTAAAACTATTTCTGTAATATTTTATAGAATTTGTATGCAGTATGTTTGCTTTCTAAAATACCAATAAATAGACGTTTAAAAAAGAAAAGAAAAAAAGAATAAGGCCAGCCTTATGCTACATTTCTAGCCACACACAACCAGGAAAGGCAGTGTTGTTAGGTCGGTCCACCATTGTGGTCCATACTAAAATGTCTCTACATTTTGTAGAGACTGTCATGGTCCACAGGGGATGAAACCTATTAACTTTAGTGATTACCTGACTTTTTTTCTAGTGCGAGCATGACATTTTCATTCTTGGTTCTGTATCAAAAGTCTGAATGATCCAATGGATTACCATGGAATGTGTCACATATATTGAAGTCCTAAGAGCATGACTTCTAATGACTTTTCTAATGATGATCCTCTCACTTTTAATTTATGATGTTGACAAAAATCTATTACACTGTCTTGCACTCCATGCAAAGGTCCATTTGCAATAGAAAAACTAAAACTACTTCTACTACTACTACCTGCAAGTTAGAAAACTCTTTGGGAGCATGATTAAGTAAACAGTTGGCAGCCTGTGTGGACGCTGAAACCAGAGTTCTATGAATTCTGTATGACACACAAATATATTATCTAGGCATCCAATGGGATTGAAACACATCTGATGTAGACAGGAGTAAAATAGAGGGACACACTAGCAACAATCTGACAGAGCTGACCCAAATAATGTTTGAGTGAGTGCTTTACTTGCTTTAAAGTTCAATCTGATTTTTTAGGAGTTGTTACTATAAACTTAACAGTCATTGGCTTTATTTTTCCTTTATTGTGGGCATAAAGAGCTCAAAAGCGCTCACAAGAAAGATGGATTCTGCTTTGTATATTAAAAGAATGATTTCAAAACAGAATGGCTAAAAGATAAATGACAATGTTAAAGATTTGACTGCCAAAATGAAACAGGACAAAAGACATATTTACATCTGAACAATTCTATATTCTGCAAAGTTCAAGACAACAAGGTGCCCAACCTCAATTTACCAATCAAACTATTTAGGTTAACTGTATCATATAGTATTTTTGTCATCTCATTTAAACAACACAGGATTATCCATTGTGACAGGCCTGGACTGGGATAATAATTCAGGCCGTGGATCTAGGATCAGCGCAGGCCAATCTGAGGAGAAGTTTGGCAGTGGAAATAACTCTGCTGTATCACACCGCTTTCTACAGCCCTTGCAACACATTCTCACTCCCAGAGAGTCAAAAAGCAATGCTTGGTGTGTGCAAAAAGTCTCCTTTAACATCTTAGTCACACGCATTGGGGCTTCCCTTTTGGCGTACGCGCTTGTTTGGGACTCCCGACATTACTTTTTGACGCTGTGGGTCATGATGGATCTTGGGTGGGGTTACAAAACTGCACCACATGACAGAGAAGCATCTGCCTTTAGAAGAAAACTAACTTCCATTACTGCCTTTGTCATTCTGAAGACCTGCGGGTTCTAGTGAAGCCAAATAACTTTTATGTTGAGAAGCTGGAAGACGCTTGAATGAACATTTTATTTAGTCTTTCCCTTAGCTTAGACTCGACCAAAGTACAGCCCAGGGCCAGCATGGTTCCAATTACCATCAAACAAATTGCAGCTCATCACCGCCTCTTCCCTTGTGGGATGGCAGAGGCCAGCACCAACAAAGCAAATTAGCAAAACAGGCTTCATTTTTAGTCAATCCCAAGAACACAGAAAGCCTCCAATAGTCACAGATGTCAGCACTGTGAGAGAAACACAGAGCACAGACAGACTGAATGAACACAGGCTCAGTGATCAAAAGGCAGCCAGCCAACCAGAGCCCCACGCCACTACAGATAAGACACTACCATCGCCATGTGATCACTCAGCCTCAGCCACTTCTGTTCTATTCTGTGAAAAACACAGTGATGCAACCATCCAACATAAAAACTCATCGGCCTGCTCGTAATTCAGAATAATATTTGGATTATTGTAGAAGAAGAAGAAGTTTTCCCATGGCTGTAGAATACTGCTGCTATGCAACATAAAATGGTAAATATTTTTTAACATGGTTTTCTAAATTCTAATTCAAATTAAACTTTAAAAAAATGAAATGAACTTGACTTAAATGAACGTAGTTTAGAAAGGCTAAACAGGGTGTACTGTTTCTTATCACGTTAAAGTACTAATGTTGGTGAATCTTACATTTCTGAGCCACACTTGTTATTGTTTTTTCAGAGTTTTGCGGGATTACTCCATTGTGAGTCACTTTACATAATGTATCTCTAACCAAGCGGAGACCCACATAGATCCATTTTTGTCTTTTTTGCGGGAGGACAAGAGATCCTTATGGACAGATAACAGGTCAACAATGGATGCTAAATAGGAGGGGGGGGAGATGTGCATAGAAGTGGTATATACATCTTCTAAAAGCTGGAAAACTGAATATTAATTTGAGATGTAGCTCCACACTGTGTTACGTTGTTCTAGTCATTAATCTGTAATAAACATTGTGTTTTGGTTTCAAATCCATTTTACATTTAGAGATTTCTGCAAGAATTTCATTTTTTTAGCGATTGGATGGCAAATGGTTCAGGTGTGGATACTGGTCAGAAACCCCTTATTGTCAGTAAACCTAGGACAGCCATACATCCTCTGAATGCCCTCGGTTTCTGTGAATATCCTAGAGGTCACAACAGGTCATTAACACAGTTTCAATAAATGGTCTCACTGCAAGGAAATTGTTACTATGGGGACTGACATCATCACGTGTGAATATAATTGGGCTTATTGAATCTCAGAAGAGTCTCAGTTGTTCAGTCAGACCCAATTTATGCAATTTAGGACTGTTTAGGGACCTCAGTATGCAGAATTATTCAAATACACCAATTGTAAAATAGGCAAAAATAACACATTTGTACAGCATGCAAAAAACACCACTCCAAAAACTGAATGGGATTAGCATAAAGTAGGCATATCTGTGAAGGGGAGACCCGTGCCCTACTTATATGGGATGAGAGACGGGGTACACCCTGGGCAGGTTTGTCACAGAGCTGTCACACAGATTCAAGCTTATTTTCCCACCTACGGGCAATATAGAGTCGCCAATTAACGAGACATGTCTTTGGACAGTGGGCAGACACCGGGAGCTGCACACATGCCCACAGAAAAGCCCCAGCCAGTAAGGAGCTATTTTCTATACTTCTTGTAGACCCGCAAAAAAAGAACAGTCTTGCTTTGCCAAATACAATGGCCACATGAAATTACACTTTTTTATTGGTTATATATGTTTACAGTTTGATGGAAAGGACAAGATCAACACACATTGTATCTAATAAGATGATTATTAAAATAAGTTCCATTTTAAGGCAGGGATATGTGCTGCGACATACCTTGAAGCTGTTCAATAAGAGTCCAGGCCATTCGGGATCCTTGAGCGTCAAATACAACATGACCCTGAAAGAAAAAGACAGAATTTTGATTTTAAACAATCTCTCTCTCTCTCTCTCTCTCTCTCTCTCTCTCTCTCTCTCTCTCTCTCTCTCTCTCTATGTGTGTGTCTCTCTCCCCTCCGGGTTTTGTACTTACTGAAACTCCTTCAAAGGAGCTAGTGTTCATGGCTCGGTAGATCTCAGCTGTGATATCCCGGTTGTTGTAGTTGAAATCTTCTAGCCGGTAACCCTTAGCTTTTAGGGGTCCCACGGTCTTGTTCAGGGCCAGGGCTAGAGCCCACACAGCATCATAGGCCAGGGGGGCCTCCTGGAAACCGCCTGTCTCCTCTGGATTTTTACCTCCGAGTTTAGACATCAGCTGAGCTAGAAATTCCTGCGAGGTCTAGAGAGGAGAGATCATGGCGAGAGATGGTGCTCGGTTAAAAGATGGATGACGTTCAGGGCATTTAATCTGAACATTTGGATCACTCAGTCTGAATGTGTTGCTGGAATTTAAAACCCTGTCTACTTTTTCATCACCACACCTGGTGAATCGCTACATAAAGTTGATGTGATTGTGGGAAAATTTAGGTGTAACCCCTCAAATTTCAATGTCAGAAAGTTTTAGGGTGTAGCGTAAAAGTAGCAATTATTTATAAATAATAATCAATGAATACCCAAAATATATGATGACAACTATCCATCCATGATAAGTGCTTATATCGAGAGCTTTGCCTTCGGGTTTGACTCTCTTTTCACCACAACGGTGCAAGAGAATGCAATACCAGGTCGCTGTCCGATTCTCTGGCCAATCTCCCGCTCCATTGTCCCCTCACTTGCGAACAAGATCCCAAGGTACTTGAACTCCTTCACTTGGGGTAAGGTGTCATTCCCCACCCAGAGTAGACACTCCATTGGTTTCCTGCTGAGAACCATTGCCTTAGATTTAAAGGGGCTGATTCTTATCCCAGCTTCTTCACACTTAGCTGTGAACCCATCTAGTGAGTGCTGAAGGTCACGGACCAATGATACCATAAGGACTGCTTCATCTGTAAATAGCAGCGATAAGATTAGAGGCCAACCCTCACCTGGAACAAGGCCGACTTACTACTGAGGCTTGGCACATACAGGGATTGGATAACACTGAGAAGGGACCACCTTACTCAATACTCCTGCAACGCCTCCCACAGTTTCTCCAAGGAGACCCGGTCATACACCGTCTCCAAATCCGCAAAACACATGTAGACTGGATGGGCATACTACCAGGTCCCCTCCAGGAGTTTGGCGAGTGTGAAGAGCTGGTCCATTTTTCCACGTGCAGGACGGGTTCCACATTGTTTCTTTTCAATCTGAGGTTTGACTAGACTTTATCAGGGAGGCAGAGTAGTGTAATATCCCTGTAATTGGCACTTACACTCTCTGGTCCACCCCCCTGGTCTGCCACCCCTTAGGCACTGTCCACGCAATGTTGAAGAGACGTGTCATCCAAGACAGCCCCTCCACACCCAAAGCTTTCAGCCTTTTTGGACGGATCTCTTAAGGCACCTAAGACCCTGAGACCAGGTCAAGCCAGTAGAACAGACCTGGACATTGTACAGCCCGCTCGCCACATCCGGTCCTTTGGGTGGCCCTAACTGGCCCACGTAAGGTCAATGGGAATAAGTGTACATCATGCATGGGATACAACAGCATTGCTTTTATTTGGAAGGCGACTGCTCTTTGTTGTTGCTTTTTTTTCTGCGAACGTATGCAACTTCTTCGTCTCTGGTTGCAAGTTGCAATTAAAAATAAGTAGAAGAACTGCAGTGTGTCGACGAACCGCAAACTGAGCTCACGAGACGTTGGCATGGACGCGAATGAGCACATCAGCTCATGGGAAAGAAAGAATACAGAGCACCAACTACTACTACTACTACTACTACTACTACTACTACTAAACACACAGAGAAAAACAACTTGACCGATGCCGAGCAGGAACGGACATCTAAAGCTTTGCTAGTTAAACTGCAAAAGCAACAAGGGTTTTTTTGCCAAAAAACAGTAAGCCATTTTCTGAAGGAGAATTTATTAAAGAGTGTTTGGTGGACTCTGCTGATGCCCAGAGAAAAAGGAGGTGTTTAAGAATGTCCCGCTTTCCAGGCAAACCGTAACAAGAAGGATTGATGGCATTGAGGGAAACCTGGAGATTCAGCAGCAAAGCAAAACAGACAATTTTGAACTTTTCTCCTTGGCTCTGGACAAAAGCTGTGATGTCCACAACACAGCCCAGTTCCTAATTTCTGTACGTGGGATAACGAAAGACTGAGATAACGGAGGATCTGGCATTAGTGTGGTCGATGAAAGGGACGACGAAGGGGAGTGATTTGTACACTGAGGTAAATGTACATTTTGACTAAATGGGACTTAAATGGAACAAAGTGGCATGTGTTACAACCGATGGTTGTTTGAATCTGACAGGAAAAAATGTCGGACTTTTGACGCAGATGCGAGATAAAGTGACTGAAGTGAACTCAGAACTGAAATTGGTATTTTAGCATTGTATTATACATCAGCAGTTGTTGTGTAAGTCAGTGCTAAAATTGAACCATGTTATTGATGTTGTAACTAAAACAGTTAACTTCATCAGGGCAAGAGCATTAAATCATGGGCAGTTTTTGTCATTTTTGGAGGAGCATGAAACGGAACAGGGTGACATAGGCCACCACACAGCTGTCAGGTGGCTCAGCCTGGGCAAGGTGCTTAAAAGAGTATGGGACCTGAGAGCTTAGATTAGAGCGCTTTGTGACATGAAAGGCAAAGACATCCCAGAGCTCTCAGATGTAAACTGATGGATGGCTGATCTTGCATTTGCTGTTGATGTGACTGCACTAATGAATAAACTAAACACCAAAATGCAAGGCGAGGGCCAATTTGCACATGAAATGCAAAATAGTAACATCATGTTGGCATTTTTTTACTATATATGCTTCACTTTTTCATGTTCTAAGCCAGTCTCTTGCTCTTTTCAATATCCGTTTTCTTATTCTGGGCAAAGATTTGGATTACGTGTGGTCCTCTGTGTTTCCTCTTCAAACTTGCAGGGGCCGGGAAGCAACAATACACATTAGCAGCAGCCAAAGGCAAACGCAAAAGGCCGAGCAGAATAGCCTGTATGTCCCTTACCGGCTAACGTATTTCAAGATGGCGCATGACTATGGAGAGTCTACCCCAGTTCATGCAAGCGCAAATGTAAAATGTCAAGCCAATAGGAATACTTGAAATTGATGGTGGTGGTCAATATTCATAAAAAAGGACACGTTTGTGAACGGGCAACACAGATTTTGATCATGAACTACAAATGTTACACACTGGGGCTTCAACCTTCTACATCCAACATGGAAAACACCACAGCCAATTCTATTTATTGTTGTTTACCGAGCCCCAGGTCCATCATCTGAATTCTCTGAGTCATGGGAAGTCCTTAAATCAGACAAAGTACTTATTGTAGGTGATTTTATTATACGTGTGGACGTTGACAACAATAGCCTTAGTATTGCTTTCAACTCACTACTAGATTCATTTGGTTTCACTCAGAGTGTGCATAAGGCCACTCACTGTTTTAACCTCACCCTTGAGCTTGTGCTGGCATATGGCACTGAAATGGAAGATTTGCAGGGTGCAGCTGATCTGCGCTGCTATTTATAGGAGAATTCCAGTCAATTTCAACATGTAGGTGTGTTGTTTGTAAATTTGGAGTTCTGTCAGTAGAGAGTAAAATGAAACCAATCGGTGCTGCCTACGCCGTGTTATCCTCCTGCTAGCGTTGCCACCCAACAGGCTTAAACAGGACACGTTATAAACATGTTTTTAGCCTCTTAACATGTTGAAAATGTCATTAAAAGTGCCTACCCATGTGAAGTGAACACAGTGAATCTCACTACTGTAGATGTGAAAGAAATACATGAAAGCTCTGCTAATTCAGCTCTGTTGAGTTCCTGTGAGAGACGGCAGTTAGAGAGCTTAGGGACCGGCTACAAACACAGAAAAGAGATAAAACAAAACTATGTAGGCTATCAATTTAATGATTAAATAAGGTAGTGTCTCTAAACTTACCTCAATTATAACTTGTCTCCTGCTAGTTGTACCATAGCACTTACTTTTTACTACACTGCCTATTTTTGAAAATATGTTTATATCTCTTTTCGGTGTTGTAGTTTGTAGACGGTACCAAAGCACTCCTTGCAGTATCAACACAGGAACTAAACCCAGCTGAATTAGTACAACTTTCATGCATTTCTTTCATTCTTGTCCAACCACTTTCAGTTGTCAAGGGACTGAATGGTAACGCTGTGTGGCACACTTGCGCACAGGGTGGGATCAGAAAGAAGGCACAGGTGGGTGAATTAGAGGCTGTGGCCATAATGTCGGATCTTTAATCACAAAGAAGAAAGTGTAGATAGTCTTCCTCAGAGAACAGTTATTGTCTAGGACTTGGGATAGATTACATACCATGTTGCTCATCACAGCCACACACAGGCTACCTGCAGGCTTATAGGCTTATAATTAAAAATGTAGGGGCTCCAGGCCAGCTTTAGAAAAAAGAAATGGCGCTTTCAGCCGGTGTTTAGGATGGAGACAGCTGCTGAATCACTGGCCGTCCTGAGGGAGCTATATGTTTTTTTGTGGAGCTGTGCGACCTGTTTCCAACAGATTGGATGGATCTGTGGGTATTTTACAGTCTGATGCAGGTTGCACAAAATGTACCCAGCAACCGTGCCACAGTGACATCATCAGTCGAGTTGGAGATGCAGAGGGAACAGATAGCTGCTGCCTTCACATGGCTGTAAAGGGAATACCTTACAGTAATAATGGCAGCAGAGAATGAAAGTGTTGATATTTGCATGTTAAGTAGAACCATTCCCAGCACCTTTTTCTTACAATGACACTAATATGCCATCGTAGTGGAAGAACCATGCTAAAGATACATAAGATAAGAAACTAGTAGTAGGCCTACATCATTTTTTTTTTTTTTTAATTAAAATGTTATCAGGGCATTCATCATAAATTCCCAGCAGCCTCTGCCGCTGCAGATGACTCTGCTGAGCACCACTGAAGCGGGTCTCACCAGGTTGGAAGCCCCTCGCACCGTCTCTGGGTTGAGCATGACAATCTCAGTGGTCACATGACCCTCCACAGCCTCGCTCATCTGCTCCACAGTGCAGTTAATGGACGGGTCCTTGATCTTAAACCAGTTGTCTGCGTACCAGCCGATGAGGAACCACACATACTTCTTCCCATACAGCTTCTCCTTGTACACCTGCCGAGGGACACGGATCAATGACAGGACGCATCAACGCGTACTCAGAGGAAGAACAGAGAGATTCATATTTGATACATTTAAAGCCCCCCTCAAGTGTATTTTGGAATTTGAATGTTTTCGTGTTTTAAGTTTTTCCCATCTGCCACAGTGCGCTCGCTCACTGCATGTCAGGAAGATGTGTCAGCATGGAGTAAAGTCTGGCTACAATACCGAAGTATTATGGCATAGGGGAGAAACGCTCTGGCTTGTTTGTGTTTCTTTAAACCAATCACAACAGTCTTGAAATTTGAATAAGATTCATTTCCATTTTCACTTGCATGGAATTTGCCTTGGTGTGTTTGGTGCATACAATAAATATAAGTAAAACATAAATAAAACATCTTTTTAAACATGTATAAAATAGAAATATTACTATCAAAATATTTTAAATACACTATAAAAAGTTATGTACAACAACACTGTTTTAGAAGGAAAAGATGGTTTTGTGCACGGTGTGCCAAAGTATTAATTAGAGGATGTGCAAAATTCACAGTATGTATCATTTCGGCAATGGTCAGGGATAATCGTAGTCCAGGATGTTTGAATAGCGGCTGTGGGGGTGGGGGGTAAAAGTCTGTCAGTGGGGCTCCCGGGCCTTGTTGATCAGACCTACTGCAGTTGAGATAAAAAGGGTTGTTGTGGCGGGAGGTTTTTAGTCAGCCTTTGTTATTAAATGATTTCACTGCCTCAGTCCTTTGTCTGCATAAAGTCAGCCAAGTCTGTCATAAATGAATTTTAAGAGGAACACATTACCTCACAGAAGACTTTCCTGGCCTCCGTCTCATAGAACAGACCAACAATAATTCTGGCATCCTGGCGCTTGAAAGTGAAAAAGAAAAGGACAAAGTCACACACAGATAGAGATATATGAAGTAAACAAACAAGTTACAGGCCTTGCAGTGTGGATAGGGAACACAGGAGTCAACCGTGCTGCCAGCTCCTGCACCACACACACAGCAGTAGACTTCCTCCCTACTGGGTTATATTTATGCTGTTACCATGGTTTCTGGCCAATTAATCTTGCACGCTAAAACTAGGCCGCCGCGCTACCAGAGTTTGGACCAGTGGGCAGCTGGAGCTACAGAGATGCAGCATGATGCTGAATAACTCCACATTCTGGGCAGGTGATGTGGAGAATACTGCCAAGCATGCAGGAGCTCTCTGTGGTGACCAGGCCTGACTGGCCCGGCTGATTGGTGCCCAGCTGTCTGCTATGTGTCAGAAGAATGGGCACCTTAAGGTTTTTGACAGCCACAGCAGGGTCGGTGAGGAAGCTCTGACGAACGCTGATTTCAATCCCTGCTTCCTTCACCCTCTCTTCCAAATCATCCAGAGTCTGTCAAATACAGAGAGACAAGCACACAATAATGAGCATGCTGGAGAAGACCAAAAAAGAGAGAGACAGCAACGGAGTGTGAGAGATAACGGGATGGTAGGTTGCAAAAATAAATTTGAAAAACAGTAAGCAGCAATTGATGTAGGAGCAAAGTAGCGAGGGGGAAGATGAGTCGGTGGTTTAGAAAGATGATGGTGGGTGCGTGGGTGATGATACCAACAGATAAAACGGCAGGTGGCAAGAGAGAGGCAGAGAGAAACCGATAAAGGGAGGGTAGACGTGATAGAAGATGGGGGACATAAGGGAGTGAAGAGAAATAGGAAATGAGAAAAGTGCATGTACTTCTGGAACAAAAACCAAAGAGAACAAAGCACCTCAGTGATGTGTTGAACCTTAACTTAGGATAACTTGCTAAAATCTTTAACTACAGCACAATGCACAAAGCTTCAACAGGCACAGAAATCCAAAGCTTGACAGGCCTGCTGTGCCTGGTTACAGTTGCTAAGCTATGATTGGATGCTCGCTGTTCAGGGGACGGTTCAGCAAAAGGTCAGTTCACAGATGAGTTTGAAATATAATCACAGAGATAAGAATAAATGTAGCAGATTTGGGTTCATAAAAGCTGTGAGAGTATTTTTGAACGACAATGAGTTGTGTGTTGTAATTTAGTACTCTTGTATGACTTTGTTACTTTTCAACACTTTAGTTAAATACATGACTCACCGATGTGAACACTTCGGTTGTTTGCTGAATGGTGGCAATCTTGGTCCATTTCCACTTCTGGAAGAGCTGCACCCGAGTGGGGTTGTGCAGCGTGGCAGACGGATGGGTGCGGAAGAAGGTGGGAAACCGCTGGCGATTAGACAGAGCCGGAGAGCTGGAGCCATACGACAACTAAGACACAGAGAGACACAAACAAGCATGGTGAAGCCAGGTTCACGGGCCTGAGGAGATAAACGGCTGCAAATGACTCCAAATGTTACTATTGGGCACATAAATATGTATAACGTAATGCTTTACTAATCAGTATTTTTATATTAAGATAGCTTTCATCGATGACTTTATGTAATGTGGAACCTGTTGCTTGTAATAACAATTTCACAGAGAATTATCACCAACCCTAGAGTTACCCTACACAGGGGCGGTTCCAGGATTTTTTAAGTGTTGTGGCACAGGGGGTAATTATCAGTCGGGGGGTACAGGACGGGACTAAATATCACAATACAACATAGAAAATCTGCTTAGAAATATAGAAAATATTGGATAGGCTAGAACAACACAATGTAATTCTGCTAAATAAAACATTCATTATTATTTTCAGTCTTTCAACCAAATTTCCTCTTACCGTCGGGGGTCGGAGGGTTTGCTTCTCCCCCGACTACAGCAACTACACGGTCAAACAACACCAAGCTTTCTATCAAACCATGGATTCAGCACGAGTCAACGGTCAGATTTTTTTCCTGCTTTACCCGGCAACTCTGAAGATCAGGGAAGGCGCCCAGTTTAGGGCATTAACCTAAAGGATGTTGAGGACTACGTGAACTGAACCGTCCGATCCTCCTGCGGCATCGGGGAGAGCTGACGCTTTGGATTCTGTCACGGAGGGCATATAAATTTATCTGGAAAGATGTCTACTCTACAGAGAAAGAAAGAAGATTGTGGGCTCTCACTTCCCAACTTCAAACATTTGTATTTGTATTATCCTTTGTATTGAGGCCCCTCCTCACTTGGTTGAACCCAGATGTGTCTGTTTGCTGGTGTACCTTAGAAAGTGCTATGACAGAGCCTTGGTTACTCCATGATGTTTTTTTTGCCAATGTTTCTAACAAACAGTGCCAGATCCAAATCACTTTCAATTAATCTTCTCCACCCATGTACCACTTACTCTTTTGAGTCTTAATTACTTGCAGTTTTCATATAAAAGGAGCTTTACATTCATTACCACAACTAAATATTTCATGAATGTAATGTTATGGCCTACATTTATGTAGTCTTGATTTGGGTTGTTGTAAATCTAGTTCTTCAAGTAAGAGAGAGAGAGAGAGAGAGAGAGAGAGAGAGAGAGAGAGAGAGAGCGCAACTGTCAGATCACCTGCAGTTTAAGGTAGGTTATTGTGGAGTGGACAATGACAAAGAAATATGGGTCAGTTGCGCTTTCTCACATAAAAATAGCAGTGCATATAAAAATAGGAAGTGATATGTCTAACATTTTTCAATGTGAGTGCACTTTACTAGCATTCCCCAAAGAGCAGAATGACAATAATGCTGTACTTTGCTTTTAGCTCAGAGATGTTGCTTTGTCTGACTATGACCTCTAGATCCGTGATCTCCCCTAATGTGTTTGTTGGATGCTTCATGGTACAAGTATTTCATAGATAGAGGCAACTGTAAGATGGCTCAATGTCTAAATCCCTACTTAATGGTTAGGCAGTAAACAACAGTTTGGCACTGTGTATCAGCTTATGTAGTGGAGCAAAACATGATGTGTCCTTCATTTAATATTGTATGTGGCGTTTTCATTTGTGTGGTTCAAATGTTCCCCCGAAACAAGTTCCTTCCTGAGACTATTTAGCAGAGTCTGGAACTCAGCGCTACCCAACATGACTGTGATTGGTTCAAAGCAAAGACAGTATAAGAAATGGACACAGACTTTGACGGAGACCAGTGAAGTCAATAAGAACTACTTTTCCGGTGATGGCTGAGCGTGCTGAGCGTTACTGCGCAGCTTCCAACTGGGCTTGACGACGTAGATGTGACGTGAGCAACCTGTCTTCTGGTAGCTGTGCCAAGAGAAATCGCAATCATTCCCAATCTGGCAGAGACGGAGAGCGTGAGTAGGAGCTGTCCATGAGCATAGGAGCAGGAGCAACTTTTGGTATTCTGATTAATTATTTTGTCATTTTGTATAGTATTTATTTATTTTAAAATATTACACCAGTACACCATATTAAGTTAATGCATAATATTGACAAGTTCTGTAAAATGATATTCAAGAACCTTTGATATGAATTCATACCCAATAGGTATATGTAAGGTGATAACATAGACACAGGCTAATTATTGCTAACTAAAATGCTAGTTAACATTAGTAATTAAACTTGACTGTGTGCCTCCATGTCCCCCCGATTGCCTGCGAGCTTCTCCTGACTATACGGTAATTTCTCTACTGTGCGACACTAAGTTGCGTGGTTATGATACAATCGTTAGCCTATTTTTACAAAAACATTTGATATGGAGCCATAACGTGAGGTAATGGAGTCTTTTATACATTGTTGTGTTTCTTTAGAAATAAAGAATGGACAAATAGTCTTTTAACGCTTCAGATGTAAAGTATTAGCTGTCTTAAGTATTGCCGATTTACTTTGTTAGCCTCAGAATCTCCCCATAGGAGGTATGCTTTCCAGATGCTCGCTCACCCCCTTGGTTTAAAGAAATGAGAGCAGTGAAAATAGAGAGCAGCGCTGTGAAAATAGGGCTGGCAATGCAAGACTATAATTACCCTAACCTGCATGTCTTTGGACTGTGGAAGAAATAAAACTCATACTGACACAGGGAAAACATGCAAACTCCACACAGAAGGGCCCAGGCTGCAGCAGGGTCCAACCCTAAGTCCAGAACCACCATGCCGCCAAACATTTGGCTTCACTATGATTGTGTGTCTGGTTTTGAAGATCTAAAAACAGAAAGGAGAAAGTTCTTACCACTATGAGGTTCCACATGCGAGCAGCCTCGGCCACCAGCGTGGACACAGAGCTGCAGCCGGGCATCAGCACCACTTTGATGGGCTCTGTGTACAGAAGGTCATAGAGCAGCTTGGTGGCCTCACCTGGATCGCACTGTGGAAACAGACACAGACAGCAGGACAGTTAGCAGTAGAAACACACTGTGCCCAACATCCTACAGAGGTAATCAGGTGTGGGCCGGAATAATCCGGATCTGTAGCACCGTGGTAACAAGCTGTTTTTAGCTGTGCTGGGGTATTCATTTAAAACAGATCAGTGATGCTGTTCTGCTGACATTGTTCTCCATGAAGTGTTTATATCATGTGGACTGACTGTGTTGGACTCTGTCTAAAAATAGCTTTTTCAATGTGGTAACTTAGGAGGCAATTTGGCCTTTAGTGCACTGATTAATTAGTCATAATTTAGTTTTAATGAAAACTCAAATTACATGAGTAGGCTAACTGCTATTACTCTTGTAGCTAATTTGTACAACAAATACACTAGTGTCTACCATATATTGTGTTGTATTGTTTTGTTGTAAATGCAGTTCTCTTTTACCAGAGATGAGTTCATGAACATCAGGGAAACACCACTTTTCTTACATCTTCCATGGAAGTATTGGTCATTCTAGTCAAAGGTATTTAAATTACAAAACAACGAGCACCAACCCATCGAGACAGAGCGTCTTAGACAGGGTGAATACAGATGCAGCAGCCAGCTGTATGAGAAAAATAAAGTGTTTTTTGAACATTAAAGCACGTAAACATGTTCTTATAGCAATACAAAGTATGAACCTGAAAACAGTATATAATAGGTCTTCTTTAGGTGGCATGCATTGCTGTGTGTCTATTTTGATAGAAACACTGGGGGTCGCCAAAGCCAGAAATGTTCAAATTCTATACATAGTGGGTTTTTAAGGACCTGCAGACACACTCCGTTAGGGATTTAAAATCGATTGGACTACGTGCTGGGGTTTTGGTAATACACCAATGATGTTCTGTTAGATAGTGTGTTTTTATGTTTAGTAGGTACCGTTCTGTTTGAGACATTGATTAGATGGGCGATTAGGCAGCTGTGGCTCAGGTGTAGAGCGGCCGAATACCAATCAGAAGGTTGGTGGTTTGATCCCTGGTCCCTACAGTCCCATGTCAAAGGCCCTTAGGCAAGACACTGAACCCAGAATTTCTCCCGATGCTGCGCCATTGGAGTGTAAATGTGTGCGAGTGTCTATCTGATGAGCAGGTGGCACGGCAGCCTCGGTCACAGTGTATACATGTGTGTGAATGGTGAACGGGTTCCTGTACTATGTAAGATCGCTTTGAGTAGTCATTAAGACTAGAAAAGCGCTATAGAAGAACAGTCCATTTACACTTACATTAGATGAATGTGGAGGAAACCGGAACACAGAGAGAAGATTTAGCTCACCAGAGCTCACTAAATAAAGTGATTAAAAGTGATTGTAAAATACACTGTTCCTTATACAGCCACACACAGAGGCAAGCAGCAGCCAGGGAGGCCAGCTGATGCACGTTCCAAGGTCACCGTAACCTGCATCCTGAGACAGCATGTTTCTGTGTAATGCGGGGGAAAATATATATTTATTTCAATCCATTTGATAGTGGTGAAGGTGTGGTGGCCGTTAATCGTTTACCGGTCATGTTTGGTCGACTTAATTAGATAGATTTTTTCATTAACATTTGTCATTGTGTTACTTTACTCATATTACTCTGCACAGACCACTCTCAAAGCAAAGTAGAATGTAAGGGTACAAATATACAGTAAATTAAAAAACTGTTTGAAGGAGACCTATTACTGTATATATGTTTTCAGGTTTATAACTGTGTTTGTACAAGAACATGTTAAGTGCTTTAATGTTTAAAACCACTTTAATGTTCTCATACTGCTCATTGCTGCAGCACCTGTATACACCCTCTGTATCAGACGCTGCTGTAGAGCTGTCTGTTTAAGCCCCCCCCAAAAAAAATAAAAAAATAACGCCCACTCTGCTCTGATTGGTCAGCATTTCCATATCTCCGGAGTCTACTCCAATCTCTGCATCTGTGCTCTGATGTCGCTGCTTCTGTTCAGTCTGACCAAAGCCGTAGGATTTAGATTTTAAAATGTGGGGGGAGGGGGGGGCACACAAAAATTTGAGGATCAAACACTTAATTTCTTGGATTCTATGAAACAAATCCGTGAAATAACAGAAGAAGTTCCGGCAGCTTGTTTGCCCCGTGATTAACAAAACAGAAATTGTGTGTAGCTACCGTAAAAATACAGAAAGTTTTCTTTTAGGCCTGTTATATAAAATGTTCTCATACAAAGCTCCTCAGATAGTAAACTTCTCAAAACGTTTAAAAAAAAAAGAAATCAGGAAAAACTCACTATCATGTGAAAAAAGTGACCAAAACCAAACATATTTTTGAGAAATCTACCACTACTAAATATTAGAGAGGACATATCCCCCTCGAAATCTACGCCTGTCTGACTGCAACGGAGTATATAGCAGGACTTTGTACCATGAAGTATCATCACTAAAGGCTTTAGCACCAAATATTACACAACTAGACAGGTTCCAGCAGGAATGTGAACCGAAATTGAAGAAATTAACAACATTTGCAACAAAGATTCCATCTTTCCCTGATGTTAGCATGTAGCACCATGTGACAGGGCATGCAATGCATACACAGTAGCCTGTCTGGACTCTGGAGTAGATGAAAATTGCTTTTGAAAATTGTTCTCCCAAGTCGTGGCAACCAGGGATAACACAAATAAACACTGTAACCAACAACAATACAAACCAGTTAAGATTATTTGCCAGAAAAGTCCATACGCTAAAACAATTAATGGAACGCTTACTTCAAGAAATATGGACACCTAAAACTCCTTCCACTGATGGCTTTTTTCCCCAGTTGGAGACACAATCAACCAATCAGAGCATTGTAGGCAGGTTTAAAAAATGGTGGCATCATTTCTTCACAGGGAGCTAGCTAGCTACATCCATCATGAGAAAACAGCTACAAGTGTGGATGACACAAATGTTCAGGTTGCTGTGGTGTAAATCTGCAGTGGCGGGGAGCAGGCTGAGGCTAGTATTCACTTTGGGCTAGCACAGGAATGTGTGAAGTCAGCTCCCAGTCTTGTGGATGCTCAGACAATGAGACACAAAGAGACCCAGGAAATGCAAGATATTTGTCAGGGACAAATAGAAAATACTCCCACACAACAAGATGTGGTTATTTTTGGGCAGTTGTTTTAGGTGTAAACAAATATTAAGAAATATAGTGCTGTAATGGCAACGGCCAGCCTCTGGCTTCACCATTGCCCCTCTGCTTGTCTATTCCTGTCCTTAAAGACTTAAATTAGGATACCAGCTGGAACAGCAGCTGAACAGATGAGTCCGACCTCCACACACACAGACACATGCACACACACATACACACATATCAGAATGCACAGAAAGGTAGCCAAACCCCAAGGTTAAATTGAAATACATTTTTAATTTGAACAAAATGCATATCCTCTCCCAGTTTCTTTGGACTTTTTTTTTTAATTATGTAGCCAAAATGTAATTATCAAAAAAAGTGTTTCCACAGAGAAGGAAAGTTTGGTTCCACCTGAGCATGTCTGGACTATAATTTTGATTGGTACAGCACCTGCTGTGAAAATACTGTGAAATGTCAGCACTGGTAATATTATGCATAGGGGATTGCTGTGGTGCTACACCAGAATGAATGCAATGGCCATGCAGCAAACTTTATTAACTCCTGTAAATTAGGTGATCATGTTATCTGCAATCAGGGCAACTCATGGTTTTAGTAGTCTAATAGTCAAGCAGGTTTTGTTAAAAAACAGAAATTGTGTGTAACTACAGTTAAAATACAGAACATTTTCTTTTAGGCCTGTTGTATAAAACGCTCTCATACAAACGTCTTGTATCGACGTTCGGGATATTCAGTATGAGGTTTATGTCAGCAGCGCACCACAGAAGTTGACAGTTAGGCTGCATTTACACCACTGTGTTTTTTTTTTTATCTCCAGTAGAAAAACTAATCTCTGTTTAAAGTAACACGCCCAAACCTCATATCTCATCAACATTCTGACTATTGTTTCCAGCCTATCAAGAACAAGTGGGCAATACTATTAACACACATAAGGTAATAGCAATGGGTTATGTATTAACCCCCCAAAAAAATAAATGTATTTTAAAAACTAAATGTTGGCAAGTATTTAGTAGCCTATGCCAATTACATTGCGTGCATGTCATTGACAAATATAGGGAGGACATTCAAATGAATACAACCAAGATTATGCTGCAAGATGTTTTTTTTAACTACATTTCAGTTCCCTGTTATAGACCAACAGTATTATAACATGCAATCTTAAAAAACTATCCAGTTTATTTACAGGAATTCCCTGTTATTCCTGTTAATTCCTAGCCTGGATGCCAGCTGAATTTAGCCCCGCCCACAACATTTGAGGTCTGGAAGTTTAGTCTGGACTTGATCCGATGCGGAGCAACTATGCTCAAACAAGTGCTGTTCAGACTAATCAAATTGTCAGGGCAGGCTTTATACGATGATGGACAGATGATCAACAGTAACAGTCAACCATGTCACCAAAGAGTGCTTGGGCTGAATTCGCTTACAACAAAGGTAGCTGCTGGTGGAGAATTGAGATGTGTAGTTTCTGCCATTGTGTCTGTTATAGAAGATATCAACAGAGCATTCATTTTAAAATCCTCAATCCTCATCTGAGCTCGACTCAAACCAGCTGATGGTGTCGCTGCTACTCAGCTGTTCAAGTTGCAGAGGCTGGTTTTAGAAGAGACTTTACCTGTTTCAACAGCCAATAAAAAGTAAAAAAAATTAAAAGTTAGCTGGTAAAATCAGCTATTAACTATATAAATAAAATGATCAATAATCTATTTTATTTCCACGCTACAAACTGCCTCAACGACCACCTAAAAGCACGGCAATGTTATTTGGGAGTGACTGCTAGAGGGAGCACCAAGCGGCGTTAGAACAAAGCCGTGAATCTGAGAAATAAAACGTGTTTTTGCCAATTCATCTCTAGAAGTGCAACTGTAGCAAGCATCTCATTATCACTAACGTTATCCACATTCATATTTACATGAAACAAATGACATATCCACCTTCAAAAATGTCTAAAAGTCGGACGTTAGGATGGAAGTGCATTGTGTAAAGAGTGGTGTACGGCAGCCTCGGCCACAGTGTATGAATGTGTATGAATGGTGAATGGTTCCTGTACCATTTAAAAGTGCTTGGAGTAGTCGTTAAGACTAGAAAAGAACTATATAAAAATACAGTCCATTTAGAATCTGAGTATGACGACATCAGGCTAGTTAATTCCCATATATTCCCACTAATAATTCCCGAGTTGGAAACTTTCCAACTTTGAAATTTCGCGGAATTTTGCAACACTAAAATAGGATAGACCAGTTGGCATTGGAAGAAGAGGATTAGCCTGTAGAAAAGCTCTGTGGGTTTCAGTAGAACCTTGTGCAGCTGAGCTGGCTGTAAAAGAAAAGGGGTGAGATGAAGCCGTGTGGCTGGAAGCGGCTGATGGAAGGGTAGAAGAAGGGATGATGGGATCTTTACCATCTCTAAAGAAGCTAGAGATGGCCTGTGAAAGATCGGACACAGAGGGGTAACGAAGGCCCCGTGATAGCGCTGTTTGACCCTGGCAAGGAACCTGGAACTTGTTGGAGGCTCGGTGATTGTTGCCGTTGGAGTGGCAATGGGGGCAGAATAGAAGTGGACCAAAGTTAATTTGTTATAGTTGCGGTGAAAGGGAACGCCTTTCCCTTTGAGGACCTTTGAAGAGGCAGGCAACGGTCCAGTCTCTGATGTCGAGCACTGTCCATAGATGAGGAAACGGCCAAAAGGACGTGGAGGGCTCAGCGCGCCCTTGTACCCACGATGACTGTCCTGAGGAGAGCGTCGGCGCTGGCAGCTTTCTCGGCTTGGTCGATGTCCAAACCTCAGCGACGGCAATGGATTGAGTGTAAAATAAATTATGAAGAGAATTTTTTTATCAAATAATGAACCATTTCATCTAAATTTCCTTTTTAGGGTGAATTAAAAGTTTTAAAGGTGCCCTGCCACACATATTTCATTACTTTGTGGTAATGTCGGTAAAGTTCTACCATTGACTCTGTAACGTTTTTGTTTGTGTCTTAGTTACCTTGATTCAAGTCATTCTAGCGCGGTATAGAAAGCCTGCAGGATAACTCAGCTCAATTTGTACCAGTTCTCATTAATATTCAACGAGCTAAGCTGCTTGACTCTGATTGGGTAACAGCTAGCCAATGAGAGCCTGGCTATCGGCATCCTTTACCCAGCACAACTGGGTGAGATCATGAATAGTAATGAGCTCAGGCAACATGACATCAGACTGACCAGCTGTTGTAATTGGCCTGATTTCTCCTCTTATTTCTTTTAAGTGGCTAGAGCTGACAGAGGAGGTAGCAGACATAAGACAAACACCTAACATATTTTAAAAAATGCAAGTAAAAATGGTTTTGTGTGGCAAGGCACCTTTAAGAAAATGGGACGAAATGGCTCACTTAATGTCTATGTTTCTTGCCATGTTTGAAACAAGTCAAAAAGCCTTTCACTTCCAATTTAAAATGGGCTCAACATCATTTTATGCTGCAGTGTTTGCCAACGTAATAGCTGACAGGATTTAAACCAAGCTGTTTCCTAGCAACCAACACTTGAAATGGTCTACATCCTGTCTGTGAGGGTAAAATCCAGGAGGCTGCTGAGGCATGTGCCTCACCTACTGACACTGAGTCAACAGGCTCAGTAACAAGTGGCAAAACAAAGCTGCCTACTTCACTTCACTGCTACGTCCTGCTACACCCAGCTATGTCCTGCTACACCCAGCTACGTCCAGCTACGTCCTGCTACACCCAGCTACGCCCTGCTATGCTCTGCTATGCCATGCAGTGCCCTGCAACACCCTGCTAAACCCATGAACGCCATGAACTACTACAACTACTATTTCTAGTCATATTTCCATTATCTTTGTTTGTGACCCATCAGACACCGCCCACCAAGAGCCTGGGTCTGTCCCAGGTTTCTCCCTAAAAGGAAGTTTTTCCTCGCCACTGTCGCAGTAAATGCTTACTCTTGGGGGAATTACTGGAACTTTTGGATCCTTGTAAATTATAGAATGTGGTCTAGACCTACTCTATCTGTAAAGTGTCTTGAGATAACTCTTGTTATGAACGGATACTATAAATAAAATTGAACTGAACTAAATTGAATTCAGTCCTGAATCAAAGAGATTGGTTTGTAAAGCAGTCCCCACCATAATCTGGAGCTGCAGCTGACTCATTGATTAACCCTGGCATTCCGGGGAAATCTCCATCACTTTCAAATGAGATACTGTAGCCCCCATCCTCATCCCACTCTGAACCTTTGGGACCTGCCTTCAATTTTCAGCGCTGCGTGGCCAGAACAGACATTTAATCATTTTTCGTCAGATCTCCAGGGAAAGCTTGAGAAATGTTCTGCTCTGTTCACTAACTGATGACGCAGTTTTCTTCTGTCGTTTTTGGCCTCTTGGGCATTGCCGCGTGCGGCGCGCGACTGTGATCAGCGGGAGATCCATCAGAGCATGTTCAATTTGATGTGCAGCTGGCCTGGCACCACGTTGGAGTGGTTTAGAGGTCTGTGATCGATGGGTGCTCCGGCCAGCACTTCTTACATTTGGCTAGCTGCACTAAATATGGCTTTCTCACACAGACGAGCTGAAATCATCCAGCCATCTGCTCCTATGTGTGTAAAGATACTAGGTGCATGATCTTGCCTTTTTCTTGGTGCCAAATCTGTATTTGTTTGAACTGCAGTAGTCTTGGTAACTGTTGTCATGCCGACTCCAGGCTATTGAAGTAGGGATTCAATGCAGAGCAGCTCGAACCAATCATAGTGATGCTTTTAAAAAACACCAGCCCTGTCTCAGTGCATTTAACTGTTGGTATTATGGTCACACACACACACATATATATATGCGCAATAATCTTCATCTTCTGTACACGATCAGCAGAGGTGTTTTTCTTTTGCTGGGAGTCTGGGGTTCCTGCTCTGGAAATATGGTTAAGCTGGTGGTAAAAAAATCTATATATTTATTCTACCCTGACGTGGATCCTATCTGTGATAAATGTCAACGTGCCCCTGCCTCACTTTTTCATATATACTTGGTCGGCGTGGCCTGCGGCAGAGTCGCCGCTTGCTAGTTAAAGATACATGCCGTTTTTGGTCGGCTTGGCCGTTCATTATCAGTGACTGGACAAACAACGGAAGGTGTCGTTTCCCCACATTTTTTGTTAACGTTAGCTACCTGATTGAGTCTCCAGGTCAGAGACAGCTAACGTTAACCATTAACTTATCTTAGATGATTTAATGTCACTGTATTAATGTATCAATAATGTAATCACAGGGTCAGACAGTCTTCGGCAGGATTTTTTACCTTTAATAGAAGACACCACACAGCAACTTTTTGGCATTGTACCAAGCAAAAAAACAATCGGAAATATGACAAAGATGAACTATTAACCACTAACAATGCAAAGCTCATTGCTTGCTAGCTTTTGGAATTAGAAATTTGACAGTGCCCCACTGAACCTAACCTGCTGACGGCTATCTTTGGCATTCCCCCACTCGATCTCAGGCTACATTTCTAACGCTACGTTTTTGGTTTTGAAGAATAGTTTTAAGGTAAACGCAATCTCCGTGAAGTGTTTTGTGTTTAAACTAACACGCCCAAACCTCATATCTCGTCAACATTCTGGTGTACTAGGCATAAACAGGAGGCAGCGTGTAGGCCTGCCTGCTGGTAGTTGCCATGGTAACGATAGTAGCTTTAGTCTCAGAGAACGAGATGTTGTGACCAATAAGGTCCAATCAGGCGGAGAACCATTTGGGTCAGTGTTAATGTTGCCAAAGGTCTGCAACACAACCCCGCAGATTTTAAACCAAAGCGGGTCAGAAGTGTTTCCAAATATCTCTGAAATGTCTCTGAAACGCCAGAA
This sequence comes from Percina caprodes, assembly GCA_013375575.1. Classification (NCBI taxonomy): domain Eukaryota; kingdom Metazoa; phylum Chordata; class Actinopteri; order Perciformes; family Percidae; genus Percina; species Percina caprodes. The sequence goes on from JABXJD010000353.1 coordinate 299,781, forward strand.
CAGGAGGAACGAGAGGTGTAAACGTAGCATTATTATATTCCTTTTAAACCAAAACGCAGCAATGTAAATGCAGCCAAAGTCTGCCTTAAATTGAACAGGGTGTGCTAGCCTTCTCCTCTTTACTGGCCCGGCAATTTGTACTATTTTAGATGAAAGATGCTGTTTCTCCCTCCTATTCCCACTGGATTAGGGATGTTATGTCAAAAACTTGAAAACATAAACTTATTCTCTAAATAATTGCTCCTACTCTTTATCATTCTACTGATTAGCTGATAGTATAATAAGTGTTGTTTGGAGTTAACTTAACTAGTTGGGTCACAGGTGTGTGTGTGTGTGTGTGTGTGTGTGTGTGTGTGTGTGTGTGTGTGTGTGTGTGTGTGTGTGTGTGTGCGCGTTTGGGAAACATGCTTCGTTGCCACTGGTGTAAACAGCCGTATTAATTCAAACTGAAGTTAGACGGCTGAAAAACATAAGTGAGCAGTGCGTGAACTGTATTGAGATTCATTTTATGAATATTTAATGTGGAAACTTTTTTTTGCAATAGCCTAAAACTAACAATGCATGAGATGCTGGACAAAGTCTTGTGATTTGAAGGTGTGCAAAAACAACACTAGACACTTTGTGGATTAGAAAAATTGTTGCCAGTGAACATAATCCAGGCAGCAGTTAATCCATGATGTATTTGGAAAAGGGGAGTAATAGTGTTTAATAGTGATAGTATTAGTGGTAATGCATAGGTTTTGTTTTTTTAATGTACTGTACCAGTTCTGGTTTGTACAGAGTGTTGGTCTAAGAAACAAGAACTTACCACATGTTAAATTCCATGCAGTGGAAAAACCTGTCAAATGTCACGGGTATATTTCATGTTGTTTATAACCGGCATGTAGAAGATCTTTGACTTTTGCTTTTCAGAGTCAGTTGAGGCAACCCAGTGTCCCGTGACGGGTGAAACAATCACTGTCTAAGCCTGTGGACTTTATTAATGTGAAGCTACTTAAAACAACACTAGAGAACTTTTTTTTAACTTAAAAAAATGTTTCCAAAATTGTTTCAGTGGCTCATCAACTCGTAACAGAGTGAACGGCACTCCTGCATTCTCTCTATGTGTAAATATAATAGGTATAAGCACTCATTTGTCCCTATCACAGTAAAGCTCATTAATGAACAGAGATGAATGTATGACTACGAATATTTTAATTTATATTTGTGACTATCATGGATGAATGAAATTGTTTGTGTTGTGAAGTATGGCTTTTATCTTGTTTAGTATAGGAAATTGTAAATCTGCAATTTGCACAGGCCTTTGAGTGGCCCTTATGTTGACTGTACATTTGTCTTTTAATTGTTTTTAACCCTGTGCTTGTCGGTATGTCTGTAACTCTTGCAGCTAAGTAAGTTGCTCAGTGTCCAAAGCAAATTTCTCCTTAGGGAGACTAATAAAAAGTACTTTACTTTACTCTACCGGCTATAACCGCACTATGCAAGTTTGCCACAATTTTGCTTCCAACCTGTAGTGGAACCCCCGTAACATAATGTCAGCGACAATGGGGTCCAAATAATTCAGCTAAGGCTCTCAAACTTTTAGTTTGATTTGGAATGTATTTCACATGTCAGGTATTCCAGAGTTACTAAATCAAAAAAGACTTCATGCCAGCTCTTAACAGTTAGCTGTTTATCACTAATCCACTGCAATAATTTATTCTTTCTAGCTGCATATGTAAGAATACAGAAGAGTCTCTGGTTATTTAACACTACATATCTAGCAAGGAACCATGAATAAGAGACATTGGGTCTATCTGTAATTTTAGCCCAAGTATCTTTTCAATTTCTTTCAAGACATTAGAACAGTATATCTTCAGTTTATGGCATGACCAAAGGCAATGGGTTAGAGTACCAATCTCTGTTTTACATTGTAAGACACATTGGTGACAAAGTGACAAAATTATGTCTGCGGTTGAGGGATATATGCATTCTTTGTAACATTTTAAAAATGTATTGATTAGGCTTGATTACAAAAATTTAGCATAGATCCATATACAGTATCTTCCCACTCATTGTTATTGATTATAACCCACTTTTCTCTAAGCTCTCGCAAAGCCACAGTTGAATATAAAATGTCTTATCTGTAGATAACGAAAGAAGTTCTGTCTGGGGATATTCTATTTCTCAACCACTTGGTTAAAAGACATTAATGTATTATCAGAAGTTAGGTCTTTCAACACATGAATGCCACAATTGTGCCGCTCTTTGAAGCCAGCATCAAGTAGTCCTTTCAACATTTGTTCAGTCTTTGCTCATCCATTGTCCCGACCTACACATCTTTATGTCTCTACTCTTCTATTGGACTTTCTGTTTCTAACTGGGTTTCCTCGACCACATTGTCTCCTGGTCTATATTCTTGCAAAGATCGCATTTTAAATTATTAGGATGTGTTGCTTTTATAACGTTTGGAGTTCAGGGTGAGTGCAAGACTACAGAAACAGACAATTAGGAAAGTTTCTAGGGTGAGCAGACAGGAAGCCATTATCAGAGAGTGTGTGTGCAAGCTGTACACAGTCTCACACACACACACAGTCTCACACACACACACACACACACACACACACACACACACACACACACATGCTACCATACAGTGGGAAGCACATCTCTCTGGGGCTGCGACCTATTCTGCTGTTCTTAGACAAACAAACAAACAAACACACACACACACACACACACACACACACACACACACACACACACACACACACACACACACACACACACACACACACACACACACACATATGCTACCATACAGTGGGAAGCACATCTCTCTGGGGCTGCGACCTATTTTATGACCGGAATGCTGCATTTTAAAACATACAACACACAGAGGACTCAATGATATCGCAATGATGGCTGAACATGATGTGGAAAAACGTAATCGCAGTGTTGAGATATAAATATGATCGCCACAGTGAAACAGTCTGCAGTGTGGACTCCAAACTTTCACCTGACAACCTCACAAATAATGCCATTTTTAACTTTTTCTGTCCCTTTTGTTGTAACTAATTGTTTTATCAAGTGTTAATAAATCACTATTTTTGTATAGAAGACGTTTTTAGATTAGTATAACAGTCGTTGTCAGGTTGTGAAATAACATGTGTATCATTTACTTCTAGTAATTATGTATGATTGTTTGAAATGTTAATAAATGCTTGTGGCTCCCACACCTTTTAATTAGCCTTCAGGTCTATAGTTATAGGTGATTGTAAGCTATAAGTAAAGGGTTTAAATCATCACGTCTGCAGCTGTGTTAGTGACTTGTTAAAGAGTTTTGGCCGTTATCAGACCAGTAAAATGGAGTTTTTCTAACCTGGCAACCCAAAAGTTGTTTTTTTATGAATGGATTGTAACTGATCTATTTGAACACCTTACTGAATGATTTCTTAAGAAAGCCATTACTTTAATCTCTTTTACAAAGGGTGCCTGCATTGATAAATGTACGCTTTTTCTCCTTTTTTAAACTCCTAATTTTGTACAACCCAAACCACAATGACTTTTTATTCAGTCCATACAGACATGCATTTAATGGGTTAGAAAACACTTCAATGGTGCTTATGATTGCATGAATGTTGCATATCATCTTCTTTTGTGTTGTTCATGTAAATTCCTGCTACAGCATGTGCAGTCTCATATGAGTTCCTGCTACAGCATGTGCAGTCCCATGTGACTAATCCAACCAACAACTCTCATTCTGATCAACATGCATTACAATGTAGTCAAAATGAAAAGAGTCTATACAGTGAGGGAAATAGACTGGTCTGTTAGTTACTCACCATGCTGTCATAGTGTATCAGCTCCAGCTGGTACTCCGGCAATATGTCGGCTCTCTTATTGACCAGGTCCAGAGCCATCTGTGCGGCGGGGAGGCATGCTTGTCCGCCGGGCCAGCCTCCACTCATGGGGAACAGGGCTCCAATGTAGAGCTTTTTCTTGCCTAGAGTTGGGCAGGAGCAGGACAGGAGGACAGTGAGGGTCATGGTCAGAAAGCAGAGACGAGCCATTGCTGCTGGATGCGAAGGCTCAGGCAGCTTATTCCTCCAGTACTGTTCAACTGGGAGTCTGCAGGCTTTACTGTGCTTGGGTCAGGACCAATGGATTCCCATGAGCGGCACAGGTGGGTTTTCCTCAGAGATGGGACCCCCGTTAGAATACTTATTCACATGAGGGGCACAATTTTTTTTTATTTGAGTTGCAAAAATAGCATCTAACCACCGTCAAACAAATGCAATTATAAAACAATATCATCCATCTTCTGTGAACTCTTCAGCACGATGGGAACAATTATTCTCTACTCTAGCATGCCATACCCAAACGGTCCTCATGCAACTACTGAATTGGCTGGAGTTGCTGTTTTCTAACTGAACTTGACTATGAAGCCGAGCTGGTGGCGCTCTCCGCGGTGCTGAAACTCAACTGGCGGAGGCTCCGTGGTGTTCCGCCTGAGCCTGTTCCACAGAGACAAGATCTGGCTGTGACCCTGCGTCCTTTTTCTGAACACACTGAGCGTGTGAGGAAACACACAAAGAGACCGGATCCTGTGGTCTTACCTGCCCGTCCTCATCTATCCGTCTACATACTCACGGCTCTCCTGTCCAACATTAGTACTGCTGTCTGGAAAAGCTACAAACACACTAGAAATGTTTATTTTCAATAATCCAATGGGGTGTAATGGGAGAGCGCTTGATCTGGAAGCAAGGTCGATCTCAAGATGAAAAGTGGTCGCAGCGTTGCAGGAATGCAGTGAGCCCTCCGGAGGAGAGGAGAGAGAGAGAGAGAGAGAGAGAGAGACGACGGGAGGGAGACGTGTTCAGCTCGCAGTCTGAGTTACACTGAGGCTGACTGCAGCAGCAGCGGGAGAGAGAGGGGGGGAGATAGAGAGAGAGGGGGGACAGAGAGAGAGAGAGCGTGAGAGAGGGAGAAAGAGCGAGAGGGGAGAGAGAGAGAGAGTGACAGAGAGCGAGAGGGGCGAGAGAGACAGAGAGAGAGCGAGGGGAGAGAGAAAAGGGAGAGAGAGACAGAGAGAGAGAGACAGAGAGCGAGAGAGAGAGGAGGAGGGATGTTTCACAAACCACTTAGAATTTGCAATCCCTTAACACAGCCCCGCTCATTTATCTCTCCTCCTCCTGCTCTCCCCCTTTCCTCTCCATCTCTCATCCACAAATGTTAATTCGCCGCCAAAAGCCAAGTTTGGGTTCTTTTTAGCGGACTCTCCCTCGCTGACCCAGAGAAAACCCTGATTAATCATAAATTATACAGTATGCAGTATACAATACAGTATACAAGTTATACACATACTACAAGTCATAAAAGTAGCCTAAAGCTAGAACTTTAAGTACTTGTGTTTTTCATGGTGGCCATGTAACTGGTTTAAAAAGCTATGATTCAGTGGCTTTACCGAATAATTTGCAAATAAAGACAGACAACTTTTTCATATTCACAGTGAAAAAATAGAAAACCTATTTTTTAGTAGCTACACAAAATGATTAAAATAGAAACTTGTGTTTCATACAGATCATATCAACATCAACAAACTACTATTTCAAAGGTCAAGAGTGAACATGCCACAAAAAGAGGAAAAATGATCTGAAAAGTATCTATGCTTTAATCAGGAGTTAAAATATATTATACTAAATCATATACTAAACCGTGTTTAGCATATTTATTTATATAATAGCGCATGTGATTATTCTATTTGTAAAATATGTATGTGTTTTTCCAAAAAGGTGGGACTTTGTAATTCTCATAAGGTGATTATACAGTTTCTAGATAAGAGCTAACGTTATGTTTCCAATCTGTTATGCCTTTTAATTTTCATCTATTCAGTTCCTTCATTGTTGTCTTCTTAACATGTCAAATACAATCTTTTAATTCAGCAAACCACATGTAAGAGATCCTAATGAATAATGTCTGCCTCTCCCTCACATACTCCTACATTTACATGTTTCTTTGTCTATTCTGAGAATGCTTAATGCATTCCAGTGTGTGTGTGTGTGTGTGTGTGTGTGTGTGTGTGTGTGTGTGTGTGTGTGTGTGTGTGCGCGCTGCATGTGTCTTAAATAATGTACCAGCACAGTAAAGGGCTGACACTGATCGCTCTCTCTTTTTTCTGATGTATTTTTGTCCTTTCTTCTCATTTCCAGCCACTAAAGAGCCTGTGCTGTTCTGCTGGTGCAGTGTGATGTCTGTCTGTCTGTGTCTGTCTGCGTCTGTCTGTATGTCTCTGTCCTATTTCCCTCTGCAGGCACAGCTCTGTACCTGACTGGCTCTCATTTTCTTGGCTAGGTTGATATGTATCTCTCTGTGCCTCCTCCTATCTGTTTGGCCATCTCTGTGGGATTACCCATGCTGCTAGAGAAAAGAGACATATATCTCTGTCTCCCACGTCCCTCAGCTCCAGCTCCTTTCTATCAACAAACTGTGCTGTCATTTACTGTGCCTTCAGAGTTGTTAAACCAGGACATGAAACTGGGAAGACGACATATTATGCCTCCGGATTGGTTTGGAGATTTTTCCCTCAATACATCTGAATAACACAGAGCTGATAAGTGATTCTGGCTTCATAAATAATTGTGTTATCTTGTAAAATGGAGCACTTATGATGATGTGTATGAAGAGCTGCTGGTGTTCCATGGATTCAATAAGGAGCTTATAGGATAGTTTCCTCATCTACTTCTGTTCTTTCTTCTTGAGGTGGTCATCTACTGTATGTGCTATAAATTGTACAAGGCATGAGTTTCTAAAGACTATGTTCATATATAGGGTTAAATTAAACTGCTGCAGGGCTGCTGTGCATACATTAGTTTGGTGCCACTTTCTAGTCCCCACACACCTAACCTCACCCCATTTGACCCAGAGTACCTGAAACTAACAGGCATGTATTTGCTGGAATATTACTCTGCCCAGGCTTACTGCATGTCGGGATTGAGCCCTCAGAAATGTCAGATCAGACTATTACTCTTCACTAATAGAAGACAATAAGAAAAACCCAAGGTTTCTTTTCTTTTTAGTACTGTTAGACATCTAGCAGTTATTTTTGATCAGGATACATCCTTTAACGCCCACTTAAAACGAACTTCAAGAACAGCCTTTTTCACCTTCCTAACACTGCCAAAATTAGGAACATTCTGTCTCAAAACGATGCAGAAAAACTAGTCCATGCATTTGTTACTTCCAAGCTGGACTACTGTGGTTCCTTACTATCAGGATGCTGAAATAAGTCCCGTAAGACTCTCCAGCTGATACAGAATAAGCGCGTGTTCTGACAAGAACTAAGAAAAGAGATCATATTTCTCCTGTATTAGCTTCTCTGCATTGGCTTCCTGTAAAATCCAGGATTACATTTAAAATCCTTCTCCTGACATACAAAGCTGTAAATGGTCAAGCACCAGCATATCTAGAAGAGCTTTTAGTATTTGTTCATAGCGCAGTGCTCTAGTGGGACAACTAGTGCACTACGCTCCCAGAATGCAGAGTTACTTGTGGTTCCTAGAGTCTCTAAAAGTAGAATGGAAGTCAGAGCCTTCAGCTATCAGGCTCCTCTCCTGTGGAACTAGTTCCCGGTCTGGGTTTGGGAGACAGAAACCGTCACCACATTTAAGAGTAAACTTAAAACTCTCCTCTCTGATAAAGCGTGTAGTTAGGGAGTGCGGAGTTGCAGCGTTCGCCTAGACCGGAACACTGAGCCGAGCTGACACACTGAGCTCCTCTCTCCTCTCTCTTTCCATCTGTGTGCATCCATGTCCCAGAAATGCTTGTTACTAACCTAGCTCTGGGGAGCTTATTCCCCGGAGTCCTTATGTTTTCTGGTGCCCAGCAGTTTCCCTTGGATTAGGGTGGCACATAAATCATGGTTGCAGCTGTCGCCGTGCCCTGCTACGCCCTGCTATTCTCTGCAGTGTCCAGCTACACCATAAACTACTGCAACTACTATTTCTAGTCATAGTTCCATTATCTTTATTGTGACTATTATTGCCACTGTGCATCACACCCCCAACATTTAACTGAAGTTTTAAAGTTTGAAGTTTTAAACTAGTTTTTCCTTTCATAAAACAGGGTCTCAGTAAAAACATTTTTTAAGAAGTATAAAAGCCAATTTAGTTTTTCTTTATAACGTATCCCTTGGAATTAGCTCTGGCATCACATGATTTGTGCTCAGTGCCAATGCAGAAATCATCAAGTGTGCTTTATGCAGCAAAGCAGAAAGTCAGGGTTTGGGGGTTGGACTGGTGGATGTCAGTCACATATCCAACCACCGTTGAACAGTTAAATTGTGATTTATTTGAAACTGTAACCATGATCTTTTCCTAACCTTGAGCAAGTGGTTTACTTGCATCAGCTTGACCCCCTTAATTATCAATTAGGCTCCCTTAACTTTCTACTTGCTTTGCAGAATTTTCCAATATGAATGTCTGATGACAGGGTTTCTTTATTTGCACAGTCAGGAAACATGTTTATTGAACATAAAGTTGCAAAAATATTCCTGCTAAACACATTAAATCAAATCCTTCACTTCTGTGATATGAACACATAGCAACTCATCTTTGTTGAGCTGAAAAAGTCTGACTTGAAGCAAGAGAAATGATGCATTTGGTAATATTCAATCAAAACCATAATCTGTCTCTAACCTAACCACAGTGTTTTAGCAGCCTAAACCTAACCCTCCCAGGACACAATACGCAGGACCTGGACCCTGCTCTCCATGATGATAGGTCCTCAGCGCTGTATGCGCTCCATCCCCCATACACACCTGTCTACATGTTTTGTGGAGTTCAAGAACATGGGTGAAAAAACATTGGTTGACTACCATAATCAACATTGCAATTTTGTTTCATCCAAAAAATGCATGAGGCAAAACAAATTATCGCAAACTTTAACACCAAACCACTTTTCAAGTGATTCCACTGTTGAAGACTTATTTCCAATATCTGAATGAAATCATGAGAGTCTTGCTGAGGTTGTGCTGTGCACCAGTTATGTCAATCATTTGGTGTATGGTGGTCATAAAACTCAGTCCAAGTTGGTTTCCCGTCTTGACGTTCTGACGTGTTTGATATTATCGTACTTTTAAGTCTTGGCAGTATTAATCATGTGAACATTATTGTCAACAACCAAATGGTGCTCTCCCTCCAGCATAAAACAGGAAGCAGCAAACGGCTAGAGCCCCCCTACAACCCTTAGGAACATTTTATAAATTAGCGCCCCTAGTGGTTGCACGAAATAGGACCTGCAGGAGCGTTTGCCATCCTCATATCTAAACCAGAGACTGTAAAGGTTTTAAATACGTCAACATTGGTCGCAGTTTGGTTAGGTTTAGGCACCAAAACTACTTAGGGTGTTTTCACACCTAAAAGTCCGGACCAAGGTCCAAACCAACGTTTGTGTTTGGTTTCACGTGGTGATTTTGCTAGCGCACTAAAGAATTTTTGTTAGAAAAATGATTGCCAAAAGACAACATAGAATCACTGGAATCATTTTACTCAAGCAAGGAGTCAATCGCATACACTTCAATGAGTACAGAGATGGACTGAAGAGCAAATTCTGCAGTGTGCACTTATATATTAAAACCCCCCCTCCCATCTCAATGCCTTGAACAACTGTACTATCTCAAAAGCAATTAAACTCAACTTGACATGTGTTGGGAGTGAAGGGAAGTCTAGCCAAGTTCTTTGAAGATAGCTGTGAATTATGTGGCCTTGGGGACGTCAGACAAAGAGACATTCAGTTTTAATAGTTACATTTTCCAACAACTTTTCATGATATACCTACGGCTTGTTGTCACCACGTACATGTGTTGCGTCTCCCTTTGATTGGTGAGTAGACGGGCGTGCGTCTGACATTGGCGCGTTGTCATTTTGTCATTTTTTGGCAATGGAAAACTACAGGGACAGGCTATGTCTTTTATCCACCCTTTCCCTTATTGTATGACAATTATCAACTAATTACCAACTAAAATGTAATGAACATGACCGCCCTATAAACAGGCTGTGAGTCTACACCATGTCATTATAGGCTATTAGACACAGACATGAAATAACACTGGTAACCTACACACACCCTCAGCTGCAGAACGACAGATGGGGGTTCCCACAGTGTGCTGGAGACGTGAATGGCACTCATTTTGGCATTCGGGCACCACCTCACAGCCCAGCTGACTGTAAAGGCTACTCCGTAATCCTGCAAGGTGTTTTGGACAACAGCATGAAGTTTTGGGATGTCAACATTGGCTGGCCTGGGAGGGTCCATGATGCCCATTAATTTGCAAACTCCTCCCTTTACGACAAGGGCAGAATGGAACACTCATGCCAAGGTGGCAAGAAACGATTTCAGGACGTGGATGTACCCCTTATGATACTAGGAGATGCCACATATCCATTGTTACCATGGGTAATGTAGGCATATCCGGAAGGCTGACAGACACCAGAACAAACTGCTTTCAACCACCGCTTAAGTTAAACCAGAATGACCATGGAGAGAACGTTGGGATGCTTGAAAGGAAGATGGAGGTGCCTATTAAAAAGATACAACGTTCATGTCACTTTAATCAGTGACATTATCTTTGTCTGCTGTATCCTTCACAATTTCTGTGAAAGCCTGCAAAACCGAGACCAGACCCTAAAGACGCTGTCATTGGTGGTAGGGCAAATGTGAGGGATGCACTATGTGCTCTTATTTTTTCAGGAGTTGTTGATCTTGTTGTTTGTGTTATTAATTACATGTTAATGTAGTAAAGAATAAACTGTTGTTTTTTTTCAAAACAACCAAACATGTCAGTCTCTGAAAAAACACAAAAGCCTGACAATACCATATTTAACTTTTTTTTCTAAACTTTAGCACCAAACATGAAAAATGCTGACAGAAGTCTGACAGAAATGAACAATGAGAATATGGCTCATATACTTTCTTCATAACTGTTATTATTTTTCACCACCTCACTAACAGACCTAAAATATAACTTATCAAACACAACATGAAACAATTAAAGTGCTGGGTAATAATACAAACAATTACAACTGAAAAACATCGCAGGTTGTCGTTGCTTGGTTCACCACTCTCATTTTGATACAGGGTGTATGGGGTTTGTAGGTTGGGCCTGGGCGCTGAGACCGCTGTGCAGCCCAGTCACTGGGAGCTGGGGGATGTGAATGAGGTTGATGATGTGAATGCATGGGACTCCAGGAGGCTGCATTGTGTGGAGCTTGGCTTCGGTGATTTCCTTGCATGAATTTCTGCATTACATTCATAAACATTGGTTTTGTGGCTGCCTGCTGCTCCATCAGCCTCCTGAAGCGCCTCTCCTCTGTCTCCTGCATCTTTAGCATCCACCCTTCCAGGGTGGCATCCTCAATCTCCTGCCTGTTGTCTTCTGCTTGTACATCTCCATTCTATTATCTTTGGCTCTCCTCTTTCTCCTACTGCAAGAAGTTGTTATGCCTGGCCCATTTCCCTCTATGCTGGTGATAACTCTAATGCAAAATGAATGAGAACATATTTAGAATTTAGAACAAAATTAGAAATGTATGCATTAGATTGATAGCTGATAGCTTACTATTGCCACTAATCTACAACATAATACGAGCTATTATTAAGAGTAATAGCTTAGCTCATTCGTTGTTTTGAACGTTTCAAATTGTAGCCTACCTATATTTAAAAAAGTGTTTAGTGTTGGCTATGCTAGTGTTGCGGCTAGTCAATTTAGTTGAAATAATGACGGGTAAAAAATATGTCACAACTACTACTCACCACTTTCTAAAGTGTTTTCAGTCCCACTGGATGCAGTTTCATTTGAGGATGGGGAATCCTCCACCACCTTAATTGGTGAGCTTGTAGGACGAGTACCATGAATAGTATCCATCTCGTCGTAGAAAGCAAAAGTGTCCTTTGCATCCGTTGACGCATCACTTTTTCTGATGGCATTGTGTACCTTCGTGTACCTCTCTCTTTCATCCGCTCAGAATCGTTTTTGTAAATGTCGTGTGTTTTCTAATTGACCTTTAATGTTTTCGCCTGACCAAATTGAAATTAAACAGCTAATCTCTTCCTTCATCATTATCTTTAATTTTATTTATTGTATCAAATCATAACAAAAGTTATCGAGACACTTTACAGATAGAGTAGGTCTAGGCCAGTCTATAATTTACAAAGCCCCAACAATTCTAGTCATTCCCTCTCCCAACGTATTTCCATGACTGATTTTTTTTTTGTTCTGGTTTTTTCTTCGTCTTCTTCTATGGTACATAGTTTCCTACCTTCCTGTAATTGGTCCGAAAGTCCAAACCACCCAAAAAGTGTTTTCATACTGCAAACAAACCAAATCAGGGTTCAGTCTGGTCCGGCCGAGACCAAAATTTGGTCTTTTGATCCGGACCGTGGTCCGAGGCACCTTTCTCACCTGCAATTTTGGTTCGGACCAAACTGAAAAATCAGACAGTCCAGACCAAATGAGGTAGGTATGAAAACGCCCTTAGTTAAGTTTAGAAAAAGGTTGTGGTTTGGGTTAAAACTAGACCCAACCTACCCCATTACCAGGACATTTGGCACTCTTATACATCCTCACCTTACTTCTGGCTTTGCTTCCATCTGAACTACTACAGGCCACTAGAGGGTGTGAGGACAGCCTCCACTAATAATTGCTATAAAAAAATGCAGGAGCCACCTTAGAGCCCTCTCCTTTTTAACCGAATTTGTAATTAATAAAATTACTAATTAATAAGTCCTTGCCCCACATACATGCTGCAGGCTGGGGCGCCCGGAGCAGTTGCTTACTATCCAGCCGTGTTGATGTATTAATCACTATGTTCAGTGTAGGGGTGTATTTGGCAGTAGAGTGTTTTTACCTCCTGATTAGTTGAGTGAGTTATCAAGACTTCTCTACATAACTGTAAAACTAAGAAATAGCAATCACTTGCATGAATCTTTCTGCTCCGTATTGAATTCTTATGACATTTTGAACAATGTCATAGTAAAAAAAAAAAGAAACTGACGGGCCCAATTGTGTTAAGTAGAACACAGATCAAACAGAGAGCTGCTGGGATGATTCATCTTCTTTTCCTCTCTCCCTTATTGCTTTCTTTGTTTTATCTCTTCTGATTTCCCTCTTCTCTCCTCTCTAACCAAGTTTTACATTTCTATATTTGCCCAAGCTCTAAAGCCCTGCAGGGTAGCTTCCAAACAATATCATATGTGACATGTTACTATTCCTTACGCTGCTGTGTTCCAGTTTCTTTTCAGCTGCGTTCTAGTCTATGTATTGTAACATGCACAGTGTGTATGTATGGCAACACTCAGGACAGCACACGTCCAGCTCAAATCTATGACAAACAAGCTGAATGTGTGTCAAGACCAGGTTCAAAGAAGACCAAGTCTAGACTGAGGCCAGAGCAAAAGTCCATGGCAGCATGGCCGTATTTCCCAACTCCCAACAACAGCCGGTCCTCATGAGCCCTACATTAAAAAAGCTACGAAAAGTTAAACACTATAATTTGTAAGTATTCAACGTTTTATTTCCGCTGTATGCACCACATTGACTGTGGCTGCTGTATAAGAACATGGCTGGCTGCATAGGTACAAGCCTGGGTGGGTGGGTATTAAAACACCTGACTTTCAAGCCAGAGAGCAGAGTTCACTTTCTGGGGAAATGCGTGTCCCTTGGTAGTGTTTTAATCCAAACCAAGATCTTTTTTCTGAACTTAACTAATCGTGTTGGTGCCTTAACTTAACTTATTCTTGGGTAACTAAACCACCAAGAACTGCTAAAGCGACGGAGCACCATGCGGAGCATTGTAGCCAGCGTCGCAGAGCTCTGCAGCGGATAAACACAGCTACTAACTGCTGTTGATGCGACCGAGCTGTGACAGAGGTCTGTAGCCGCCGTCACAAAGCCCTGTAGCCCTTGCCGGCGTCATATGACCAGCCGGTGGTCTCCTAGATTTGTACAATATCTTATGTTTTGGTATGCATACATTTTTGTACGATATCATACAAACTCGTTCATGATTATGCATTGAACAATACCAGTATCTCTCTTTGCATTGAATATGTCCTCTGTCACCTTAAAAGGGGTATAACTGCCATAATAAGATTCAAATAAAGAAATCAAAAACCATGGTAACATCTAGTGAATAAATGTTGATTAAAATTATAGTCCTAAATAGTCCAAAAATCACAAAGCCATAAAGCTATGTGGTGTAGACACGAAAGATGCTTCCAATTGAAATACATCAGTTTGAAATTCGTGCTGACATCATGGAAAAAATGGGATAATCGTGTCCATGTACATGAATCTATAGATTAAATTTGGTGAACTGGCATGAGACTGGGTTGGTTTAAAAGGTATTGTAAGATTTGCCAATTTGAACAAAGAGAATATTTTTAGGAAAATAATTTGTGTCTGTCTTCACTCTTACACTCATTAATCATTCAATGAATCATTCATTTCTACCCCAATTTAACAGATTCATTTGACTTGGGTTAATGTGGTGGAATTACATGCAAACCAGGCTGGCTTTCTCTTTTTTGTATTTCATGCACAGATGAACAATCTATCCCTACTGTCTATCAAAACTGAGTCCTGTCAGGGTTGGCTGCATGAAACCACATTGGCATGCAGCTTTCAGCAGAGCCCCAGAGACAAACGTCAGCCATTGTGATAACAGTACAAAAACAACCAAAAAGCTGCTGGGAGAACAGTACTCAAAGCTAGAGCACAGTTCTACAGCATACTGGTCAGCAGAGATGGTCTCAAGTTGTTGAGCTCCAGTCTAAGATAAATCTCAAGTCGTTGCGCTCCAGTCTACAATAAGTCTCAAGTCATTGAGCTGCAGGTTAAGATAAGTCTCAAGTCATTGAGCTGCAGTTTAAGACAAGTCTCAAGTCGTTGAGCTCCAGTCTAAGATAAGTCTCAAGTCGTTGAGCTCCAGTCTAAAATAAGTCTCAAGTCGTTGAGCTCCAGTCTAAGATAAGTCTCAAGTCTTTGCGATCGAGTCTAAGATAAGTCTCAAGTCATTGAGCTCCAGTCTAAATCAAGTCTCAAGTCTCTCATGGTTCTAATGAGTGTTGTATCACTTGCTGAGTTCCATCCAGGCTGCTCAGAACACTGCACAGCTATATATAAGGAATTTAAAGCATGTAATATGTTATTATCTCATTTATCTATTATCATACAGTTTCAGCTTAGATTAGTTGTTTGGTTTATTATCAGTGTACAACATGTGACACCAAGAATGCTAAAAAGTTAATAACTGTATTTTGCTTTGTAACATGAACATACAGTACATTATATCCCAAATTCTGAGATACTCAGGTTATCAGGAAAGTATTGCTAAAGTTAATAACTAACCTATTTTTCACTTACAGAGCACAACCATGTAATGTCTAAGAAGATCTACAACTGACAGCCTATAAACTACTGTAAGTCAACACAGCTCCCAGACTCTCTAACCCAGCGTAAAGTTAATTAAATTCAACTGTAGCGTTATATGATCAACAATAAACCTGTAACTGGTTTGCAGCCGACGGTAATAATAACATGATGGCAGCCAGCGGGACGTCAATACTTACTTAACGTAAAATCCCCAGAAAAATTTGGCAAACATACAAACAAACAAAGGAACATCGCAACGTTTTTCAGGGTCTATTATTTCACAAAGAGGAAACTCAAAAGCTGTAAGCTGTGAGCTGTAGCGTATGTTCACCACTTCTCAACAGAGGCAGAACATAACGTAATCTCAGAGATTATTCTTTCACATCGCTGTGCAATGCGAGAAAATCTCAGAACTGAACCTGGCAGAAACATCAGACTCACCCTCACACCTTATTCTATATTTTGCCATGCGGAAAAGGAAAAATGTACCGCATGTACAGCGTCAGACTTGTACATATGGTTTGAGATGATGTTACTGTAACCATGAGCAGGCCTCCATCCTCCGTCCACCTGAGCCCAGAGCTGCTGACTTTATTGTTGGCCTCTCCTCTTCCGAGAAGGACCTGCTGTATGACAACAATGCCAATGATACAGTCATTAAAGTAAACTACTGTTGTTACCTGGGGTGATGAATTAAGGTGACACCTTAATCATCAGATTGTGTAGGCTTCACAAAGCGACTTCCTTAAGACACAAAGTGGTTTTTACCCCTGATGGATATTTGTTAATGACATTTATGAAAGTGGATGGGCTTGGTACATCTGGGGGTTTTAAACAGAGGCAGTTAGAAAATGGTGTGTGTGAATGGAAGCGAAGGCTTCTTTAAGTGCTTGCTTGTGCAATGGTCTTGATAGGACTCCAGGAGCTGCAGGCTGCATCTGATATTCATGAGCTTTCTGTCCCACCGCAGCAGTGAGCCTTTAGGGTTGTTCTAAAATAAAGCACAGGCTCAAAGAGGCAATGAGATGAGAGGAAACATCCATGGCATGGACTTCCCATCCCTGTCAGATAACACATTTTACTTCATATACTGCACTCAAAAGAAGAGGACCACCTGAGGAGGATGTAGAGCTGTAAATTCTCATTATATAGTAACATTGTAGTAATACAACTATCCTGCAATAAAAACGTCATCCAAATCCCATTCCACTAGTATAATTAGAGAGCGGTGTGTTTTTTTTGTGTGAACATGCACATCACTTGAACCGCTCAACCGATTAGTTTTTCCACTGTACCGGAAATTTTTACAGAAGATGGAGGAGAAGAATGGTAGAGAAAAGAGTTTTACATTAACGTTTGCATCATACCTTAGCATCAGCACTGTCGGAAAATCATGCCAAACAGATGGGATTGAATCTCCAGAGAAGTCAGGTTATCAGAAGTACGTTATAGATTTGTTTGGCCAAGCTAACTACAGTTAGCTCAGTGTTTGTCCTTTGTGTTACATGATATCGGCGCACAAGTTACAAGTTAACCTTCAGGGCTTTATTGCTATTTAAACACAAACCTTATTACACAAGTAAGCTCAAAGCTGAGCTACAGCACTTGCCTGACCTTCCTCCACAGCGCTGATAAGTAAGGTCTGGCAATGCAAGACTAACTTCTACTTAATATGAAGAAGACACTTAGCCTAAAAGGGACCATTTGTGTCCTTTTTTAAGGTA
Source organism: Percina caprodes (assembly GCA_013375575.1). Lineage (NCBI taxonomy): Eukaryota > Metazoa > Chordata > Actinopteri > Perciformes > Percidae > Percina > Percina caprodes. Next base: position 316,914 of record JABXJD010000353.1, read on the forward strand.
AGTGCATTTCGCCATTGGTAGCCAAAAGTGACCAGCAAGCCTAAATAAAATCTTACATCTGCATTATATTTCAACATAAGAGGTCTTCAGACCTCTTTTCCACTTACATTCTGCTGCTGAATGGCTCTGCGTGCATTTTTAAAGGCGGGACTTCAGCAGAGGCTATAAGGCCTCGATCGATTTTTCAAGGTGCAGTGATTGGCCACGCTGGTTGCCAGGTCACTGCAGGGTTCCACAATTGGCTCAAAAGGCTGCCAAGGTCACTGCAGGCGAAGACATGTGTTGGTGGAGAGTGGGAGCTAAAAATGACCACTCAACTCAGGGAAATATAACAGCTACACATTTCTCTCCAGCAACAAAAGCATGAGCCATTAAAAAAAAAATCACACTAAAGCCTTGACATTCAAACAGTTTAGCGATGTAAAAATCTGCCTCTGTTTGACTGGGGAAAGAAAAACTACTCCCATATAAAATGTTGTGAAATTGAAATTGCAAACATTAACATTTTATGACCAAAAAACAGCCAATAATAATATGCCATAATGACCACACTGTTTATCCTGTATTTTAAATTCACAGGTATAGACCTAGATCTTATGTGCCTTAAATCTAAGTTGTTTATTATCTTCTCCGCATTTTCCTGTTTCTCTCCTTATGTGACAGCACTGTTCTTTTTTTCCTAATCAAGGTGGCGCAGCAGTTGATCACAGCGATGCCGATCTGGGGGGGAGTTTCCTTTTTTCTCATCGCCGTGCCATCCAGTGATCCTCAAATATGTGTTAGCATGTTTACTTATAACCTACAACCAAATACTCTACTGACATAATGGATGAAGCTTCCGGCCTAAATGCTGCTCCCTATGCTGAATCTCCTTAAAGGGATACTTCACAGATTAGCGTTAAGCCTTGTATCAGTAGAAACCCAGTAGTATTTTCGAATGACCGCGCTTCACTCCCTCATGTCCCCCTAAGACGAGACATCTCTCTATTGTGTGTCTGAAAAAAAAGCCTCTGATGACCCAAAAATCGGCATTTAGCGTCATTGGAGGTATTTTTGGCCTGAGGCTATGGGCTACAGCCATAGTACAGCCAGCCAGTTCCGTATGTTATCAACCTGCTCATAGGGGATGGGACCTCACTCCCAGAATTTTAAAATAGTGTCAACCATCTTAAAGTTAAGCTAACAGGCTATTGCTCTGTGGAGAAAGCCGAGCACTTTATTCATACTTTAGTAGGCTAACCACGATGGTGGTAGGTAGTTGATACGGCAGAAGGGGATTTTGAAGATCTGGTGTGCGAATCCGATGCTCGTGGCTACCTGTACGAACCCCAACACTGAGGCGGCTGGAGCAGCTGCCGCAGTAGAATGTAAAGGGTTTGTCTGGCAAAGACTTTTTCGGCAGCAACCTTGAAATTATGTGCATTCAAACTAACGCACATGTGTACCACAGTGAGACTGCTATAGAGCGGAGAATATGCAGGAAACTTTATCACGGACGGAATACTCGACACACTACGTGACGCAGACCAGCAACTCCACCTGCGGTGTCGCTTGATGCCGCTAGCCAAGGAAAGGGATATCGAAAGTGGTGTGCTAGAAAGCGGAAACGTGGAACAAGGGCAGCAGTTTGAGCTAGGTGGAAAGCTAATGCTAGCCGGCCACCTATCCCATCCATCCTGCTTGCAAGTGTCCGCTCATTAGACAACAAACTAGACTATATCCAACTTCAACAAAACTCCCAATGCGAGTTCAGAGACTGCTGTATTTTTGTTTTGGTGGAAATATGGCTGAACAACACCAGATTAAGCATAGTGGGCGGGCCAAACCATCACCAATGAATAAGGAACTCTCTGCTGAGTTCAATGATTCCTCACATAACGGTCTAAATACAATGGGTCATAAATTCTAAAGAAAGTGGCGTGGCTAAAGCACAGCAGGCGGGTCAAACCATTACCAATCAAAAATAAACTCTCTGCTGAGTTCAATCACACCTCACACAAGACTCTACCTTAAACAGTTCAAAAGCCATAAGAGGGAGACGTGGCCTAAGTACACGGACATGGTTAAAGTATAGGGGGCGGCTCAGTATCACATGTAGACCACACATTACAAGTTTCATGTAAATTGGATGATGTTTGTTATATAAGGCGGATTTCCTTTTGCCAGCAGGGGAGCTATGACCAAATGTCAATTTTGGCCTGTAGGTGTCCTCAGGCCTGGACCCTTGTCAAACGTGAGAAATTTCGGGCAGCAATGACAATGTACACTAAAATTACAACTTCTTCTTCCATCAATAACTGATCAAAATGGCCACCAGGCAACACCCAAACAGTTTAATGAAAAGTTTTTCTTTCTTTTTTTTTAAAGATTATTTTTTGGGCTTTTCCGTCTTTAATTTTTGACCGGACAGTTAGGTGAGAAAGGGGAAAAAGAGGGGGAAGACATGCAGGACATCGGCACAGGTCGGATTTGAACCCTGGACCTCTGCGTCAAGGCATAAATACAGTACATGTGCACCCAATTCAACCACTGACCCAACCCGGGCACAAAGTGTTTCTTTTCATCGTTAAGGTGTTGAGATGGTACAGACCAAATTTGAAGTCCATCGGACGAAATCTCTAGGAGGAGTTTGTTAAAGTATAGCACCTTGACGTTTTAGGTAAACTTCCTGTTGCCACTAGAGGTGCTAGGATTTTGAGCCAATATCATTTTGTGCGCCTATTCCCGAAAACCTGAAAATACATACATTTTCACCAGGATTGATGCAACCGCCAATTTTGGTGAGTTTTTGTGTATGTTAAGCCCCTCAAGCCCCGGAAGAAGGAATAATAATAATTCCTTCAGTTTCAATAGGGCTATCGCTGCTGTCGCTCGGGTCGTAATAATCTGTGGGGTTCCACCCTGTTATATTGTGAGCTTCGGGGAGGTTACAGCTATTTCTATGGATGACGTCTTACACACATGTGCTTAATTATTGTGGGTTACAATCTGGTTCTGAAGAATTCTACAAGCAGAAATACCATAGGCCAAGTAAACGGCCTGTTCCAAACAGGCACAATTTCAACGGGCACTGTACTAGTCCAGCTAATTTAAATAGCTCACGTTACTGTATTGTTTCAACAGTGAACTTCATGTAATATTGTATGTGCCCTTTTCTTTTGCGGGATGCAAATGTTCCACCAAAAAAGTTCCTACCTGTTTTTTTCTTCTATCCCAAAATGCATCTGTGGAGTAGCCAGACCTTCCTCCACTTATTCTCTGGAGATAGGGATAGCAATGGGAGACTATTGCAACCATAAACAACACTGGCTTAGTATCCACCCCAGCTCCATCCACTTAAAAATTGTCACATCCATTTGCAAAAAACGTCCATTATTTCTTACAGTCCATGCCTACAACCCACCAACGCAGACACACAGTCCTCGTCTTATACACAGCTCTCTCTCTGTTACTCTTGAAGCTGACATGGAACCCGCAGGCCAGTCTTCCAGCTCTGGCCTTTCATCTGCGTTGGTCACATAATGGCCAACGGTGGAAAACAGAACAATAAGCATACCGTCTTGTTCCACATGAAACCTGTCCCCACCTTCCTCATCATTTCTTAGCTGAATGCAGCCTCCTCACTTAATCAGTGTAGGAATTCTTTTATTACTCCACCTTAGAGTGCACTTTCCAAACATTTTTGCTCAATTTAACACCAAATTGTATTTGTTCACATATTTCAGAACACAAATTACATCAGCTCAGTCTCCAGCTCTCCCAATGGTGAGCAGAAGTCATTTAGTGCAGTGGGAGGCTAAATAAAAGCCTGAGACAACACAATGTTGCAGTCCATGATGTCATCAGTCAGTTGATTCCCCTGACACAAATTATAGTGTTGTTCTTGTTGCAGATTTTACAAATACAGCCATTGGACAGCATCAGCCCACCCCCCATCCTGCTCTGTTGGACTGTGCTGTGAAATGTGACAGGCCACACCTGCTGTTTAAACCGTCTGTCCCTCCAAATCCGGATCAGCTCTTCCATACCCACTGACGCCTCCAGTTTCCTCTTTGTCTCCGAGCATTACCTTCCTTTCATCATCGTCATACACACATCAGCCAGCACCTCCCGCTGCTCTCCTCTAATCAGCTCACACAGTCCAGTTTTAAATATTAATAATAACACAGTAAACAACCGGGATTTGCTTCAAGTCAGATACATTAATTTTTAAAACCCAAGATCAAGCAAATCCAGCCTTTAAATCCATACTCAAACAAGACTTGAAAGCAAGTCAATAGAAGATTTATTATAATAATAATAATAATAATAATAATAATAATAACAATAATAATGTATACTTCATTAGTCCCGCAAGGGGAAATTACAATTTACACTCTGTTGTTATTACACACATTACACACAGGCCTGAATTTCCCACATATACTCAGTACATAAACATGCACTGATGGAGAGATGTCAGTGTGAGGGACGGGCAGTTGGGGGTTCAGTGACTTGCTCAAGAGACCTTGGCAGTGCCCAGGAGGTGAACTGGCATCTCTCAGCTACCAGTCCACCACCAAAAGGCCGCGAGAGCACCAAATCCTAACCACTAGCGCACCATATATATATATATATATATATATATATATATATATATATATATATATATATATATATATATATATATATATATATATATACACACACACACACACACACACACATTCCACTTCCGGGATTGCCGGAAATTACACCACATGTCCCGTTGGCGTTCTGAACTCCGGCGACTCTCAGTTTCTTCTCCTGACAATCTGTCCTTCCACCTTAACAAATCCGCCATCATAATAGCAATGCGCCAAGATACAAACATGCCTGGCTTTTAAAGGGAATGGGAGATGACACTCTGGTTTATTGTATGTTAAGCCCAAAACACACCTATGATTAATTAAGACACTAAGGACAACCTTTTTTAACCATGCGAATGGCGCACAGACAACAAAAGTGGATTTGTACACGCCCTAAACTCAGGCGCTTCATGCCGTGCGCTTAGATGATTAAAATAGGGCCCTTTAAGTGCCGATAAAAATCCTAGATTAAGTTCATGTCACCCTTTTCTTTGGCCTTGACCCCAATCTCTCACACATGAATCTTGAGCTTCTTGTTTTTAGCCTCCACTGCTTTGGCGCTGAGGCTAGTTGAGTATAATAACAGTCAGGAGTTCATCCATGCGGTTGATTGTGTGCTGGGGGGGCAGCAGTAGCTGACCACCATCTGATTGCCACCCTCTCTGAACACTCAGCTGTCTGCAGTTGGTCTCCAGTAATTGGGAGCAGTCCAACTACAGAATGGGTCATTCTTTTCCTCATATCCTATTTTTTCCATATCAACATTTCAGCTTCTCACTTACACAAGTTTAACCTTTCACCTTCATCACACTGACTTCCCCTTATTTCTTTCACACTTGCTCATTCTGCTCTATTTCACTCCTCCACTATCTCTCTCTCTCTATCCATCTACTGTCTCATTTGCCCACTCACCCATTTCCATCTCCATTCCCTCCCTTCCAGCTCGTCTCTCGCCTCTATCGTTCTCTCTGCTCATTCTCGTTGAATGTAATAACGTTAATGTGATCTGCAGTGCATCCATAAAGCACACTCTAATCTCGCTGGCTGTCTGTGGGCATGCGGCTGAACCTGTTCAGCTATTTCTGGCTTCTCTATTTCTCATGGTTCCCGACTGTGTTATCACTGAATAGCTCATTCCTCTGCTGTAGCATGCATCGGTTGGAATGCCACTGTTGTTATGTACAGTCAAACTGGCAAATTAGAGGAAGCCAGTCATGTGCTTAGCTGAAAGTTTTTAGATAGAAGATAAATTTCCATTTCAGTACTATAGCTTCACTTAGTAATATCTAAAGTCTGGGACATCGACTGCAAACTCAATCCTTTCTATACACTAAGGGTGTGGTCATATTTAACACAATCTCAACCCATTGCGTAGCTCCAAACATCTGGATCACTGAATATCTGTGAGTTAAACAAGTTAACTGTTGTTCTCACTGACTGCTCTTTCTGCTGGCCGGAGACACAACCAACCAATCAGAGCTTTGTAGGCGGGATTTAAAATGGGGATGGTTTCATCCTACAGTACATAGCTACCTAGCTCCATCAATAAAAAATAGCAACAGAGAAATGACCACAAAAAAGGATGTCATGGTTTGGGGTTTTATTGGGGTTATTTTTCCCGTCTTGCCTCCTTGTGTTTGTTTTCTCCACGGTCTTGTGTTCCCTTGTGTGTCTGTTTGTTCTGCTTCCTGTTTTATTTTGATAGTATGGTTTCCTGTCTTTTCTAACTTTGCTTTGTGTTTGTCTGATTGTCCTGCCCCGCCCTAATGTGGTTCACCTGACGTATCACCTGTTCCCCATTACCTCGTTACCTCTTGTATTTAACCCTCCTAGCCCTAAGGCCATTTTTACAGTTCATTGTCCGTCTGGATTTATTTTATAAAAAAGCTTGTAAAACATCAACCCTGTTGTCTACAGTCAAGATATGAACATCATTTTTTTCAGGACAAACTGGGTTATTAGAATATTTGGGCTGCAGTGAGCTCACCTGCATGTTAAAAATGGTTGTAGGACCTTAAAGACAAATAAATAAACAAAACGGAACATGAATCTTCCAGATATGTATTGATATCACACACAGATCAATAAAACCTAAGCCATTTTACTCTCTAAAACACTTCTCATATGTCTTGGGAGTCACATTGTGAAGAAATAATCATTATAATGACAAAATACATGCATTTTTTCAAAGAAAGTCAAGGCGCTTTTGCCCTCATGACATTTACTTATGCCAATAATCAACATAATAATGTCATATTTATTGATATTACACCCACAGCAATGCTACACAAGCAATTGTGTGTCTAAAACAGTTCTCCTATTGGCCTTCCATACAACCGTTTGGCCTTCCATACAGCCTTTTGGCCTTCCATACTCTTTGGGTGACGTTGTCTCCCATATATGGGCATGCACCCCATATATGGAGTCCTTGACTTCCGTACACAAAGGACGGACGGCGCTAGCGGCAGAATTGAGCGAAAACGCGATGAATTATGGACAAAAAGTGGATAAATCTTGGATGTAAAGGTATGGATTTAATGCTCAACGAACCCCAAAAAAGGCAGAAGTTCCAGGCTGGATAGAAAATCACCTGTAGAGGCTAGAAGGACCCGGAAAAGACCTCCGTAACCACTAACTCGTTAGCGTTTAGCCACAATTTTCGGCGAGTTTCTATGTGTTATGGATGGTTAATGATTGAACTATGAATCAGAGGTGCTTTTTAGGCTCGTGGGCGAGTCTCTCGGGTTCAGATTAACTCCTGTGTTCCCTTTGTCTCTTATCAGATCATTCTGGTTCGTCTGCCTGTTGTTCCTCGTGCTACTGTTGTTCCTGTTGCTACTGTTGTTCCTGTTGCTACTGTTGTTCCTCGTGCTACTGTTGTTCCTCGTGCTACTGTTGTTCCTCGTGCTACTGTTGTTCCTCGTGCTACTGTTGTTCCTCGTGCTACTGTTGTTCCTCGTGCTACTGTAGTTCCTCGTGCTACTGTAGTTCCTGTTACCGGCGTTCCCTGTGAGTTTTCCCTGTATTTTCGTCCTGTTTGTTACCTGGCCTTTTTCCCCCCTGGAACCCTGTGGTTTTTGTATTTTTGGGACTCTGGGGTTCTTGTGTTCCTTGTGGATTGTTTTTTTGTATATATACATATATATATATATATATACACACATATATATATATAATCTCTCATTTGCTGAGCAGCAGCCAGTACCAGTATTCAACTATTATATTTATTATATATATTCTGATTCAGACATGTGGGATATTCTGGTATTATTCAGGTGTTAAAGGCATTCTTTAGACATGTATACAGTGCATTCTGAATATGCGTCTCAATCTGGGTTTTTACTGCAGGCTTATACACTCACCTAAAGGATTATTAGGAACACCTGTTCAATTTCTCATTAATGCAATTATCTAATCAACCAATCACATGGCAGTTGCTTCAATGCATTTAGGGGTGTGGTCCTGGTCAAGACCATCTCCTGAACTCCAAACTGAATGTCAGAATGGGAAAGAAAGGTGATTTAAGCAATTTGGAGCGTGGCATGGTTGTTGGTGCCAGACGGGCCAGTCTGAGTATTTCACAGTCTGCTCAGTTACTGGGATTTTCACGCACAAACATTTCTAGGGTTTACAAAGAATGGTGTGAAAAGGGAAAAACATCCAGTATGCGGCAGTCCTGTGGGCGAAAATGCCTTGTTGATGCTAGAGGTCAGAGGAGAATGGGCCGACTGATTCAAGCTGATAGAAGAGCAGCTTTGACTGAAAAAAACACTCGTTACAACCGAGGTATGCAGCAAAGCATTTGTGAAGCCACAACACGCACAACCTTGAGGCGGATGGGCTACAACAGCAGAAGACCCCACCGGGTACCACTCATCTCCACTACAAATAGGAAAAAGAGGCTACAATTTGCAAGAGCTCACCAAATTTGACAGTTGAAGACTGGAAAAATGTTGCCTGGTCTGATGAGTCTCGATTTCTGTTAAGACTTTCAGATGGTAGAGTCAGAATTTGGCGTAAACAGAATGAGAACATGGATCCATCATGCCTTGTTACCACTGTGCAGGCTGGTGATGGTGGTGTAATGGTGTGGGGGATGTTTTCTTGGCACACTTTAGGCCCCTTAGTGCCAATTGTGCATCGTTTAAATGCCACGGCCTACCTGAGCATTGTTTCTGACCATGTCCATCCCTTTATGACCACCATGTACCCATCCTCTGATGGCTACTTCCAGCAGGATACTGCACCATGTCACAAAGCTCCAATCATTTCAAATTGGTTTCTTGAACATGACAATGAGTTCACTGTACTAAAATGCCCCCAGTCACCAGATCTCAACCCAATAGAGCATCTTTGGGATGTGGTGGAAAGGGAGCTTCGTGCCCTGGATGTGCATCCCATGAATCTCCATCAACTGCAAGATGCTATCCTATCAATATGGGCCAAAATTTCTAAAGAATGCTTTCAGCACCTTGTTCAATGCCACGTAGAATTAAGGCAGTACTGAAGGAGAAAGGGGGTCAAACACAGTATTAGTATGGTGTTCCTAATAATCCTATAGGTGAGTGTAGTTGCTATGGTTTCTGTACACAAACTAACCAGCCAACAGTTTGCAAGGCTGCAGACCCGAGAAGATGGAAAAACACACCTACTTTTAGAAATTTTCAAATACTTTGATATCAACATCCATCCATCCATCCATCCATCCATCCATCCATCCATCTTCATCCGCTTATCCGGTATCGGGTCGCGGGGGCAGCAGCTCCAGCAGAGGACCCCTAACTTCCCTTTCCCGAGCCACATCAACCAGCTCCGACTGGGGGATCCCGAGGCGTTCCCAGGCCAGGTTGGAGATATAATCTCTCCACCTTGTCCTGGGTCTTCCCCGAGGCCTCCTCCCAGCTGGACGTGCCTGGAACACCTCCCTAGGGAGGCGCCCTGGAGGCATCCTTACCAGATGCCCGAACCACCTCAACTGGCTCCTTACGACGCGAAGGAGCAGCGGCTCTACTCCGAGCTCCTCTCGGATGACTGAGCTTCTCACCCTATCTCTAAGGGAGACGCCAGCCACCCTCCTGAGGAAACCCATTTCGGCCGCTTGTACCCTGGACCTCGTTCTTTCGGTCATGACCCAGCCTTCATGAAGGCGAAAGGGGGTCAAACACAGTATTAGTATGGTGTTCCTAATAATCCTATAGGTGAGTGTAGTTGCTATGGTTTCTGTACACAAACTAACCAGCCAACAGTTTGCAAGGCTGCAGACCCGAGAAGATGGAAAAACACACCTACTTTTAGAAATTTTCAAATACTTTGATATCAACAGGTTTTTGGATACGCGCACACATTGCTAGGCCGACCCTTTCGGGAAGCTGGTTGAAGGAATGAAAGAGGGAGGCTGTGTTGGCACGGTCCAACTAGTCCCCCGCCACTGGTAAAGTTAGAAAATTTAATTATTTTGCACGGCTACACGTAAACGTAAACGTCAAAGTGAAGGTGTATATAGGCTTACAAGAATCATGAGGCAGGCAAGGTCAAAACTGGAAAGGCAGTCCAAACAGGCAAGCAAATCCAACGTCCATAAGATTGTAAAATGTCACTTAGCTCTGTCGATAATCAGCCAAGTTTTAAATTGGGTCACTAACGAGCAACAATTCACCAAAGGGCTAATAATTGAATGAAAGCAATTGACATGATTATACTAATATGCATGGCTGCTAAGCTGCTAAGCGGCCACCAAGGATTGGATGTCTCTCAATTTCCTCCACCTAAACCCAGACAAAACAGAAATTCTTTCAATTGGACCTTTTGACTTTTGACCATCATATGTCACTAAGCTTATTCAGTCCAGTTTCCTTCAGTTTGCAAAAAAATGTCCCCTTCAGTTCTGGAACTATTAATTCATACATTCATTTTTTCTCTTGTATTGGATACTATACCTCACTCTACTCATGCCTCAGTCAAGGCTTCTGATAAAATTCAGAATGTTTGCAAAGCACTTTGTAACTGTGTGTGTATCAATCAAGTACTTATTTACTTACATGTGTTACAACCAATGTTCAGTAGAAGGCGAGTAAAGCTGACCCCTTCTCCGAGTGTGTTCGGAGATTTGGTCTGCTAACTTTCTGCTGATGTTACACTTTTCCCAAACATGTTCTTTTTACTTTTTATGCACTGCCATCACCAGCTGCCATAAAGCGAGTCTTTGTTTTTCCCCTAAGAACCTTGTTGCTTGTAAACTCATATCTATGATATGGTACTTTTAGCCAACACATCTGGAAAGTTGTCATGCCCAAACACTGTAAAAAACAGAAGTGGTGTGGTACATCCATTTCTTCAGGATGAGGGGCTGCCTATAAAGTCAATGCAACGATAACAAAACAGATGTCATCACACAAAAGGCATTTTAATACAGAGTATGCCAAGTATGACGCCATGTTCTTGATGGTCGCAAGAACATGAGGACATGTAACCTGAGGCTGGATTGCCACATGACAGATGAAGACATGAAACGGGGGAGAGAGGGAATGACATGCAGCAAAGGGCTGCAGGTCGGAGTTGAACCTAGATATACACATGTAGGCGCACAGATATGTCTCTACCAACTGAGCTAACCCGGCCACAAGTGCAGGGACCTTTAAAAAAAATACCAGGCAGGTGATTAAATGAACCATCTATCTATCACGTACGTCATTGTTGGTTTGAAAGAATAGTTGCGGCCGTCACACACACCTAAACCACGGCTGTAGCTGCAGCAGCTCCTCACCGGATGCTGATTGGTCCGATTCACTTCCGTCCCAACACCAGCGCCTTTACCAGAAGCCTGGAAAGAGGGCTTTTCATGTGATGTGTGATCCTGAATTCTCGTGTGATTTTGTGATATGGCGAGAATCCAGTTGCCTTAAGGTTTAAGGTTGCAATTGGAAAACTGTATAAGATACAGTGGCTACAGAAAGTTTACACACCCATGCTAAAAATGATTAAAAAGAGGAATAAAAAAACATCTTTTGGAAATTGATCTTAATGCCTTAGATAAAAAAAATTAAGAAAATCCCACCTTTTAAGGACACAAATTTTCTTTGTGAATGAATAATTTATTATAAATAAATATTCTTCCTTAAAATACAGGGGGCATAAGTATACACACCCCTATGTTAAATTCCCATAGAGGAATACTATGCATCCTGATAATGCTCCCTTGGCCTTTGGAATTATAATAACCCCCCATCATCACACACACACATCTCTATGTATGGTAAAGGGTATGTGATAAACCTGTTAGGTGACTAAATCATTTTAATTCAAGGCCCCACTCACTAGCTCTTTTCAAAGTAAACTGCTTTGACTATACATCCGTTATGTCCCAATAAAAATAAATATTTCATACACAGCACTGGTTTTCATTTATATATTCATTAATTCACATTTGATCTGTACATATAAAGAGCCAAACGTCCACAGACGCAGTACTGTTGTACTACGTTAGCTATCTAACATAAACCTTAAAGGAAGACTACCGTTTTGCAGCTTGTATTTACCTTCACAAAAGTGCATGTTTTGTAGCTAATATATATAAGTCTGACAACATTATAGAAAGGATTTATGAGGAGGTCACCCTTTCTGTTAAAGAGTAAGATATTTTTTAAACAGCCACAAAATTGTGTTTGCTAAACCCACTACTCATTTTAGCATGGTAAAATAGACTTTGATAAGCCGTTTTGGGTTGCCTACCACTTTTCTAACCATTGCAACTCTAGTTTGGGTTGAAATAAACACATAGTTTGCCGATTTACATGTTGGCTTTATACACGCTAAAAGTATTGCTTTTTCAAACGGAGTCTGATGGGTTTAGCACGATTTCAGAGCTGTTTCTGATTAAACAAAGGGATCCTTTCCATAATGTTGTCAGACTCTTGCATTATTAATCTGAGCCTGTCAGTGGCAAAACGAGCACCTTTGTGAAGGTAAATACAACCTGGACAATTGCCTTGTTAACTTACATTGTAGTTCACCATTGCTGACTGCAGCAATCTCGCTTAATGTTGGACCAATGTCAAAGATTTTCAGTCACTTAGACACAAAAAAGTAGGAAAATAGGGTTGAAAAAGTGGTAGTTGCCTTTTAACCTTACCTTCAGATACACCATCTGTTAGCAGCAAATATTAAATGTACACCAAAAGTTTTTATTCTAAAAGAAATCATCATATGTTCAAAACAGATTTGTCGAGATGAGACTGTTGTCACCGTAGTGATCATGGATGTTGACCGTCCTGGACAGATGACCAGTGAATTAAGAGTCTTAACATCTCTGAACACATTGGAGCAGATTTTCAATTACATTTGGTGACAGTTGTGGGTTTAGCTTTTTTCTGCCATCGCCACTGGCTGATGTGAAATGTTCGGACTGTTCTTGGCTAAATGGGAACACACTAGAACACAGATTGAGAAAGGCTCACACCAAACACAGGCACTCTCACAGTTGACGTGTACAGAAAATATCAGGGCAATCGTTGCTACAATAGCTGTTTGTGGCAAATTAGCACAGCTTGCACAAGTAGTGCTGCAGTCACATTTGCCCAAATAAAGTGACAATTTGCTTTGTGTTGCATCTATAAGTACCTAAACAGCACAAAACAGTACCAGTCTGTCTATAAGCATAGTCACTACAATGAATTAGGGCTGAACGATTTATCGTTTTCAAATCAAAATCATGTTTTGAAAGAATGTGATTAGATGTGAATTTTTTCTCAAGATAAATGCTGGAATAATGTTAAATATCATAGATTCTTTACAGAAATGTCCTCTTTTCAGTGGATTCTTTATGTATTTTTCATTAACATGCAGGTGCAAAATTTAGATGCTGCTGTTGAACTGAGGCCTCAGAAATGTCAGTTTACAGGAAAGTACTGATATTTTTTATTATAACTATAGCTTTTGTGATAAATGTTCTGTGTTCAATGTTCCATGCTTATTAAAAGAAAACCCCATATTACTGGCAGTTTATATCTGTTTTCATCCTTGCATAAGAATATAGAGCAGTTTTTATGGTGTCCCATGTTATAATGCTCCATGACATGTTTTATCTGTTATACAGTGAATATTAAACTTTAGCTATACTTTTAAAAAAATGTAATTGTAATCGCAAAATCTGGCAGACAAAATCACAATAAAATTTTTCCTCAAATTGTTCAGCCCTACCATGAATGCTACTTCATTTGGAGCTGCTGCCACACGACAATCATTCTTGAATCGGAGCAGCCGGTGCGGTATTACATTCTGTTTATCGCACCGTTGTGACAAAAAGAGAGCTGAGCCAGAAGGCAAAGCTTTCGATCTACCGGGCAATTTTCGTTCCTACCCTCACCTATGGTCATGAAGGCTGGGTCATGACCGAAAGAACGAGGTCCAGGGTACAAGTGGCCGACATGGGTTTCCTCAGGAGGGGGCTGGCGTCTCCCTTAGAGATAGGGTGAGAAGCTCAGTCATCCGAGAGGAGCTCGGAGTAGAGCCGCTGCTCCTTCGCGTCGAAAGGAGCCAGTTAAGGTGGTTCGGGCATCTGGTGAGGATGCCTCCTGGGCAGCCCCCCTAGGGAAGTGTTCCAGGCACGTCCAGCTGGGAGGAGGCCTCGGGGAAGACCCAGGACAAGGTGGAGAGATTATATCTCCAACCTGGCCTGGGAACGCCTCAGGATCCCCCAGTCGGAGCTGGTTGATGTGGCCAGGGAAAGGGAAGTTTGGGGTCCTCTACTGGAGCTGCTTCCCCCGCGACCCAACACCAAGCGGTCGAAGATGGATGGATGGATGTCTATACATTCCTGCTGGAAGTGAGGCCCTGGACATTGGAATGCAGCTCAGATCACAGTTGTCCTTACCCTTAGGCGAGGCTTTTAACCTAATCTGACCCTCTCAAGCTTCAGCTAGATGAGGAGAGCGGCATCTGACAGGCCAATAAATCCAGCGTTAATAACAGCAGGCCAACACTTAGCTGTATGCATTTGACAAGCAGTCAAGGTCATTCTGAACACTGGAACTCTGTCCTCCTCATGCATATGAGACAGGGACTTTGAGAAATGAAGTCAGCTTTTAGTGAGAGAGTTTTACTCTGTAGTAAATGTGTAAACAATTTTGACTTTTTTTTTTTCGCTTGGACATAACAAAAAATCGTCCACAATCTGTGCTCTCACCCTTGTTGCATTCCCATGATGTGTTAAACAATTATATCTAATGTACAATTCCAAAAGAACGGAAATTGTATATACATCTTGCATGCTTGTCAGGCTGGAGTTTTCCTCTACTGCTTAAGTTATCTTCAATGGTTATCCTATTAATTGACAATTGCCCATCCTCCATTAGTGACCATAGCTACTACAAAAAAATGATAGAAATGAGCCCACTTTTTTCCTACCTACCACCCTACTTACGCACCACCGAAGAAAAACAGACAGACACGGCGCAGCTTACCCGCTAGTAGCATGCAGTTAAATACACAGGGCGACGTTAGCTGCAGCTTGACTTTCCAGACACCATGGCCATTGCTGTAGTCGAAGATGATGGAGAAGAAACAGAACTGGAAAATCCTGCTGCTACCCTGAAGTCACTGCTTTTCAACATTCAGCCTTCTTTCGGACAGTCACTCAGCCTCCCTGTCTGACCAGCTGTTGCCAGGGGACGGCTAACATTAGCGCTGACCACTGAGGGCTAAGTTACAGCAGCTAACGATTGAGTTTCCCTGGTGCAGTGCTTTGCCTCCAGCACAACAAATAAACTACAGTTATTACATGTACCATTATTACATTAGGAGGCATAGAAATAGCTATATTTAATGGCATTATCAACAGAGAGCCGGAGAGTGAGAAGCCACTGCTAACTGCTAAACTAAAGTAGCTAACAGCTAATAGCGTGTAAACAACTGTGGGATTAGAGAAAGTTGTTAAAATCAGGAGAGAGCTTGAGTGAAATAGTATAACATTAGGTTCCAATGTAAAGCGCACAATTGCACATACAGAAATGTAGCAATAGACTTACCGCTGCACATCAGCCAAACAGGAGGCAATTTGATTATTTAAAAACATATCACCCTGATGCGAAAACCCATTTTGGCCGCTTGTACCCGCGATCTACTTCTTGCAGTCATGACCGAGCCTTCATAACCATAGGTAAGGGTATGGGCGAAAACTGACCAGAAGATCAAGAACTTTTCCTTCTTGCTCAGCTCAAACTTCAGCTAAACTTAACGCCTCCAGCATGAGTTCAAATATTCCTTCAAAGACTGAGAAATTCTTTCCTCACCTGAGTGTTCATAAAATGTTCCTGTGTAAGTCAACCACTTCTCTCAAACATTCATCACTTATGTGAAATGAGTGGTTGCTCCTGAGTTTTTCCTTAACACCCGCTCCATTGTACACTCACAAACATAACTTCTAGGTACTTGAAATACCACGCCATTGGTTTCCTGCTGAGAACCATGACCTTAGCTTTAGAGGGGCTACACACACTCTGCTGTGAACCTATCCAGTGAGTGATGAAGGTTACGGAATGATGATGCCATCAGGACCACATCATCTACAAATAGCAGCAACGAGATCCCCAGCCCACCAAACCGCAACCCCTCCCATCCACAACTACGCCTCGATATTCTGGCCATGAATATCACAAACAAACTTTCTTATTCCTCATAAACAATCAACAGCACAACGTAGTGACATGTAATTACTGCATTTAACCCATCCTAAAAGCATTGGATAGCTATACATACAGCATCCAGAGAGCAACTTTTTGGGGTTCAGTGTGGCCAAAGCCCACCAACCAGTCTTGTGGTTGAGGGGCGACCACGATTGTGGATTGTGTTGTTTGTCAGACTATTTAATGAAAAATAGTAATATCATCAGTATATTGATCAATTCATCCAAACTTTCATATTGTGCAGGGTAATGATCATGTAGCCTACAGGGCCCACTAGTAGGCTCCTTTAGGTCTTTTGAGAGAGCCTCTACAGTGTGTGAAGAACTACTTTTTTCTTTAAGATAGTATTAGCAATTTAAAATGTTTCTGTATTTTGACTTTTCTGTGTATTGTTGTGTAATATCTCAACTTTGTCTTTTTGCATTAAATACTATTACAGTAAGGAACCACAGAAAAGGTAGCTGTAGTTGTTAGGTCAGCTAATGGGAAATCCAAACAAATGTACTCTGGCCTGCTATACAATGCAGGCTAATGTGGGGTCTAGTCATCAAAAATGTCTTATCAAAAAATCACTTATAGTAATCAATTGATTGGTTGGCTTGCTTAGGACTCTCTAAAAATGCTAATCAACCCATCTCAATGCGTAATGTTGTCTTTTGCTCTACTGAGACGGCACTGATGTTGTGTTTGTTGGTCCATCTCAGTCAGTGAAGATGTTCTAATCAGGTCATCTCAAACAGCGAAGGAGATAATTCCTTTTGGGACAAACTGTGTTCATCGAAGGTGATTAATAAACCTATAAATATATGTCAAGGTTATAGCATTGTCAAAACAGTGTGTCACATTATTTTCTTGGCTATATGCTCTAGATGGATGGTGAGGTCATTATCATGAAACATGACTGTTTATTGAGTGTAGTAACAGATGTGATGAGGAACACAGTCTTGAGAGGAGTGTCATTAGCACTCAGAGCCACATGAATAATTCATGCACGTTAACTATGCTGCCACATTTAGCCTGGTGATCATTCTCCCCCTCTTCTTATTCTCGCAAACACTCATTTATTTAATAGCCTTCATTGTAGTGGGTAACAAAACATATGGGTCTTTAATCTTGAGAGGGTCTTTCCCCATTCACTTTCCCATTGGAGTTGTGAAGCGCAACTCATCTCGTCTTTGCACGTACCATCATCCCCCACATGTTCATACTGTCGTTTACAGCCATAATCATCAGAGCTCATGAATGTTGGAAAAAAAGATCAAGCACATGAGTTTATGTGTGCCGACAACTAAATGATGTAAACACTGATGCATGCTGCAGTGGATCAGAAAAACAACAAGCTTGAACTCAAAAGCACGACACAAAGACAGTCAGGGGTCCCTAAACATATAATCAGTCATAACAGGCAAACACAACCAGACAGGGGTCAGTGAATGATCAATCAGGCAAAAACAGCGTCTGGAAAGCTAGAACGCTTAAAAACTAGACAATCAGGCGTGGAAGAAGTGGAGCAAGGTTGTTGTATTTACTGCTGCTTTGATTAGGGAAATGGGAGGCAGGTTAGTACCGTAAGTAGGTAGAGAAGGTTACATGGGAGAGGGTTACTGTAGTGCTAGGATGTAGACTGTGCCTATAAGCCTGCCATTTGCCACTTATTTTGAGTGGAATGCTTCTCTGCTTCCCCCCTGCATTGTGCGCTTAGTGTCGCCCAAGACGATTGTGAAAGGTTTAAAGAAGTGGAATCAACCCAGAGCATTTTGTATTACTTAGTGTGATCATGATGGATTTAGCCAAACCTTTCTCTAGCGCTGGCATGAAGTATGGAGATAGGTCTGGCTACGCAAGACTACTGCAGGGCAGGAGAGAGTGGCTGGATCTGAAACGACAGGGAGAGCTACTATATGGCAGAATAAAGAAAGCCAGCAACAGTATGATTTTTTTAGGAGGGTTGGGGGTATGCATCACTTGTGCTTAATATATTTAGTCACCCTAAAATTGCATGTGGCCCCAGCCTGGCTCCTCCATTTGAAATGTTCTAAAACCGCCACATCCAGAAATCATAGAGCAACATTAGCATTCATACGGAGTCATGTTTGTGGGTGTGGCCTATTTGACAAACTGCTTTAACTCTTTACTGCATCATACAACTAACATCAAGTTTAAGTGAAACATTAATATGAACACCAAACAACTCTTGAGTTTGTCTGTTGGCTTACTTTCCTTTAAAAACAAAACCAAAAAAACAAGTTAACTGTCCATCTGCTTTGTGTCAGCTTCTGAATCCATTCAACAGAACCCTAACACCTGCAGCCCGGTAATAACTGAAGTCAACAAAGACAAGCATTGTCAACTCTTTTCTTACCTGGACTATGGTTGCGGGACAGTAAGATGACGATGTCTAGAGAGATTTATGTGTAATAAGATAAATCTGTGTTACTGTCAAACTCTGCCTTTCACTGAATGTCAAAATGAGCCCTTGTATGTGTACATAATACTTATAAAGCTATAATGCGTAGTTTCTGTCACCCCCATGAGGAATTCTAAGTAATAACAAAACCGCCGGCAAGTCCACATGATACAAGCCTTCTGTGATCGCGCACCTCCCTCCCACCTCTCCTCCACGCAGTTGCTAGTAGCCAAGGAGGACACAGAGGATTAAAAAAAACATTATAGACTCTACAGTAGAGGTCATTATCTTCACTCAAGTTTGTGCATGAAAGTCCTCGGACGACACAATATTTTGAACATTAGAAATATAGAGACAGTTGTGTGGAGCTGATAGTCTTAATTAGATTTGCAGCAAATCATTTGGCAATGGCTTGAATGTAATGGACATTCATTAAATATCAAAAAGTTAGCTTTAAATATTGGTATAAAACGCTTGTGATTTTCTAAGGAACTGTGGAAAACTGAGCACTCACTCCCTCTCTGTCTACCCACACACAGCTGACCTTTCCCTGGGTTGTACACAGGTATGAGGTGAAGGCGTACTGGGAGAGAGATATTGGAAGTACAGTCTTAATTAAAAGATGGTAATGTTTGCTTCTATCTGCTGGCTGCAGTTACAGCTCCAGGCCTCAACATCAAACTGATAAATCCTGGATTAATGCGGTCTCCAACTTAACAACCCGAGAAACACAATGCAGCATTTACGCCATCCAAATAGCCACAGGACACAGTCACTGCTCCAAAACATTATGCTGCCGTTCACCCTCTCCGAGTGTGACTAATGCATGGACCTCACACTGAAAAACAACACAGTTAATCAAAACCATTTGCAACCCATAAATAAAAGCAATGGTTCCAAGAGCTCTGCAAGACATACAGGCATTGTGTTGTCAAAGCCTGATTTCCTGCACAGCCACACAGCAGGGAGCAATGACTGTGTCAAAAACACATTTTATTTGTTGTCTGCCAGGGAGCTGAAGCTAAGGACTGATCAACACATTGACCTTTTTGGTCTATTTCAAAGAAAACGAAATGTGTTGGTGTTTCTTCATTATCTGCAGAACAGAACCCTCAGTCTTCTCACTCTGTGTTACAAACATGTCGGACGTCCTCTGGACGTCGGCTTTCGTTTTGAAACTATTTTTTAACCATAATGAGATGTCTTGATTGGGCGTTTTACAATCAAAGTACATTGTTAATCAAATGTCATTTGCTTTTTCCATAGCAATAATGTGGTCAATAATTCCTGTTACTACTGCAACGGTGTATGTAGCAGGACTTTGTACTGGGAATAATCACCATAGTCTTCTAAACCAAATATTACACAATCGGACATGTCCCAGTAGTAATATAACCGGAATTTGGCCAGTACTACAACTATGACGCGTTAGCATGTAGCTACTTAACAGTTAGCAGATTGTAGTGGAACGAAGCAGCACTTTCTATACCGTCAAAAATCACAGATGAAGGCTTCTGAACCATTACCAATCGGACATGTTTCAACAGTAATTCGACAACATTGGCAGCCAAGATGACATTCTTTACTGCCGTTAGCCATGTAGCTACTATAGTTAGCAGTGGCCACTGATAGAATATAGCGGCAAATTCTACATTCAAAAAATGAAGCTCAGCGCAAATTTCTTTAGGAAGACTTCTAAATAATTTCAATCACCATCATATCTCCCTAAAACTATTCAGCTGTTAAGAGGCGTTCACTTTTCAGCAAACCAACCAAAACTGGCCACGAAATTCATGATCCAATCACAGCATGACATCCTGCTTTAAATGTCTTCTCTGTTTGCTATCAGCTGTCTTTTTAGGCTAAAGTGCAACCCTCCTCCTCCCCTTCCACCT
>JABXJD010000353.1:342500-605936 GCA_013375575.1 Percina caprodes
GTACTGGCAGTACGACTAGTGTTGGTCCCTGGGTGCTGGACTGTGGCTGCCCACTGCTCCTAATAAGGATGGGTTCAATGCAGAGGATACGTTCCTCATACGTGTACATGTACTTGGCAAAGAAAAGAATGACATATTATTAACACTATCATACTATCATCACACTATCATCATATTAATGTAATACCATCATTTCCTTTCCTCCATCCTCTTTGTCAACCCACCTCTCCTATAATCATGATCTAGCTGCACAGCTGCAGATCTCTGACAGAGCCATTCATCACTGACACAACACTGTGGGACGGTCCAGGCACAGAGACACTTAGTAGCGCTGTGCCATGACCACAGATCGGACACTTTAAGGTGTTTGAAAGAAATCGCAGCCTTGCTGCTAACATTGTCACATGGTACATCTAAATCTTCTTGTTTTATATTCCACGACTGAGGCCAGAGTCATACTGCCACCTGCTGGTACAAGTGTATCCACTTTAGCTGTTCATTGTTTAGGAAACAGGAATCAATATTATATAGTTTTCTACAGTTAGGAATTTCCGCTGCAGTTTTGAATAGATTTAGAGAACTACTTCAGACATTGTTGATTATAGATTCGGAACATGGATAGTTATTAATATTTACAGTCTATGATTTGGCACTTCCCTATTAAATGCAGAGGATGTCAGCTGGAAAAGGTACAGTCAATCTGCAACACTATCTTCCTCTCTCTTAAATTATAAATATATGCTAAAAGCTTATTTGATGAGCAAACTACTTACATTCTGTATACGGTTGTCTTCTTATATCTTTTTTAGCAGTTGTAATTGAGTCTGTCAGCAGAAACTGACACATATCTCATGCTTATTTTTTGTTGTCGCATAAACTAATTTCTTTTCTTGTTTGTTGCAAACTATTTTACCATTTTCTTTCTTTCTTCGTGATAAAATGATTGAAATGAAAGTGATTGGAATTATTTTTACCTTTTTTTAAGTTATATCTTAGCCCATATCATGTTTGTTGTTGTCTTTGCAAATAAACCTAACAGATGTATGTGGTGTGTTTGAACTGAAATGTATTTATAGTTGGGAAATTTTAAAGGCCAAAGAAGAAAACTGATATGTTATATATGGAGAATGTATTGAATTTGCGTCTGCAAAATAGCGTCGGGAAGGAACTTGTTTTTGTGGAACAGGTATGTTCTTTTAGTCAAGCAACAGAAAACTCAGATTGGACAGATAGTCTAGCTAGCTGTCTGGATTTACCCTGCAGAGATCTGAGGACCAGGTAACCAGAGTCCTCATTAATCCACCGGAGTTAAGAACACAAATAAAGAGGAAGAGGACGGACATCCGGCAGAATTGCCGGCGGCAATAGAGCAATCCCAGAAATGATACGTTGTGGATATAGACAATCACATGTTTAACTGACCTACTGTTTCGCAGTGATTGAAAAATATCATGAAGGTTATTATACTTATCTGAAACCACAACAGATAAGAAAAATATAAAGGGGTGGCAGGAGCGCAGTCCGTTGGGTTGGGAACCGGAGGGTCTCTGGTTCAAGTCCACATATGGACTAAAGTAAGGTGGTGGACTGGTAGCTGGAGAGGTGCCAGTTCACCTCCTGGGCACTGCCAAAATGCTCTTGAGCAAGGCACCAAACCCCCAACTGCTCGGGGCACCTTTCAATGGGCAGCCCCCCTCTCTGACATCTCTCCATTTGGTGCATGTAAAAGTACTCAGTAATTCAGGCCTGTGTGTAATAACAACAGAGTGTAAATTGTAATTTCCCTTTATGGGATTAATAAAGGATACATTATTATTATTAAGGGAAAAAGTAAAGAAGAATATTGATTTACAGCGATGGTTTTATAGTCACCAGGATTATGAACTCCTTTTTGTTTTTCCACAGCCAAACAGTCTAGATGCTCTTGATCAGTTTTGCTTCTGATGAGACAAAGGAAGTCCTAATTTAAGAACATGCCTGCCCACATAATCCAGAGCTGCAAAACGCCACACCTCAAGCATCTCTGCTGTGAACAAAAAGCTGGGAGGTTCATCTGGGATGGAAACAGCTCTGTCATGTTAGAATCAGCACACTATCGCCATCAAGAGGTAAGATGGGAGCACTGACACTTACCGACCAGTTTTAAGGCAAGTTTTGGTTTTGCATTACCCACAATCACATAGCTTCCATTTCCTTCATTTCATGTTCAATTCATTTTTTTCTCATGGTACAGTCAGTTGCCACCAGTTTCAACATTAAAGGGATACGCCACTGATATACATGTTTCCATGAGGACACATTTAAAAGAGAATGGTCAAAATGAAAGAAGCTGAGCCTGAAATATTCCTACTTTATTCACTATTATAGGCCAAACACATGGACATTATACACTGCCCATAATGCAAATCCACATCTTCTTTCACAAGACAAATGAAATCCAAAAGCAAAAGAGGGAATTGTAATGATCACCCCCATTTGTAACGGTGGATGAGAGAGTCTCAATACGATGGAGAGCAGACTTGTGTTCCTGTAGAGAACGTTCTTGACGGTTGTTCTTGGAAAAAAAGAACTTGCAAAGTCACAACCCGGTCTCACGGCAGTTTGTGAAATGGTCACGTCATTTTATCTATGGATTCATGTACACATGACACATTTCCCCCATTTTCTTGGTGACGCTGTGGATGTTTTGTTTTTTTAAACTAATGTATTTAAATTAGAAGCATCTTTTGCATCTGCACCACGTTTTTATCTGCAACAGAGAAGCTTCACAATTTGCTATTAGTTGTATTTTTAGGACATAACCGCTGCTTTAATCAACATTTATTCACCAGATTTTATCATGGTATAAATTTATTTCTTTTAATTTTATTATTTAAATCTCATTTTATTTGATATTTGATGATTTTAAAACTATTAATCAACATTTATTTGCTAGATGTTATATTATTTTGTGTTTTTATTTTTTTATTTTAAGGTTATTTTCTCAGTTTTATTACCGGAGAAATATTCCATTATGCTGTAAGACAGAACACGGATCGATTGAATTGGACAGCGAGCAGGCAGTTCTTTTACGCCAATATTGCTTAAATTTACATTTTGAATACAGTGATTTTGTCACCAGCAACATCGGGACAAGTTGCTCAGTAAGTTACCCACCATGGTAACATGTACCCAACCTGTCGGGATTCTCAGGAAATGACGTAGTAATTAGCGCACTGCAATTCCAAAAGAAAAAAATACATCATGCGTAATAATGATGGATTTGTCCCATGTTGCATTTGAGGACTTATACAATAAAGATAACAATAATAATGAAATACTGTTTCATGTATTTGTACTATGTACTGTTTGTTCCATTGGCCGGAAATCTGAAATGGAATGAAGCTTATTCACGACAGACAGCTCAAAAGTGGAGTGGAACGGGTCCGCCCACCTTGTAACTTGTTCTAGTCTCCATTGGGAGTTGTAGTTTTAAACTACATTGGTATGTTCCTCATAAGTAGAAGATGGCAGTGTAAAACTTTGGAGACACCCTGGGGTTTGTTGGGATGGGAAACACACTTGTGTCATCAGATTTTTAAGAAATGTAATCGTACATACAGGTAGTTGAAAATAGCTTATTACCATATTTGAGAGTGCTTACAGTTGGTAAACTAAATTACGTTGGAGTAAACTGTCTAGATACTTATAGATCTTATTTACCCTTTTCCTTGTGCTGGGAAAATTTACTTTTTGGTTTCTTTAACTATGACAAAAATCTCACCTCTCAATTTTATTTAATCAACCTGATTTTAATTTTGACCAACTTTTACATCCATAAGCCCAAATTCCAAAGTAAAACAGCTAAATTCATAGAGCTGTCCATTCACATTAAAGACTATATTTCTATCCTGTTGCATTAATAAGAAGGCACACACACTATTTGTACTTTTCAAATGCTTTATGTAAATTGAGTTTTTTTATTATATTATTTTTTTGTATCTCCCCTGGCATACTTGACCTGTATTGTATTCACTTGTAGCTGTATACTGTCACTGTTATGTGCTCAATAAAAATTTTAAAAAATCAGCTAGATTACTTTTTCTCCAACTTTGGTTGGTACAAGGCAGGACATGGAAGTAGTTCTTTTGGAGATTATGGTGAACTAGTGTGTGTTGTAGCAGTGTTTTGCCCTTGAGAATGAGCTAGCATGCTACGGTTAGCCACCTCGTCTCAGCTAGTGACGTAGAAAGCTGTGCAGATTTTGAACAGCTCACCCGGAGACTGAAGGCAGAGGACATTCAGAAACCCGTATCTCACTCAAAATAGCATGGATAGTTTTTTTTCCAAGTTTGTATGTGTGAGACACAAAATAACACCACAAATCCCAGAAAAAGTGATGTTTTCACAATATGGGAACTTTACAGTTTTATATGGAAGGTCCAAATTAGGCCTAGTATACAAAAATGTTGAGTTTACATTGGGGTACCTTATATCTTTGGCCAGAGGATAAGAGCTCCTACATGGCATGAAGAATAAAGATAGATCAGACCATATTCTCCTTGCTTGCCTAAAGAGATTGGTTTTCCTTCCTCTCCACAACCTTTATGGCAGTCTTTACCTGTCAAGCAAGCTTTAGATTAAATGTATTCAGATATGTCCATCCTTTCTGACATCCCAATATGAATATGCTCTGTATTACAGCCTGATTCACCCTGAGTGTGCATGGAAAGTATAATCTCATCTGTGAATGAGAACTGTAATGGAAAATTACATTTAACCAATGATTTTCATATTATTCATAATAAGATCTCCAATGCCTCTCAGAGTATATGACTTCTGTATCTTTCCTCAGTGTATTCTCCTTGTAGGAGACAACTGAATTTGTTATGTCTTTGCATTTGTCCTTGGAGGACAAATGCAAAGACGGGTCCTATTAATGCACAAATGGAGAGATTGAAAGGCTGCAACTGCAGTACATGCACCCTAAGCAGTTGGTGGGGTGTTGCCTTGCTCAAGAGCACCTTGGTAGTGCCCAGGAGGTGAACTGGCAAATATGTACATTAAATTAGAGCTGCCTAATCGCTGTCCGATTATCTGATATGAATGATCGCATGGCATCGTGGGATATGGTCTATGATTGCCTTTGTGTCGTTCTGTTTTACAGCATACTATAATATTTCACTAGTAATAAGACAGAGATAATAACATTCAAATATAAAATATGAAACTCATGATAACATCTCGTGAATAATCATGATTAATGTAGAAATATCAATGAACCACAAAAGCCATACAGCTTGCCTGGTAATAAGACCGACTTAATAATAAAAAAGAAATATAAACCATGGTAAGTAGGGCTGTAAAGATACACCAAACACAATTTTTGACCCACAATTCAATACAAACCTCGATTATTTTTTTTGAGAAAAAAAGATGTTTTTCTTAACAACATACTTAAGTAAAATAAATAAATAGCAAAAGCTATAACACTTCTGTTTTCTTTGTAACAAAATAAGAGTCTAACCTCGATAATTTCACCATGAACTTGGGGATGATCTAAACCATGTAGTATCTTATCAAGAAAACTTCATCGTAACAAAAATACAAACAACATTGCAACGTGCATCGCAATTCTTTACAAAAGCTGCCCCAAAATCAGGCATTTTGTGCCACAATATCCCCATAAAGCTTGAAATCCTGGAGTGACTGATTTTCTGATTAGTAGGCCTATGATAGCATGACAACTGTATCTGTATTGTGAGTAATGCATCAAATGTCCGTAATCAATCCTTTAGTAAATAATTGTTTCATAATAACAGCAGGAAGGGCACTATTAGTGTTCTAAACCTGGAAGGTACAGTGGCAGAGGGCAGTGAATTAGGAAAGTGATGTAAAGGGAAGACTAATATTCAGGAAAAATAATTTCTTAACTGTGTCATGGCTGCGGACGTCATTAATGACATCTAACCCTTGCTTCACAGAAAACTTCCTGGATTGCTCGACACGCTTCGAAACCTCGGCACAGCATGTACCATCACCAGGGAACAGTAATGAAATGAAGAAAGTAGAGTGGGAAGAGAGAAAATAGTCT
Organism: Percina caprodes; assembly: GCA_013375575.1. Lineage (NCBI taxonomy): Eukaryota > Metazoa > Chordata > Actinopteri > Perciformes > Percidae > Percina > Percina caprodes. The sequence goes on from JABXJD010000353.1 coordinate 348,574, forward strand.
TACCTTTGTAGTGGCGGTCATCTGTGGGAACAGAAAAGAGGAGACAAGACAGATTTGGGTTTTACAGCTCAGCTTTAAAAGTTTGAGAATTCCTATGAGTGCTACTGAAATAGGCTACAAACATTTCATTTGTTCCAAGATTTGTACACTGCAAAAATACACCAAAGCCAATCATACACTGCCCTGTTCAGTTCACACTGGCTCCTTCTGCTCTTTATATTAGCATTAGTGTACTGACTGGCCATCTAAGCATGACTGTAGACATATAGGGAGGCTTCTACTGTTAGGACTGCGTCGGCATGCGAAATCAGCTAATTTAAATGAAAGTGACTTACAGTGACACACAGGTTTAGGCGTGTCCCACTTGCCCATCTTATTGCATTGTGTTGAGTTTCGACCCATGAGGATGAAGGCAGGCAGACAGCTGTAATGTAGCACTGTCCCTTCCACTGGGGGCCCCAGGGGCCAAGAAGACACACGGCCATTTTCCAATGATGTCCATACCCGAGGACACAATAACACTAGGAGAGAAAGACAAAGGAGGCTTTATTTTTTCATGTTCTGAAGAAGAATCTCATACTTTGTTATAGTGTGATATTTATTAGGGGTGTCACAATTCTCCAAATACACAATTATATTTCATTTTGACATTTTGTTTTGTGACAGCAATGCCACAATAAGAACCACTAGATGGCAGTAGGGTACTTTGAAACAACAACCACAGTTTTTCAAAATTAACAAAGTGCAATGGAATGCACCGTGATTTTGAACAAGGTGTACATGAATGCAATAGGGAGTCCTGTCAGAGCCTACATGCTCTACCTTCATGGTTTGTTTCCATAACTCACTCATGGGGAAGGCAAAATGTTGGTTATTGGTTAAAACATGGTTACTTTAGGGAAGCAGGAGGATTTTCTGTTGTTTAACATTACCCTCTGTCTTTAATAATAATAATAATAATAATTTAATAACTTTTGTTTCTTTTCATGAAACCCCAAAACACATATGGGGGAAACACAACTAGGGGAGGTTGTAGGCTGTGGTGAACAGGTGGTATTTGAAGAGTTTTTTTAACCCTTGTGTTTGTACTTTGACGAGGGGGTTTGCGGGTGTCAATGGGGAATAGGAGGCGGTTAATAGTTTTAAACATCATTGTGAAGTGGTTTTGCTGTTGCCAGTGAGGGTAGTGTAGTTTTGTGTCTTGTTTTTTGATAAGAGCTTCTTTGTAAGAGCTCATATCTTCTTTGTAGGTCTCCAGGTTGACTTTATAAAGTCTCTCCAGTCAACGACCTGAGGCCTTCATGGAGCAAAGTTTGGTGGTGAACCAAGGAGCTGAACAGGTGAAGGAGAAAGAAAGGTGGAGTTGGGGACTAACACATTTGTTGGATGTATGCTACCAACCGGTAAGCCATGCTTTTGTTTTTTTCTAGACATGTGCAAATAGGCAGGGATGGGGAGAGAAAAAAATACTGGACGAATCGCAGATCTTGCTTTTGATTTTGATCAAAAAAACAGGCTAACTTCACATGTCCGTGTACATGTATCACGTGACTATTTCACCAGCTGCTGGGTTAAAAGTCACAGGCCAACCCCAATTTATTTTGTTGCTGTAACTGTAACTGTACAGTAGTTTAAGCACATTTTGTCGAGAAATATTTCATAACTGGGTACAGCAAGTATATAGAGGTTTCCTTCTGGACTCAGCAGCTGCGGGTTCGACTCTGCCCTGCGGCCCTTTGCTACATGTCGTTCCCCCTCATACTCCTCTTTCATGTCTTCAGCTGTCCTATATACAGTAATGTTACGCCTCAGTCTAGGGGTGCCTAGGACACAACATGAAAAGGCCCCATCTTCCCCGTCTCCTGTCAGAAAAACTTTCATTAAAATAAATATATACAGTAGACCAACATATAGATATAGACAACTTATACAAGGCTTTGGGTGGCCTACCACCAAAATAACCAACAAACAAACAATACTGTCTAGGAGATAAGAAACTGACCTAACAAATCAAAATGGCAAAAATAATGACAAAAGACTTACCTCCCTAACTAATTAAACAGGAGAAAACAGGATTAACACCCCTGGCAGTCCACCCTCACTACTCAAAAGAAACGGTACCTAATCTAAAACAAGACTGAACAAAACAGAAGTGTGGCCATTTGGGAGATGAGGAGGATGAGAAATGCCTGTTGCCCTCAGACGGCCGCCGTCTTGGCTCCTTATATGGCTCCTTCCCCAGCTGAAGCCAATCACGGGTTTGGGCATGAAAACACAGGGCAGGCACACACACACACACACACACACACACACACACACACACACAGCAGGATAAAGAAAAGGCCTAAAATGCCCCAAAAAGAAAAAAAAAAGAGATTTCTTTTTGGAGCCAGAGGAGTCGCCCCATGCTGGAAGTTAGTGAGAATGCAGCTTTAAGGAGCTTCAGCGTTGGCTTCACTTTTCAGGCCCAGAAGTTGCTGCTTGGTCTTAAACAGTTTTTCAGGTTTGAGATGAATGAATGTGTGATGGAGAGTCAGCTTTAGGTTAAACTCACAGCATCTGCTGCGCTGGAGCAGATCGGTCCAAGTGCCGTTGGGCAAACACTTCCTGACCTTGGGTCCCGCAATCACCCTGTTGCCCCTGCAGATGTACTCTATCTCATAGTCTACCGGAAGCACCTGCACACTGCGGATCTACAAACACACACACACACACACACACAAAATATTAAATATATCACAGCATATTTAGTTATATTGTTTGTACAAGCAAAGAAAGGATTTGGATGGTTAAGTGTGTGTTTCTGGATGAGGCCTGTATTTGCCTTAAAGTAGCCAAAGTGACTATATGTAACTTTTTAATGTTTCTAAAGCCTGGGTTCAATTTTCCCGCAAAGTCACAGAATGATGTACGGTGTACGATGTAATGGGTCACAGAATTCTTTGTAACTTCTTTGTTCTTTGTTGGTGTATCCAGCCAGCGAAGCCATATAAAAGGAAGCAGGAGATTTCTTTACATAGGCCTAATTGTATTTCAATGTTATTAAGGCCATCACGGGAAAGAAGGAACATAAACCAAGAACAAATAAAAGATAATAGGTACAGTGAAAGACAACGGGTGATAACTTGAGTCACACTTGGCCTGCCTTTAACAGATGGAGACAATTACAGCATAGTATTTGATTCAAAACCAACCCCAAATTGGCCCTCAGGTATGTAATATGTCTGTTTCATTCAATGTTATTTTATAACTTAAGATGCACAATGTGGTTATACGTCAGTAGCCAACATTAAATGACGTACTCCTTCCGTGTTTGTGCTTATTCTTCCTTCATCTATAAATATATTTGTTCATATTTAGTAACATCTTTCTCTGCCAGATCAGCACATGTTTACCTGTTGTCTTAAAAATTCTGTAGAATTTAAATGTCTACAGCAGAGATCTTCAACAGGGGTCTGGGGCCCCTAGGGGGTCCTCAGAGTTACCGCAGATGGGCCTCTAAATTATTGTTAATTTTTTTAAGTACAGAAAAATACTTTGTACATCTATAACGTGAGACAGGTGCGTTGGAGGGGGATAAGTATGTCAAAAGTTGCAAAGAAACTCCTGCATACTGTGTAACTCGCAAAGAAATATATTTACTAGTCAACATTTGTTGACTAGTCCATCATCTGGAAAAATGAATGAACGAGTTCCTTTGCAACTTTTGAAAGTTTTTGCAAAAATGAAAATGTCTTAACGTGAATCCAACATCTTACAAGCAAATATAAATTAGCCTATTTGTAAAAAATAAAAAGACATTAATGACAGGCTTACTGGCGTATAGGTAAGGTAGTCACTGAGATCCACAGATACAGTTAACCTGATTCAATGTTCCACATGTACAGTGGCTTGAGAAAGCTTACACAGCCATGCTAAAGTTGATTAAAAAGAGGAATAAAAAAAACATCTTTTGGAAATTGATCTTAAATTCCTTATTTCAAAAAAATGTAGGAAAATCCAACCTTTTCGGGACACCAATTTTCCACCATACCTGAAGATTGGCATGGTGTTCAAAATTGAAATCTACCTGCCTCTATGGTAATTTAACATAGGGATGTGTATGTGTATGCCCTCTATATTTTAAGGAAGAACCTTTATTTATTTACAATACATTATTCATACACAAAGAAAATTGGTGTCCTTAAAAGGTTGGATTTTCCTAAATGTTTTGAATGACGGCATTAAGATCAATATCCAAAAGATGTTTTTTATTCCTCTTTTTAATCAACTTTAGCAGGGGTGTGTAAACTTTCTCAAGCCACTGTATGTTTAACATTAAACATGATTTATAAAATCATGTCAACAGTTATTTTAATAGCATAGTATTCTATGCACTTAAACAATATGTATAAAGGCTTTGGACTTTAATTATAGGCACTCTTAAATCTGCAACTTCATTTTATAAAACATGTAGTAGGGGGTCCCTGCTGCATTTCTCTGTTTACATTTCAGGCTATAATGACAATTTTAATCCCAATATTTGGAAAATTGAAGCCTTTGATACAATGATCTTTAATATGGATCAATTTCACTGTTTCATGCCACATTCTAGGCCAAAGAACAATACAAATAAAAACAGAAAATACAAAGAAGAGGAACGTTTATGAATACAAATATATAATTATATTGTTGTATATATAATATATAATTGTAATGACATTAATCTGTGTTGTGAATACCGGACTAGTGAATTTGAACTGATCTGTGTGCAGCTGTTATAACTGTGTGCCAGCAGCCCTTCTCACCTGCTCTTGTGTCAGACCTCTGTACCTTATCCCTCCATCCCTGGGAGGACGGATGATAGCACAACCTGAAAGATAGAGACACACGGTCAGGTGGAGCAGAGACAGTCCCAGCCGTCCTTCCGGCTCCTGTCTGTTCCGCTCTGCTGGCAGCGAGACAGACAGACTGATGCTGCATTCTGACAGCCAATCAGATTTCAGACAAACAAAAGACAAACCAAGAGTTTTTTAAAACACATTATTTTTCTTATGGACATCAAATACCATGAAAACATCAAACCAACAATGCATCTATCTTTTTGTTGGACCCCCTTGAGACTATCCTTCAATAAACTTTCACACTTACAAGCAGTGTGTGTATCACAGCCTGATGTATCTTCTCCCTCTGTAAGGGTTAGTGCCCTTAGTATAAATAGGAACCAATCTTTGGTTCCTCGGGTGCAACCTGGAAGCACATACAGTTTTTGACCACACGGTGACACACACACCCGGACACACGCACAGCAACACCACATAAGCATACATAAAAGCAGTAATTGGTCTGGACTACTAGAACTTATATCTCATGGAAATAAATAGAACCACTGGTGTTAATTGCAAATATGACTTGGACTTTCATTGATCAATTGATCATTACTCCACCCGTGGAAAGGCACCTCAGGGGCTTGAAGCTTGGGCTTAGCCTCTACACCCTCTGTGCCATAAACCCACGTCACTGAGATGTTCCTTCATCACCATCAACACACACACTGTACATTATTTTGACTCAAACCCACACACAGTCCTGCTGCCACAAATACTCACTAGAGCATCAAATGTGGATTCACCCACCGCTGAAAATAATCCCCAACTATTAGTATTTCCTATTTGTTTTGTGGAATTTACAGTGAGCAGCAGTTTTATGAAACTATATATTTTGAGACATTTTAACAGTGTTACATCTCCAGTAGACAAAAAGGCATCTTAAGAGAAGTTAAGTGATGTAACCTGCATGTTTTAAACTGTGGGAGGAAACCGGAACACACCCAAGCAGGCTTGGAGAGGACATGCACGTAGAAAGTGGCCGGCCAGGTTGACCCTGCTGTGAGGTGGTGGTGCTAACCCATGCAACACCATGCAACACTGCTCTCTCAAGCTCTCTTTTTATATTCTTTACACACACACACACACACACACACACACACACACACACACACACACACTACTTCTGTCACTTCTCAATACACCACTAGAAATGCCTTTGAGGAGAGACGTGGTGCCCTGTTATGGCTGTTGGGTGATTCAGTGTGTTTCGCCTCTCTCTTTGATAGAAGCCTTTTTGGAAAAGGTTCAACCCTTCCATGGTATTCGGGTCAAATTGACCCATTTCACATTTTTACAAGAAGAAAAATGGTACAAATATAAAAAAAATTTCTAACTGAAAATCAATGGCCTTACCTTATTTTCTGTGATAAACATGTATTCCTGACTCAATTCAGAAAATTATTCTGGATATGACCACTTATGTTTTTTCCAAGATGAGAATGATCACATAGTGGATTTTTAACATGAATTATACCCTTATGACAAAAAAATTGTGTTCTAGTAGAGACTGATTGCATTGCCTAAACATATACAGTATGTTATCTCAATTGTTTGAAATTGAGAGACAATATTTGTTAATAGAGTCTGAAATAAAATTTTATTTCAGAATTGTTTTTAAAACCCCATATAAGTCACGGGTCACTTTGACCCGAGGGGTACGAGAGGGTCCCGAAAGTGAAGACAATACAAGGGTTAAACCCGTTTGCCCTGAGACTGTCGGCTGTGCTTATTCTTTAACCCTCCTGTTGTCCTCGGGTCAAATTTGACCCATTTTCAAAAGGTTTCAATATCAGAAATGTGGGTTTCTTTCAACCAAATTGTCAAAAGAAATAACGTGGATGGTTCCGTACAACGCTCTTAACAAGTAAAGTAAATGATCAGCTCACTAATTTCATTGAATTTGGGTGTTTTAGTCAATTTTATAGCATTTGAAAAAATATTGATGAAAAAAAAGAACTGAATAAAACATTTCTAAAACATCGGGAAAAGCAACAAAAGTGTCAAAAAAAAGAGGACCAAAACAACAGGAAGACAACACAAGGGTTAAAATTACCTTCAATTTTAAGACTAAATTTTACAATGAAATTAACAAGCAAATACCATCCCCTAACCCTGACATGGGCAATATTAATATAAACAATATTCTATCTGCCATACACTGACTAGAATATTCCCAATAATACTTAATGACTGGATGAATGACATAATATGTACAGACAAATACAAAACGATTCATCCAAAAAAACAGTGCTCAAACACAAAGAGTAGAAATAGAGAGAAACACATTTGGCAGGTTTCAGAATACTCTACCTGTCAGAAAAGCTTTTTTTTTTTTTTGTTGCTTTCCTGACTGTTTCATGACCCCACCACTAGATGGAGACCTCCGTTATGTTTTCAGCAGCAAATGTGTGCTTGTTGCTGCCAGCAGAGCTTATTTGTCACCTGTAATGGTTTCACATGGAAACATTATGCTGGCAGTTGGAAAGGGACGGGGTTAATGGGGCCAGCTGGGGGCCAGCTGGGGCCAGCTGAGGCATGACTGGTGGCCAGTAGACAGATTTGCATGTTCAGACTGTCTAACACTGATGTATTCAGGCTACAGAAAAAATTTGGAAGGTAACCATATGACAGAAATTAAATTCTGCCACCACAATTATTTCTTTCTAAAAGTAATGTACTTTCACATGCTTTGTGTTTTTCAAAGCAGTTTTATCAGAGGATTTTCAGTGATAAGTGACGGCCACAAGCACAACCTCTCTCTATTCTCTGAAGCTGTGTTGATGCAGGACTGGTCTGTATCTACGACGTTCCGCTGCCGGGATTGCTCCGCTGGAGCCAGATTACGCTCTTTACGGCCGGCTGTCCGTCACTTTGCTCTTTCTTTGTGTTGGCTTCTAAACTCCGGTGGATTTATGAGGACTATGGTCAGAGATGGGAAGTAACAAAGTTACTGCACCTGGGTAGCTCCCCTGGCAGAGCGTGCGCCCCATGTACAGAGGCTCAGTCCTAAGGGAAGCAGCCGCTGGTTCAGTTCCAACCTGTGGCTGCATGTCATTCCCCGCTCTCTCCCCTTTCATGTCTCCGCTGTCCTATTGAATAATAACTGACAATCATTTATGGCTCCAATGATTTTGGTGACTTGCTGACCTTAGTTGAACCCTCTGGTTAAATTATTAATTTGCAAGATGTTAACTAATTGCTGGTTTGAACAATATTCTTTGCAAAACTTCATGTTCCTCAGAGAATAATTCCTCATGATTTGGGTGACACCATGACATTTCTGGTACGTTCTATCATTACTTTACATACAATTTTATTTCTATACAAGAAATATCAGAAACGTATGCCATAAGCCCCTTCTGACTGCTAACAGAGTTTTAGATGTTGAGTCTTATTCAGCATTTTGACATTTCTAGATATTCATTACCTTACAACTTTTGCTCTTCTGTTTTTTTTTTTTATCAGAGTTATGAAATTTAACACTGCAATTGTTCATAGATTCTGTTTGTGTTCCCATTGTTCTCCAACTGCATCTGGGCATTGAACTAAATGTAAAGTAAGTTATTTGGTAGTTTAAAACATTTCAAAACATTAAAAGAAAACCAATAACATTTGTGCTTCTTCTTATACAGTTGTTTCCTCCATAACAGCTACCACTTTCCTCACCTACCAAACAGCACATATCAATTACATTGTCTGCAACCCTAACCTCTTCCTTTTTAAATTACGCGTATCCAAAACATCCCAATTTGTAAAATACAATTAAAATTCAGAGAAGAACCTGCAGAGAATAACCAAAGCCTTTACCAGCTTCATTAAAGTGCAAGTTATAAGCCTCAGGTTGGCTGCAGTCTTCATCAGAAATATTACAGTTAGATACCTCCCCCAAATTGTTTAGCCCTAAAGGATAAATAAATTTTTCTAGGGCAGTAAATTTATCAAAAACTAAAAATGAGTGATTAATTGGCAATTAACCACCAATTCATCACATTTTTTTTGTCAAAAATGTATCTTAAGGGATTGCATGTAGTGAGTATCACTAACTGTAAACACATTCAAGTTGCCCCTCCATGGCTCAATGACCAGAGAGAGAGAGAGAGAGAGAGAGAGAGAGAGAGAGAGAGAGAGAGAGAGAGAGCTGCTCACTAGCCTAATCAAGGAGAGTGTATGCAGGTGTGTCTGATTAGGTCCTGAGGGGCAGGCCATTCCTAAGGTGTAGAATAGATAATAATAGATAGTTCTGCAGTAAGTGACATTTTTATTAATATTATGGGTGCCTATTGTTGTGGGTGCACATATAAATAGTGATGTCAGCAGTAACTGCTCCATCTGACTGTAATGGTATTTTCAGAAACAAAGTGTTTCTCAGGTTAGCTCACCCATACAGGGGGTAGGGTTCGATGAGGTGAGGCTGAGTTAAAAGAGCTTCAGGAGAAGGGGAGAGAGGAAATGACGTAGCAGCTGGCTGAGAGGTTGTCCTTTTGTTTAATTTAGTTTTTGTATTTCTCTTGGGGGAGGTTCAGTTTGTGCCCTTTATTTGAGTTTTTTGTTTTGTTAATTAACACAGTTAGCTAACACCTAAAAATCCCTTTTTAAAAGTTTTGGGCATCTCATCAGCCTTGTCATGGTTTTGTCCTTGTGTTATGTTTCTGCCTATTGGATTTGTACCGTTGCCTGGATTGTATATTTGGTAACAAACATACTCACCTTTTACTCCATGAGTCCGACATTGTACTTGTGTCAAGCCTTGGCATGAGGTGGGTGGGACACACACACACACACACACAGATTGCACTCAAGGAGCTGGAGCAAAATCCATTTTTTACAGATTAGGATTTGCTGAGAAATTCCTAAGAACCATTTTTCACAGTACACTCAACAGTACGAGCATTTGTACACCGTTGTAGCCTGCCATTCCAAACTGCCCTGTTGCTAGCTTTTTAGAAGTATGCATCTCTTTGTCCTGATGACGCTTATGTTTTCTACCTTCACCCACTAAGAAAAGACCAACAGCTACTGAATAGACAAGCAGTGAGGTGCTGTTGTGAGCTCATGGGAAACAATGTCCCTGGGCAAATGTTACCCCAATTCAGCCAGACAGCCAGGCTTTCAATGAGATCCACCAATCACAGCTGCCCAGCTCCTCCCTCAGGCTGGTCTTAAGAGTAGGGAGATAATGTGAGGGCATCCTGAGGGGCTACTGATTTTGCAAGGCAAGGCAACTTTACTTTACCTACTTTACCTTTCAGCAACAAGGCAATTAAAAGTGCTTTACCTAAAACATTAAGAGCAATTAAAAACAGTCATGATGATAATAAAACAGGTTAAAAAATAATAATATACAAATACAAGAATAAATGTTGCAGTGAGTAAGAAATGAATAATTATTCAATTTAATATGTTATAGGGATGCATGTAGGAGGAGAGAGGGAGGGGTTTTATTTTTGTTTATGTTTAATTTCTTTAGAGTGTACAATATTCTAAATAAATAACAATTGTTAAAAGGAATGAATAGGTTTGGAATTATTTTGGGAATTTTTTTAAAAAGAGGAAAAGTATCGGAAAAAGATACAGTTTGGTACCGGAACCAAATTTTAGTTACCGATAAAATTTCGGGTACTGATGAAAATGTGAAATGTACCCAACCCTACCCAAGTGGAACGTTGTAGATATAGACTACTACAGACCCTGTCCTCCAATCCAGGCAACGGCAGCACATGTGGTGAGCTACATCTGTAGTATATACAGTGTGTGATTGCTACACAGTATATACAGTGTGTGATTGCTACACAGTATATACAGTGTGTGATTGCTACACAGTATATACAGTGTGTGATTGCTACACAGTATATACAGTGTGTGATTGCTACACAGTATATACAGTGTGTGATTGCTACACAGTATATACAGTGTATGCTACACAGTAACTTCAACGGTAGTGCCAATGGTTACATTGTAACATTGTATTTCCAGATCAAATGCAGCGCCTGAGCAAGAAGGAAATGAGATGAGTGAGGACAGAAACATCAACATGAATATTCTCAAAGAAGTCCTATTCACCTTTTCTCACTTCACCAGCAACAGAAATGTTCATTTTAATGTGAATTATAACGCTAGGGAGGCTACAGAGTTTAGGATGCTATGGACACAGTGTTCCAACTGCAGATACGTAACAGACTATTTTCTTTAGCAGAAGCATTACAATTGCTTTTACACAAAGAAAATCCAATATTTTGTGTCATATTACCAATTTATATGGTGAATAGCCGTGTAATAAGCGGGATAATGCAGAGCGAGCCATGTTAAAAGGCCAAACTAATAAATTGATATAGGCAGATTAGACCTACACTGCTAACAGGAGGTATCAGCCCCTCAGCATTCTCAACCTGAGCAGTCTTTTAATAAAAACAGGACGGTGTGGAAGAAATGGGCCAAAAAAAGCCAACGCACAGAGAGGGAGAAATAAGCCAAGAATGGTAATAGACTCTTTGATGAAGATGTCAGCCTAGCTTTGATGTAGATGGGAAGTGACCTCGATACACACCACCCACCATACCTTACCTCACACTCTGGCCATCAGTAATCCATCAAAGCACATGACATCAATCAGTCCTGGGAGGAAACCAGCTCCTCAGAGCCTCATCTGTGTGCTGGCAGTCCTAATTTTCTGCCAGTTCACTGCAAAACTCTGTTTCACAACAAGTATTTTCTGTGTATCTGAATCCCCCTCAGTATCCCCATCTCTTACAGCCTCGCCTTGCCTTGCCTTGCCTTCCCTGGGGACAATACATTTGGAGCAAGCCATTCCATTAATGTTACCCCAATGCGTAAAACCCTAACTACTAAACAGTCCCCGCATTTCTCACTAGAGGCCAGGAAAGACCACTAGACGTGACTCCCATAGCAAACACCCCCACCCACCGCTCAGCAAAAAGAGGAAATGACAGCTCCCTCATCTGATAGCAGGTTTATGTCTGTATTGTAGAGATCTGACATCTGCCTCTGAATATTAGTGTCAAAGCATAAACTTGAATATAAAAGCCACATAATAAGCACCACGATTTTACTGCAAATATGTATTAGTGGTTTCAGCTGCTATTGGTTGCAGATTGCTTTTTGAATGTGGAGCTAGGCCTGGCTGTTGAGTTGGGCTGTTAGAGGGGGGGGAATGGTGCTTGTCTGAGCAGCAATTTCATGCTCAGAGTAGGACTGATATGACAGAGGGAAAAGGGCATAGACGCGACTGTAGAAAGATGAATATATACAGACGCATGCAGATCCAACACCTACACATTGCTGTTACTGCACAGTCCTGTAAACCCAGGCTGTATTACTGCTGTATTAGTTTAACAATAATTGTTAGGTATTGATACATCTTACCAAAACCACATAGAAAAAGGTAGTTTTTCAGTGCAAAATGACCCATATAACCAAAAAGTGTCCGTTTCCTACATCGGTTTCTTTTCTTATTCTGGCCTCAACCACGTAATCATTCTGGTAACCATGACAATGAGTGTTCCCTAATCCGCTTATAACAAAGCAATTGTTTTAAACCCAAATCAAGATAACAAGATAGATCAAGATAGATAATAACCAGACCTTTACCAACCTTACCGCTGGGCCCCTTATGTGAGGCTGATATTCCAACGGGGTGCAGGAAGGAACTGGTTTTGGGGGAACATTTGCACCCGGCAAAATAAAACTCCACATACAATATTAAATAAAGTTAACTGTTGACACAATACAGTAAATTACCTGATACATGGTTAAACTTCATTAGCTCTTACCAGTGTATCACCGCGTGTACTTCGTCCATAGCAAAGTGTGTGTGTGTCTGTGTGTGTGTGTGTGTGTGTGTGTGTGTGTGTGTGTGTGTGTGTGTGTGTGTGTGTGTGTGTGTGTGTGTGTGTGTGTGTGTGTGTGTGTGTGTGTGTGTGTGTGTTTACCAGCAGATCTATTATAGGATGCAGACACTCTGAGTAAGGGCAACACGGCAGAGAAGAAGAGAAGAAAAGATAGCGCCATCCCTCGACCTGAAAAACAAGCCACAGAGAGAGAAACCATTCAGAAGAGGAAGCTGACAGGGAAGAGACAGCCCCATCTGCTCTACTAGAGAGCATGAAAACACAAAAATGAAAAATCCACCCTAACACACGGTTTCTAAGCCCATTTTGATGTGTATATTAGGTTTTTGTTGTTTTTTACTTTAATTGACAATTGGCTACGTGTAGATGATGTGATGTTGCATCCCTTGTTTCATCTGATCAGAAGATTCACTGCTTTTCAACAAAAACTGGGCTGGACAAATATGTTCATTGATCTGTTAGGATTTGTATACCTCATGCCTATTTAATATGTGAATTGATTCTTTTGTGTTAAAAGTGCTTAATAGAGTAGTGTTTGCAAGGTTGTGATGACTGGATTGAGCAAAGTTTTGACAGTTTTTCTTCCAAATCCTATATTTGTACGCCTGACTTTTAAGTTTTTTGTTTGATATATAATTGAATTTGATATATTCGGAATAGAATCTGCGCACAGTCCAGCTGCCGGAAGAGACGAGAAAAAAGAAGTTGTTAAAAATGTTGGTGCTTTCAAGTTTTACCATGAGTTCACAGTAGTTAAAGCTTTTGTTGGCACCGAGCAGCGTGGTCAAACACTGCCGTCAGAGCATGTGACCTCTGGGACAAAGGAAACGCACGTGTCCCACAGGCGGCCTGAGCGCCGTCTTCAACAAAGAGTGCGGACTACATCGCAACCCTGAAGCCTAAAAGTCAAACATGAGTAAAGATGTTTAAAAAATGGCCGTAGGTCCAAGAACCCTGATTTCCCATTGGTTGGTGGGCCCCTGAAGGCAGCAGGGGGTCTGTGACCAGGTGAAGCTGGGGAATAAATATGCTGAGCACCCACAAACTGTTGTCATTCAACTGCTAGCGAGATTACCTTAAGGGTTGTGTTTTTTCACAAATCAAAACAAAAATCCATAAAATCCATAATGCTGTGATCACTAATTATTGCTACTATATCCCTCCTGTTGAGTCATGGCAAAGCTCATGACTCAATGACACAGCATACATATTCATAATTGTTTAGTGGTTTTAGCCATTAACACTCTGTCTTTGTTGTTTAACATCAAACTGATAGCTCAAACTATTTGTAATGTAGTAACTCGAAATGAAACAAAGTCTATAGTGCAGGTTTACTGAAAAACTCCCTGGTCAAATGGAATCTCTATCAACCTGAATCGGCTTCAGCATCGTCTCAACCAACAAACCCAGATGAATTCAAACAAAAATGTTCTGTTTATTTTATTTTTATCTTTTGGTTGCAACACAAAGTAATACTAATTGCTGTCTGATATAAGCTTTTTATGACTTAAAGGGTTTTAGGCCTAGTATTAGGAGAACAAACCCAAGCACTGTGTGTTTCAGTCACATTACATAACACATATCATAGGAACATATCACATTATACCGTATAATTTATGCCAAAATAGTGTATCAAAATCATTACTGAGCTGCAGGTCTGCCGTAACTCCGTTCTTTTAAATCAAGGCTGAAGACCTTTCTTTTTGATGTTGCCCCTCTTCAAATAATTGTTAATTTCCTATACTGAAGCAGCATTGTTGAAGCTGTATGAGAAACTATATAAGCATATAAAGAGAGTTCTGGAAACGGCAAGGATTGCGGGTGGATTACGTGTATAGAGCAACGGTTTGTACTATGTCCCATACCAGCAGCTTAAAATCTCGTATTCTATCTGCTTTTATATTTGTAGTTGTTTTTAACTGCTCTATAATGTTTTATGTAAAGCACTTTGAATTGCCCTCTTGCTGAAATGTTCTATAGAAATAAAGCTGCTTTGCCTAAACTCCACATCTTTATTGTGTGTGTGTGTGTTTGTGTGCGTGTGTGTGTGTGTGTTCTCTGGGAAGTCCTACCCCTTGGCTGTCTTCTAAACCTCTATAAAGAAAGGAGGATTTCTCCTTTTTCCACTTGAAGTCTGATCTATGACATCATCGATTCAAAAGTGTTGTTACATTAAGGTTAGTCATAGTGGAAGAAATATCATTTTCAAATTTTTTTTGAAACAGGAACTGATCAAAGCAGTGTTCTGTCAATCAACTAAGTGATTTAAGCAACTAACAATAAAAACATATTTCATAAAACATATGTTTTGTTACAAAAAAATCCTAATTAGTCTTAACCAATATGTCAGATTTTATGTCAGATAATATTGAAAAGCATTTGACAAAACTCTGCTACTGACTCTTTTGCTTTTGAAGAAATTAGTCCATTCCTAAAAATGACATTATTTCTCTTTTTTATTCAAGGTTTTGGTGCTTGCAATATAACAATTTTTTTTCCCCCATTCTTGTCTAAATGTTGACATTTGAGATAAATTGTAGCCTAAATATTTCACAGTTGTCTACCAGAGTAAATTTATTCTTACTGGACTTATGTCTTGGCTCAGACAAGAATGTTCTAGTGCCAGCGTGTCTGTGTTACAGTCCTGTCCTGATGGTCAGATGTCATTTGACATAAAGCCAAAGTGGACTTCCTGCTGGAGGTTAAAATTTGGAAAGGTTAGCAGACATTATTTGCAAAAAGATGGTTGGAGACTTACAATACCCTTGAGGGATTCTAGTATGGGTGTATCTTTTCATTTTGTAGGTGAATGCGAACCAAAATTGATTGTTTACAAGGATACAGAAAATGGCATTACTGATATTAAATCACAGGGAAGTACTTTTTATCAGGTTGTTATTCACTCAACACTCACAGTCACACTCGCAGAATTACAGCTTGATTTAAATCTTGCTCAATCTTCCAGCCTCCTGTTTTAGTGGCTATTGTCTCTGGTTTAGATTAGATTAGATTAGATTAGATTAGATTCAACTTTATTGTCATTACACAGGTACAGGTACAAGGCAATGAAATGCAGTTTAGGTCTAACCAGAAGTGCAATAGCAGCAAGTGCAGGATATACAATGGTTCCATAAGTGCAGGACATGGATATGTACTGAATAAATATAGAGATGAATATTATTATAAACAGAATTTTATGGATAGATTTATCCTATGAATATAATATATAGATAACTAGTATTGTGAACAAAATTTACACCTGTATATGTACTGAATATAATAAACAGGTGGATATTACTATAAATAGAATTTTTACAGATATGTACAATGAACATAATATACTGATGGTTGTTACTATAACAGAGCTTACAGGTGAATATGTACTATGGATATATATACAGATGGCTATTACTATAGACAGAATGTAAGCATAATATACAGATGGCTATTACTATAAACAGAATTTTTGCAGATATATATATATGTAACAAGTTAGACTAAAATGAGCTGTATAACAATGGATTTAAGGTAGTACAAATGAAGTTTGGACAGAAGCTATCTGAATTAAAGTGCAGTGGAAAGTAATTGCATATTACAGTTAAAGTACGGTATTGCAAGATGCAGATATAAACAATTGTTACTATAATAACAGTCAGCAGTGAAATTGAACATTATGGTATTGCAAATAACAAAATGGAGGCAGGTGTGAGGAGGAGAGGAGAGTCTATCAGTATATGAGGGGAGTGGGATCAATGAGGATTAGAGTTCAATAAAGAAACAGCTCTGGGGAAAAACTGTTCTTTAGTCTGCTGGTCCTGGTCTGGAGGCACCTGAACCGCCTGCCAGAGGGCAGGAGAGAAAACAGTCTGTGGGCTGGGTGAGAGGAGTCCTTAAGGATGGAAAAGGAAAGCTGATTCTTCCTCAGTGTCCTCAGGAAGAAAAGGCGCTGGTGAGCCTTCTTGACCAGGCAGGAGGTGTTGGTTGACCAGGACATGTCCGCCAAGATGTGGATCCCCAGAAACTTGAAACTGGAGACACGCTCAACAGCCATTCCATTGATGTGGATGGTGTTGTGCGTGCCTCTTGACTCTTTTCTGAAGTCCATGATGAACTCCTTCGTTTTAGTGGTGTTGAGGAGCTGGTTATTTTCAGTGCACCATGTGGCCATGTGCTTGATCTCCTCCCTATTGGCAGTCTCATCGTTGTTGCTGATGAGACCAATCATTGTAGTGTCGTCCGCAAACTTGATGATGGAATTAGATTCGTACACAGGCTTGCAGTCGGAGGTGAAGAGGGAGTAGAGAAACGGGCTTAGCACACAGCCTTGTGGTACACCAGTGTTGAGTGTGATGGACGTGGAACTGTTGGAGCCTGATCAAACATTCTGTTGATCAAAAAGTCCAAAATCCAGTTGCACATGGAGGTGTTGATGCCCAGGTCTCCAAGTTTGGCTATTAACTTAGCCGGGATGACAGTGTTGAATGCTGAGCTGAAGTCAACAAACAGCAAGCATGCATAAGTGTTCTTATTGTCCAGATGTGTGAGCACAGAGTGCAGTGCCATGGAAACTGCATCCTCTGTGCTCCTATTGCTACGGTAGGCAAACTGGTGTGAGTCCAATGTGGATGGTAGCGAGTGTTTTAGGTGTGCCAGGACCAGCTGCTCAAAGCACTTCATTACGATAGGTGTGAGTGCTACACAGGGCAGAATGTGGATTTAGGTGTCATTTTTACTGGCTGTACCCCTGTTGTACCTTGAGACCACAACTTATCTGGTATTTGATTCAATTGTTTCTCTTGTTCTTCTGTGAGGACATAATTATTAATACATCAGTTGGTCTTTGTTCTCCCCTGTAGGTGACCTGCAGGTTTGGCATGCAATAAGTGTTTAATGTATTGCTTTTCTTTATGCCCTCCTCCAATGTTTCCCAATCTCCAGTCTCTTCACAATTAGCATTCTTTTTAATTCATTTGCAAAACTAAAATATTACTCAGAAAAAGTCAAGAAGTAGGTCAAATATAATTGACTTTTGAGTAAAATGAACTGTTGAATGTAACTCCTATACAATCCACCAACCTATACACTACGTGTAGGCTACAATATACAGCAATGAAACTACATAACGTCTCAGAGATATGATCTCTGCACTAACAACAGTAATATCTAACAGATTCTAATAATTCTATTTAAGATGAGGCCTAACACAAGTCACCAGACCAGAGAGGGAGGGATAGCATGCAGAGCATCACTCAACAAATCAGTCAGCTACATAATGAGGGTGGTGAGTGTTTCTATAAAAGGGCCATGGCAGTAAAAGCGCGATAAGGAAATTTTTTTCATTTTAAAATGCTTTGCCAATAGATTGTACTATAAAAAGGTATTTGAATTGTGCCTTGGATTGTTTTTCAAGGACGTGCTTTTTTACTTCCTTTTTTTATATCTATACATATACCTTTATGTGAATGCCAGAAAGACCCAGCAGTGCTTCCACTTCTTTGCCTGCACCATTATAAAAGCATCTGACAGTGAATCAAACTTACGGCATCTTCATGACAAGTCCAAATTGTTTCACTTTACTTGAGGTCAAGGCAACAATATTTATGACTCAATTATAACGGTGTCATGACAGCCAATGTCAAAACCAACCACTTAATGACAGTTCAATGTGATGTCAACAAAGAGCTGTGTATAGTTTCTTGTAGTATGATAAGTAGGCCTGCCCCACGAGTCCTGGAGTGAGTCATGAGTGGATCTGATTCAGACAAGCGAGTAAAGTCTCTCCTCAAGCTCAGAGAAAAGCAAATCAACAAACAACAAAAGCCATTCTTTCATTTCTAAAATAACATACAGTGTTCTGCACGTAGCCTAACTAGGCCTACTGTAGGTTGGGTTTATAAATGTAATAAGTTAAAATGCAATTAGGTCGAGCACACAGGTCAATTTAAAAAAATAAAAAAATAGTTTTCTTATTCCTAGCAATACTGACTCAAGTGATTCAAGTGACTTGCACAACCCGGTTCAGTTTAGTGAGTGACTCAGAATTACCTGAATCCTTGCCAGGTTGAAAAGGAACAATGCGAATTCCATTTTGGTCATGGAACAATGGATCAGATCTTCACTCTCGCAAGGATCCTGGAGGGAGCCTGGGAGTATTCCCAACCGGTCTGCATGTGTTTTGTGGATTTGGAAAAAGTGTATGACTGGGTCCCCTGGGAGATACTGTGGCAGGTGCTGCGGGAGTATGGGGTGAGGGGGTCCCTTCTCAGGGCCGACCAATCTCTGTCTGACCAAAGCGAGAGCTGTGTCTGGGTTCTTAGCAGTAAGTCGGACTTGTTCCAGGTGAGGGTTGGCCTCCACCAGGGCTGCACTTTGTCACCAATCATGTTTGTTGTATTTATGGACAGGATATCGAGGCGTAGGGTGGGTGGGGAAGGGTTGCAGTTCGGTGGGCTGGGGATCTCATTGCTTTTTGAGGATGATGTGATTTTGATTGAGTGCCTTCTTCAGGCAGGGAATGAGTCCTTACCTTAAGTGAAGGAGTTTAAATGCCTTGGTGTCTTGTTCTCGAGTGAGGGGACAATGGAGCGGGAGATTGGTCGAAGAATCGGCGTAGCGGGTGCGGTATTCCATTCAATTTATCGTACTGAATCGTGACAAAAAGAGAGCTAAGCCAGAAGGCAAAGCTCTCGCTCTACTGGTCAGTTTGTTCCTACCATAACCTATGGTCATGAAGGCTGGGTCAAGACCGAAAGAACGAGATCCAGGGTACAAGCGGCCGAAATGGGTTTCCTCAGGAGGGTGACTGGCGTCTCCCTTAGAGATAGGGTGAGAAGATCAGTCATCCGAGAGGAGCTCGGAGTAGAGCCGCTGCTCCTTTGCATCGAAAGAAGCCAGTTGAGGTGGTTCGGGCATCTGGTGAGGATGCCTCCTGGGCGCCTCCCTAGGGAGGTGTTCCAGGCACATCCAGCTGGGAGGAGGCCTCGGGGAAGACCCATTACTAGGTGGAGGGATAATATATCCAACCTGGCCTGGGAACGCCTCGGGATCCCCCAGTCGGAGCTGGTTGATGTGGCTCGGGAAAGGGAAGTTAGGGGTCCCCTACTGGAGCTGCCCCCGCAACCCGATACCGGATAAGCGGATGAGAATGGATGGATGGATGGATGGATGGATGGATGGATGGATGGATGGATGGATGGATGGATGGATGGATGGATGGATGGATGGATGGATGGATGGATGGATGGATGGATGGATGGATGGATGGATGGATGGGTTTGCCAGGCCTACTCTGTCGACACTGCTAATCAATTCTAAGATAGAGGGGGACGCTCTGGCTTGTTTGCATTTCTTTACAACCAATCACAACCATAGTGGGCTTAGCTAAGCCCCTAATGCAGAATAGAGGGAAACCTCACTGAATAGATAGTGGAGATAGTGGAAGGGGAGGGGCACTGTCAGACTAGATAGAAGATCATGTTTTCGAGCTGAATGCATGCTTTTGTCATTGTCTTTGGGGAAATGGACTATGGTTACATGAAATGTGTCTAAGCAGTGATGTTCTACAAATATGTCACTGTATCTGGTTAATATAAATTAGATTTTTTTGTTTTTAGTAGGCCTAATTTTAAGGTTTTCTAGATGATTTCTATTAACCATTTATCATTTCTATCAACCAATTTCTATCAAAAACGGTTACTCAGTAAAGCTACAACACACTTAAAGGATAATTTCGTATTTTTAAACCTGGACCCTATTTTCCCATACATTGGTGTCTACTTAATTGACTAATGTGAACAAAAATCTTTGAAATTGCTCTAGTATTAAGCAAGAATGCTGTACCCAGCAGCCATGAACTGGGGGCTGAAATTTTAACCCTTTTGAACAAATGTTTACCGTCAATGTCTGTCCACTAAAAGTCGTGCTTTTGCCACGGACAGATTTTCCTGCCATTATACGGATTAAGGCTGATAAATGCTAGTAAATAGTCCATACACAAAGCCTTCATAGTAGCCTATCTCGATGGCCTACGTCATCGTGAGGATTCATACTTGCGCGCTAGTGTGTCTGTGTCATTCTAGCCTATCCTTTAAAGAGAATAGCAGAGCCGGTGTGTGTTGTAGAGAAAAAGAGAGAATGACGGTGTTTGCTTCGGAGCGAGTACCAACTCCGGCGGTGGAGATGGACAAACAAAGTGTCTCCCCTGTGCTTTCCGAAAGCTGTAGCAGAAAAAGTCCTCTGCTTAATTTCATGTTGTCAAAAAGGAGAACCCGGAAATGAGTAGGAGGAAATGTGACGCTACCAAGCCACGACCAAACGGACCAATCACAGTTGGTGCGATCTGCGTTGCAGAGACTTGTAGTTACATTTCTGTTAAGGTGCACGTCAGGCCACAGTGTAGGGGTCCATGTCTACGCATATCTACGTGCGGACCTACGGCTTAGATTCAACACAGAACTATTAACTAAGCTTTAGTCCCGGCGCCTATGCCTTTTTTCACACCGCCTAAGCGTATGAACGGAAAAACAATGAGAGCATCACACATGCTGCATGATGGTTCATGTACACAGTGGGACAAACAGGGTCAAAGTCACACACACAATGCATGTTGCACACACAGCGGCAGCCCACACATTAGCAAGTGTGGGCTGTGTGTGTCGGTGAGTATGAAGTTAGCAGTTAAGCTACAGCTGTGAAGATGGCAGCGCAGTCTGTGTACTGTTCATCCGTTGGTGAATAACCCAAAACCCAAGTCAAGTGTCTTGCTTGCTCCTTGCTGGTTTAAGAAAGTGAAGGGGGTTAGCAACGGCGCTAGCGACAACTTTAGCTCAGGCTCACTAACTTAAGGTGGGCTAGCGCACACACAGTCACTGGAAAGTGACAACAGAGGGCAGCCTCTCACGCTGACTGTAAAAGAAAGCTAGATGCTGGCTAATTGTGTTGCCTGGCAACCATTGGCACACTCTCTGATGTGTGTGGATGTGTCTCCACATTTATCCGCCGATGATGGTTTGTCTCGTCTGGTTACATCACAGCATCGTCTCCTTGCACTGACAGGCTGAAAGAACAGCACACCACTTTCTCTCTGCTGGTGTGGTAACACATGACTGGATATCAGAGAAAACACACACACACACACACAGTTTTCCACCTTTTCGAGGCATGGGGTGGTAAAGAATTTCCATAATTTTGTCCTAAAATTGTTTGTGTGGTAAGTGGTTTAGGGAGCGGGCTGTTTGCTGCTTTTCATCTTTGGTAGGAAAGACACAAAGGTGACATTTAATCTTTATTGGACATATTCTGTCATTTGGTCCACTAATGTGTCCCAGATATCTACTGGACAGAGATAATTATACACTAACAAGACTCAATACAATTGTTAGGATTGTTAGCCTTCCCTGTGATTTTCCTGCCCCTCTTGTTCTGTGAGAGAGGCTGGACGTGGCCAGTCTACCTCCACTCACCTGCCAGTTCAATCAACACCCTGCAAGTCCTCAGCACTGATTGCTACCTTCTCCTGCTGCAGTATTTAACCCGGTCTTACGCCCTACGCCTCTTTCGCCTGCTTGTCTGACTTTTACTTTTTTTCATCTCAAGCCCTGCCACGTTTCACCTGCCCATCTGTCTTGGCCAGCCTTGGCCCTGGACAGCTCTGTCTTCACTTGGATCCCAGCTCTCAAGCCCTGAACACTGGCTTCCTGGTCCCACACCCAGCTCCCCAGTTATTCCCCTTTTGTTGTTTTATTTTTCAAACACAGGCTTAACAAGAATAGACTGAATTAAACATGTTTTATGTTGGATTTATTTTGAAAAGAACATGCCACATATGTGCATGCATTATGGGAAAGTTCCCAGATTTCTACCTTGTGAAGGACTGTTCTTGGAATACATGACCAAATGGTTAGAATACAACTACCCAGATGACCAAGACTGTGGCTACATTTACACTGCTGCATTTTGGTTTAAAAAGGAATATGTTCTGCTACGTTTACCCCCCACACCACCCTTGTCGATCAATGCTGGGATCGTCTCTGAAAAGAAACAGCTGTTTCTACAGAGTGATGGGCCCTGAAGCCAAACTGCATCGCATGAAGATTAAATGGACCATCATTTTAAAAAGAAACAAGCTGCTCTGATACACATTTCTCAGCAAGTTTGGAAATCACAGGCAGAATACCGATTGGGCGGTAATTATATATGTTCAGAGTGTCATTTGACTTAAATATGGGAGTTACAATTGTTTGGACATTTTTGTTGTGGTTTTGACCAAGTCTTTTCTCTGTTTTCCCAAAGTTCTTTCTCACTTCTTCCAATGTCTTTGTCGATTTTTTCTAATTTTTTTTTTGGACGTTTTTTGTCGTTTTTCCATTACATTTCTGTCACTTTTCTCAGTATTCGTTAATCAATATTTTCTTTCAATTGCTATAAAAATTAAACAAAACACCCAAATTCAATGAAAATAGTGAACTGATTTGTAAAGAGCATTGTACAGAACCATCCACTTTTTTTTTTTTTTGACAATTTGGTTGAAGGAAAGCCAAATTTCTGATATAGAAACTTTTTGAAAATGGGTCACATTTGACCCCGAGGACAACAGGAGGGTTAAAAGTTCACTTTTGTAGTTGTTGATTATCAAAATCTGTATTGCCCTTCACAAACTTGTTTTTTATGAATATTAACCACCACTATCAATTTCAAGTATTCCTATTGGCTTGAAATTTTACATTTGCGCTTGCATGAACTAGGGTAGACTCTACAAGTTTTAGGAACAGGAGTCCTCTTCTTCACCCAGAAAAAGAAAAAAGATATTGAAAAAAGCAAAAGCATAGGTCATTTGAACTGCATGGTGCGAGAGAGTTGATTGCGATATACGATCTCAACGCTAGATGGGGAAAAAACCTACACATTGGACCTTTAAGAATATTTCCAGTTGGTAGAGGAAAATTGTGTGCAATTTCAGCCACAGAGTTGATAAAATATTCATTAAAAGGTCATGTATTAATTTACCATACAGGTTCAACTCTAGCCGGTTCCTAGTCCTATGGCTAATTCACATTACATTCTTAATCTGTTCCCAGATCAGCTTTGTTTTACCCTTGGCCTCATTTATTATTTTTATAAAAAGATTAGCTTTAGCTTTTCTGATCTCTTTGACTATACTATTATGTAATGAAGTGAACAAATGCCTATTACTATTTAACTTGGTTATTAATGATCTTTAATCATTAAAAACTGAATGATGGTTTTTAATGAAACTTGCAACTGCTTGCAGCACACTGGTCTGCATATATATATATATATATATATATATATATATATATATATATATATATATATATATATATATACACACACACAAAAACTAATTGACTGGTGAATGGAGTTCTGTGTTGACTCAATAAGCAGCCACATGACTGCCGTGCATACAGATTCCTGGACAGCAGCTTTAAATATTCAGAGCCAGGCAATACCTCGCCTTCCTTATCAACACAGCTTTTATCTGGATCCCTGCTGGAACAGCTTCCATCCTTTCTCCCTGAAGATAAATCCCTGGATTGTAAGGAAGAAAAAGAAAATGCCAAATGCCAATTCTCATTCTGCCAAAATCACCAGGGACGTCTGAGTTTGGAGGGAAGGAGCAGCTCCAAGACGTGACTAGACGTGAGGTATTGGAGCGAACTGGCCTCAACGTGAGTCCAATAAGACTTTGCACATCAGCCAGATGATAATGTGTTCATACAGATACAGCTCTCACTCTTCACCCACACTAGACACTGCATTTTCAAACACACACACACACAAGCACTTTTTAGAAAAGACAGGCCAAAAATCATGCTCCTACTCATTCAAAATTGTATTACAGCTTATGAATGAATGTGATTAAATAGATTATTGTGACCCTTGACTTTTCTACAATTTACTGCCCGTGTTTTGAATGGTGTCCAAATCCCTTGCCTCTGCTGTTGGAGCTCCCAGCGCTCCTGATCTGCTGAACTCTGAGAGAGAGCACTTTGTCATACAACAGGAAAGGTAATGTAAATTTCCTTCCTTCCAATCTGATAATGAAAAGATGAAAGACATCTTCTGCAACAATGTTATGCAAATGAGAGCAAGTGAAAGAGAGAGAGAGGGGGGGTTGCTGGAGAGAGAGAGTGTGTGTAGTAGAGATAGGAAATGATGGAGACAGAGTAATAACACAGAGCGGTATGGAAAATAAATGAGTGCTTGTCCACCTGCATAGAAGAAAAGAAGTGGAGTGCAGGTTGAGGTCTGGTGGAGGTTAGTCAATTATGACTGGTAGCAGGAGATCACACACTGAGGCTGCAGCCATCTCAACTCAAGAATAAATCAGAGGATGGCAGAGAGACAGGGAGACGGCAAGAGTGAGGACGCCAAACAAGGAGAGAATGGGAAATGCAAAGATAGGAGGGAAGAGAGAAATTCAAATGCTGTTTCACATTGACTGGAGGAGAGAAGAGGACTACAGCCAATGGGCTGGAAGCTAATCTGATGCCAATCAATTACTGATGAACAATATGAATACAGTGACCAGAGCCTCTCTTTCTGCAGCGGGCCGACACGCAGGACATTTTGCCACTTGGAAAAGTACGTAGAAATATGGGCTGTGTTAATATGAAGGAATTTTATGTAGTGATTTTTCCATATATAGATCTATTCTTTTTTCTTAAAAAAAAAAAAAAAAAAAAGTACAGAGCATATACTGTAAATCTACAGAATTTTCCATTTTTAGATTAACAAAAATGTCTGTAAATCGATGAAAAAGTACTGGTCATTTTCTGCCAGGACATTCTGTTTTTCTACAGATTTCTTTCTTACACTGCAGAACTGTCTGTGACAGATGGGAGACATAATCCAGCCAGAGCAAAATACAGGCAAACCCCCCCAGCCTTATTGATATTTTCTTTGCTCTCTTTTTTTACAATACAACTTGATTATCAGTGTACATTGAAAATAATTTTGCGTTTCTGAGCAGCACGAAACTCAGAAAATCAAAATAAACGTGAATCGGTCCTCGGTAGACCTTTTCCAACCTTACCACTGGGCCCCTTATGTGAGGCTGATATGCCAACGGGGTCCAGGAAGGAACTTGTTTTGGTGGAACATTTGCACCCCGCAAAAAAAAACAACCTCCACATACAATATTAAATGAAGTTAACTGTTGACACAATAGAGTAACGTGAGCTATTTAAATTAGCTGATACATGGTTAAACCTAATTGGCTCTTACAAGGGGAACACCATGTGTACTACACCTTTAAAAAGGAAATGCCCTTAACATATACTTTGTGAATATTTACAATCATTCCCTGAAAGAACCAAGCAGGCCTGCCTTGTTGCACCAGCCAAACCTTCTTCAAAACTTGACATTTTCAGCGTGAAGCTCGCTCGCTCTAAATTTGTTGTTGCTTCCAGAGGGAACAGAGTCTGAGAACAAGTGAAGTGGAATCACTTGACCACAGTCATGTTTTGTCACTAAACCTTAAACGGAAGTTGAACTGACATGCTGGGTGGAGTATTTTCATTTTGAAGGAACTGTTCCTTTAGGGGCAGCCCTCTTGGCCACTGAGTGCTGGCCTGAGGCCGGACTAGAGACTTTAAAGCCATCACAGTCTCCACAGGTTCCAGCGATAAGCACCCTCAGAGAGAGAAAACACCACTCAGTGCCTGTGTGTGCTGCTGGCCAGAACCTTGATCCTCACTGGCTGAATGCAGCAGGAAGACATGGCTCTTTGTGTGCTCTCTGAAGAGAGAAGCCCTGCTTAAGAGGGCTTGATAGGTTTAGATGGTGCTTACACTCATGCCTCTCTGGGGGTTCGGGTTGGGATTTGAAGTAGTGGATGCAGAAAATGTTCAAACTGCTGCTGGGCTCTGCAGAGACAGAGTGGAAGGTGTGGGCTGGGGGGGAGATAAGAGACTCATTCAGTCATTGTGAATCATATTAGTCCAACGTCTCTGGTAGCCATATATCGTAGCTGAAACAATGCAGGAAAAAAAAGGGCAGAAAAACAGGTATTCATTGAAAAAGTGCTTTCCACCACACAAAGACAGAAACAGCCAGCCCATTTATAATTCAGTCCAAACACTCCTGCGAGGCAATCAGCCCCATTGTAGGACTACAGAAATGGAAACAGCAGGCTTGGCCAGTTACCATGCAAACAAACCACGGACAGCCAAGCACAGGAATGTCACTTCATTATAGTAAAACATTAGATAAATGACACATTATTGATGGGTATGGGCGAAGCCAATCTGTGCAGCAGCAGTAGGAGGTACAGTATAAAAAAATATAGCGTGGGTTAGTGGATGTAAAGAGTAGCATTATTTATCTCAACTGCAGAGAGAACAATATTTGAAACGATAAGAGGCATGTCACTTCTATGGCCTAGGAAAGTTTAATCAATATTTGTGAACATGAGCTACTCTCTCTTTTTTATACCCAAATGAGCTTTATTCTATTGTAGTGTTCTTAGTTGTGAAACAGAAAATGCTTGCTCTCAGAATATTCTCCCGGGTACTTTTAGTGCTCAAGTTTCTGGCTTTGGGAGAGTTTGTGTTAACTTATATTGAGGACCTCTGGTAATTTGTATTAATGTGCGAAGGTTGTTACTTCCTTCATTTTATAATGAACTGTTTTTACTGTTACCAATTTTATAATCATGCCACTCAATAACTACAACCTCAGTAATGACAACAAAACTGTCGGCCCACATTTTTTTTAAAGTTAACACTTGTACAATTTAAGAAAGCTGTTCAATGTTATCCCTATGGGATGTCTTTGTAAACAACCCATGTTAGTCCTAATATTATTTCACCTTTCATATTTATTCTGTTGATTTGATATTGTGTGTAATTTCAGTTTTTGGCTTTTTTCTCTTTTTCAGTATTTTGGTTTCTATGTTAATTGGAGCATGCATTGGAGAGTGCCCAGATTAAGCCCCTCTGAGTGTTTTTGACATCTCTCCATCACATCTTTTGATTATTTGTACAGTATTTGTACATGTGTAGACCAGTAAACTAGACTAAATTAATTCCATGGGAATTGACATCTCAGTTATTTGGGGCGCCTCCCTCAGTGTCCACGGGTGTACATAGTGTACTCAGCGAGCCAGCAAGAGAAAGACACATTGAGTCACATGTTTTGCACTTATGTTACTGATACAACACCACTTAAAAGTTGTGAAATAATTGGAGAGGAAACCACACAGCCAAGGCTACATTTACACCGCTACAATTTGGTTTTTAAGATGATTTTAAGACAATCTCCGTGCACACGAGTGTTTTTAGCTCCAGTAGAAGAACTAATCTCCGTTTAACCTAGCATCCCCAAACCTCATATCTCATCGACATTCTGGTTTACTGGGCATAAAGAGGAGGCAGCGGGTAGACTCCGCCTGCTGCTGGAAGTTGCCATGGTAGTAGCTTTAGTCTCTAGGGGTGGGAATCACCAGACGCCTCCCAATACGGTATCATCACGATACTTATGCCACGATACAATATTATTGCAATTTCAAACAAATTGCAATAATCTGCGATATTTTGTAATTTATAACCTTTTTTCCATTCAAATCTTTCCCAATTTCAAATAATGTCCCCAAAAGGAAACTTTGTCAACATCTGTTTTATCTAAAAGAAACATTTCTCTGTTTGTTCACATCACTTCAATTGCATTGCTGCAAAATGGGATTGTAAAGCAGACAAACTGACCAACACATATATGATAAAAGATCAATACTTGGCGTCTGTGTATCGATACAGTATTGCCACTGAAAATGTTGCAATACTATGCTGTATTGTTTTTTCCCCCCACCCCTATTAGTCTCAGAGAACAAGTTGTTGTGACCAATAAGACCCAATCAGAAGGAGAAATGTTGGCGTCAGTGTCAGTGTTGCCAAAGGTCTCCATTTGCAGCCATTGAAACTGTAACACAATCCCGCAGATTCCAAACCAAAACGGGTCAAAAGTTTTTCCAAATGTCTCCCGTTTAGGGGCTAGGTAATGCCAGAGCAGGGGGAATGAGAGGGGGAACGTAGCAGAAGATATTCCTTTTTAAAACCCAAAACGTAGCAATGTAAATGTAGTCTAAGCGTGATGCACGTAGGGATGTTGCAGCTAGTTAGTTCTAGTTAGTTAGTTCTAGTTTATGTTCCTGCCCACTGACATGGTTTTAAAGCTATTATCCAGTTTTTGCTTTTTGAATGTCTTTATCCCTTGTGTTGTCCTTGGGTCAAATTGACCCATTTCAGTGTTTTATATCAGAAATATGGATTTCTTTCAACCAAATTGCCCAAAAATAACATTCCATACAACATTATTTAGGTAAAATTAATGATTACTTTTATTGAATTTTTTGGGTGTTTTATTTAATCTTTTTAATTTCTTTTTTTTTTATGGTTTCAAAACAGTATCCAGACTAAACTTTGACATATACACATCTGTGATCCACTCAACATCCTCTGATCTTAAGTATTAGTAAAAAATAATTCATAATTTCTGCATTTTTAACTAAAAACATATAATTTTATATAAATGAGGTTTGTTGACCATGAGTTCCAAGAATAAGTGTAAAACCTATTATTAAACCAGCTCAGGTTTTTTTATTTTTTTTATTTTTTTTTAAAGCGCCAAAAGCATGGAAAAAGTGACAAAAAACATTGGAAAAGTACAAATATTAATTTTCAATTTTGACCTGGAAGGACAGTTCATGCTTAACGGAAAGACAACACAAGGGTTAAATCATATATTTAGATCATGGAAATCTCCATTTTTTTCATACCCCCCTTAGTACGCTCCGTCTTTGGACCTCTGTATTTCTTAAACCTTCACAACCATGCACCACACACAGCCATGAGCAAGACACACTGGTTGACCAGTGATACACAGAAGTGTGGCCCCGCGGTTAATGATCAATGAGAAACATATTAATCATATTCTCTAAAAGGGAAAAGAGCAGAGGTGCTGATGTGCGTTCCCCATCGCATTTACGCACAACAAACAGCAGCATTTCTTCAGTCAATATTTCAGAAGCAAAGAAAAGAAGAAAAGTTTAGTTCTGTTTCCTCTGTCATGTGCAGTGACGTTACTGTATGCATGGAAAGGTTTACATTTGCTGAAAGTTGCCTCTCTAATCACCAAAGTCAATAGAATCAGAATCAGAATCAGAATCAGAATCAGCTTTATTGCCAGGTATGAGGACACATACGAGGAATTTTTTTTTGGAGCATGGTTCGCTCACATTGTGCTTACATACAAAAACAAAAACAACCAAAAAAATATATATACACACTAATATATACACAATATATACATACTCTAAACAGAACAAAAATTTAAATATGGACCATAGTGCAAAGATACTGGAATAAATATTATTATGTTATTATATGAACAGTATGAACATTATGGACAGTTCTAAAAATAGGAAATGAGATGATGAATAAATAACAAATAAAAGAGATGAGAGAATGGGAATGATGAGTAAATAGTAAATAATAAATAAGTGAGATATGAGAATGGGAATGATGAATAATACTAAATAAGTGGAATAATAAGTGGAACCAGTAACCAGGTGCTGTAGAGACAGTGATTACTGGGTTATTGACTAGGACTGAACCTGACACTGTGGGTCAGTAGTCAGCTGTTCATCAGAGAGATGGCTTGTGGGAAAAAACTGTTCCTGAATCTGTTGGTTTTGGCGAACAGTGCTCTGTAGCGCCTACCAGAGGGGAGAAGCTGGAACAGGTTGTGTCTGGGGTGAGATGGGTCTGCAGTAATGGTTCCTGCCCGTTTCCTGACTCTGGAAGAGTATAAGTCATGGACGGAGGGCAGGTTGGCACCGATGATCTTTTCTGCAGACCTAACTGTCTGTTGTAGTCTGCTCCGATCCTTTTTGTGGCAGATCCAAACCAGACAGTGATGGACGTGCAGAGGACAGACTGGACGATGGCTGTGTAGAAGTGGACCAGCAGCTCCTTAGGCAGGTTGAGCTTCCTGAGCTGGCGCAGGAAGTACAGCCTCTGCTGGGCCTTTCTGATGATGGTGACTGTGTTGGGCTCCCACTTCAGGTCCTGGGATATAGTGGATCCCAGAAACCTGAAGAATTCCACAGCAGACACAGGGCTGTTGAGTATGGTGATGGGGGGAAGAGTGGGGGGTCTCTTCCTGAGGTCCACAATCATCTCCACAGTCTTGAGCGAGTTAAGCACAAGGTTGTTCTGACTGCACCAGAGAGCCAGCTGATCCACCTCCCGTCTGTAGGCCGACTCATCACCGTCCCGGATAAGGCCGATGACCGTTGTGTCGTCAGCAAACTTCAGGAGTTTAACAGATGGGTCTCTTGAGGTGCAGTCATTGGTGTAGAGGGAGAAAAGCAGTGGGGAGAGCACACACCCCTGGGGGGCGCCAGTGCTAATAGTCCGTGTGCTGGATGTGATGTTCCCCAGCCTCACCTGCTGCCTCCTGTCAGTCAGGAAGTTTGTGACCCACTGACAAGTGGAGGCTGGCACAGTGAGCTGGGAGAGTTTGGTGCTGAGGATGTCTGGGATGATGGTGTTGAACGCTGAGCTGAAGTCCACGAACAGGATCCTTGCGTAAGCCCCAGGAGAGTCGAGGTGTGCAGTCCCAAGCTGACTGCATCATCCACCGACCTTTTAGCCCTGTAGGCAAACTGCAGGGGGTCCAGCAAGGGGACTGTGATGTCCTTCAGGTGGGCCAACACCAGTCTTTCAAAGGACTTCATGACTACAGATGTCAGGGCGACAGGCCTGTAGTCATTTAGTCCAGAGATGGAGGGTTTTTTGGGGACTGGGATGATTGTGGAGCGTTTGAAGCAGGAGGGAACTTCAGATAGCTCCAGAGATCTGTTGAAGATCTGAGAGAAGATGGGGGCCAGCTGGTCTGCACAGATTTTCTGGTTAAGTTTAGTTAAAACACTTTAGTATTCAGTACATACACATCATTAAAATACGCACATTCTCACACAATATTCATACTTTTACACATGGTCAATAGAATGTAGTCCTGATTGAAGGGACTTTCAATACAACAAAAATTCTCTCTCAACCTCTGTCATACTACAGCAATCAAAAAACCGAAAGCAAATTATATGACAGTATCACAGTAACAGCTCCCCTATGTCTTCTTCTTTTACAAACCGGTCAAATGGCCTCCACATTCTGTCATACACCCCCAATCAAAATCATCTTAGGGTCATGTGGAATGCTCAGAGACAAGATGAGCAATGTTTTTATTATGTCACACTCCCAGACACCTCATTGCATTGAAAACAACGGTCAGGTATTCAACTGTTGTATTTTTTTATTTTTTCAATTGAACAGGAAATGTGTATGTCTGCATTAGCCGATTATATTGGAGTAGCTTTAAATTATATTTTGCTGGGTTTTTTTCTGTGATGCGTCACAAATGTATTTATTATTCAGGGAAGCTTCACTCAGAGGAAGCCTCTCTTTTGCAGGAGCCTGATCACATTCCCCAGTTACACAATCCCCTGGAAGCTGTCCACTCCAACTGAGTCTGATCTGATCTGCTGCCACTGAGCGGTGGGGGGGTTAAGGGCCTTGCTCAAGGGCAGCTCACTGGTGGTAAAGATGGACGGACAAGTGCTGCTCTTTCACTTCCCCACCCAGATATATCCTGTTGGTCTGGGGATTGAAGCGATGACGGCCTCTCTAACCTTTAGGCCACCACAACCTACCACCACCAATATTATCAAAATAAGCTAATGAGGGCCTCACAAGGGAACTTGTTTCGGACGTGTGTTCTGGGCTAAAAACAAATGTCCAGAGCGCTGTGTAACTTTGGATTCAGCAATCCATGTATTCACATGTTCCCTGTGATGTTCCACTTTACGAGTCGGAGACAAGAGGAAAGTTCTCACATTGACCAGTTTGTTAAAGCTTTAGTGCCTGACTTTTTAATATTAATGAACGTCTGTTTCATTCAAGCCATTGCCAAATGAGTTGCTACAAAGCTAAGTAAGACTATCAGCTCCACACAACTCTCTCTGTATTTCTCAGTATGGCCGTGTTCAGGAGATTGTGTCGTCTGGGACATTCACGCACAGAAACTCAAGTGAAGATAATTACCTCTTCTGAAGAGTCCATCGTGTTTTTTTAATCCTCTGTGTCATCTTGATTACTAGCAACTGCTTGGAGGAGGGGGATGGGGGCCGCGATCACGGAAGGCTTGTATCATGTGGATGCTGATTAAAAAAATTATAAAGTATAATATTATTATATTATGTGTCGCAGTGTCTCACAGAAAAGCAAGTATGCTCAGTGCATACAAGACACTGGCTGCTTTGGCAAATGCTGTGGCATAATGGTTTATGAACTATTATCAACATCATATCCAGGGAATAATGTCAGTTAATTTCAGTAAAATACAGCCTTTGCTTATCCGTGTGAATGTGCTGCACAAAACAGAGTGGGGGTAATTTCCAGTGGTGGAATGTAACAAAGTGCTGTACTTAAGTTCATTTTTTACATATCTGTACTTTACTTAAGTAGAATTAATAGTGCATACTTTTGTGTCAGGTGATTCAGAGAATATAGGACCCAAGTGCAGAGACATCAAGCATAATTTAGGTTGAATATTTAATAATGAAAATCCTTACAAAAAAAAAAAAGGAGTCCTGAAGATAACAGGCAATCCACAAAAACAGAACTGGCAGAATCCCAAACTGGGAACAGGCAGAATCCCCAAAAACAGGAACGGCAAACACAGAAACAATGGCAATGGAAATCCACTAAACAGCAAACAATAATCCGACAAGAGACAAAGACAGAACATAGACTAAATACACAGGGTAATGAGAAGATAAGGAACAGGTGAGACTAGGCTGGGAACAGGTGAAAGACATCAGCCAATCACAAGGGCGGAAAAACTAAAGGCAGGAAGTGAAAACAGACAAGACAGAAAAACAAGACTATCAAAATAAAACAGGAAACAGGAAACAGAACATACACAATCATAACACTTTTGACTTTTACTTTGTTATATTTTGTAGTAATTATCTATACTTTCTCATTTTCTGATCAGTCCCCCCCCCCTGCCAAAACGTCTTCCTGACCGTCACACGTTTGCTGTCCACAAGGAAGCCTTCAGCAGCGGCTCCTGCACCGGCGGCAGTAGGTCCAGCTCCAGGTTCCCGCTCGCGATATTATGAATCCCACTACGGCCATGCCAAGACCCGCCCTTAATAGCATTTATTGGCCAGGTGCATACTGCTACTTGTACTACCGCTGCTCCTGGTACTGCTTCTGCTCCTGATTCTCTGCTTGGTCATATGTGAATCATCCGTTCACATAGGGTTAATACAACCCGTATATTTATCTTACAGGAGAATTCCAGTCGATTTCAACATGTAGCTGTGTTTTTTTAAATGTGTAGTGCTGCCAGTAACGAGACAAATGAAAACAATCGGTGCTGTCTACACTGAGTTATCCTCTTGCTAGAGTTAGCACCCAACAGGCTTAAACGGGGCAAGTTTTAAACCTGTTCTACACAGTCTCGAAATGTCATTACCAGTGCCTAGCCATGTGCAGTTATTCCTTCCACAGTGAATTTGACTGCAGTAAATGTGACAGAAAGGCATAAAAGTTGTGTTATTTCAGCTACTGCACATACCTCTATTTATTTCCTGTTTTCTGGTGAAGTCGATTGTCACAACTTTTATGCCTTTCTGTCACATCTACTGCTGTCAAATTCAGACTCAGTCAAGCGGAGAAAGGGGAGATAACCTTTTAACCTAGGTTACCTCCCCTTTCTCTGCTTTGTCCGTCCAGAGTATTTGGCCCACCCATGAGAGAGAAACATCATTGCCTTCATACAAGCAAAGTGGCAGTTGGTCAATGCCACATCCCCAGCCTCCACCTTGCCCCCCCTCTCTCCTCCTCAAAAGCTACAGACACAGAAATGGCATCTAATAAGGAAAGCTTATTGTGGGACTGGCTCTAGTGGCTGTAATTCTGTACCAAGGCTGGATTTTGGGAAAGAGACTTCAGATGTGTTTAAATAACTCAACACACATATCCATTATAATATTAAGTGGAACCTGTGGTAAGAGATTGCGGGCGTAACATGCTAGCTGACCGCACTCTAACTCACACACACACCGGCCATTTAGCAGGATGGGGGGAGGGAGAGCAGCATGCTTCATGCCCTGGATCTCCATCAGGGCCTTGGCATTTGGTAGTCCAGTAACCCAGAAATGGTGACTTTGTGTGGTTATTGAGCGCCGCCAGCCGTGACGGAGCTCCATCTAGCTCACAGTGGGCCAGGGTCTGTGAAGACACAATGGCCGGCAAGGCAGCTCTCACGTTAGCCAGTTGAGCCTTATTTGACCTCTATAAAGTTGATTTTTCGCATAAAAAAGTCTCAGAAGTGAATTTAGTAATTAAATAGCCGACGGACAATGTATAAAATTTCTGAGAAATCTGCGTGACCTAGATTCAGAAGACTAAGTCAGTAGTGTAGCCTATGTAAATGTTGGGGCGTGACAAAGACCAGAGACCAGAGCCAAATAAGGAGGAGCCACATAGTTGACTTAGTAGACATAGTTAACTATTAGTTTTGTTGAGATTCGCCCGTTTTCAGCAGCAGTTTCAAATTATGAAATTTGCAGGTGACAGAGGTGTCAATGGGATTTTGAGGGTGTATGTATGTCCGATTTACCCACAAAAATGATATCAGAATATCAAGGCCACTCATACAGAGGCAAAAAGACAAGTAGTAGAGGGGCCCTGAAGCCATGGTTGCAGGTATGTGTGTGTGTGTGTGTGTGTGTGTGTGTCTCTATGGAGCATGAGAGGCCAGCTGAAGAGACTGAAGTCATTTGGCATGAGTATGGGTCCATCCCATGTCCTCTATTTGATATCTCCTTGGTCCTCAGCTGAACCGGAAGTTGCTCTGTCCTCCCTCTGTGAAGGCCGTCTCAAAGCTCTTATTTCTGCCCCGAGGAGCGAGGAGGGATCATCAAGGAGCTATAGGCAAGGATACAGAGAGCAGCCTTCCTGGAAGCCGTGCAGTTGCAGGAGTTGCTAACTCCACCTATACAGCTGATGTAGTCATGGACATCTCCTCCCTCTAAAACACATTTGCTCGTTGCCTCTCTTCCTATGATTATCTTGCGTCTCTTCTGTTCCTCCTCGGTGTGAGGGACTAAACGCGGCGAAAGGGAGGCAAGTGGAGGACTCGGGTATGCAATTTAAGCGACATGAGATGCAGCTATTGTGAATGTTTGAGGAGGGCCGCAGGAGGCCTGTAGAGGCTGATGTGTTTACATGTGTGTGTATGTGAGTGAGGGTCAAATTGCGGCCATGAGAGCATCTTCATAGGTAGATGGGAGTAAGAAAAAACTGCAGACGTTGCAGAAAAACATCAAAGGGTGCAGTGTCAGAAATTGGTTTCTCAAAAAAGGTAAAACTGGAAACCTTGGCAACAGGTTATAAAAAATCATTTATTGGAAGAATATTAAAAATATATGGACTAGTCTAGTTTCCCCTGATGAGGGGGCCCATGAAGGAGTAATAACAGGGAGAAAAGGGGCTTATTTATTGACATGACAGTTAAAGAAATGAAAGGGGAGAGATAGCGGGGAATGGCATGCAGCAAAGGGCCAAGTCGAACCCAGGCCCGCTGGGTCAAGGAGTAAACCTCTATATATGGGCGCCCGCTCCACCAACTGAGCTATTTGGGCACCCATTGTTTGTGAACTTTTGCATGGCAGTTCTTCATATGAGGGATCAAATTGGTGGTGTGTTGCATGCTGCACCTGTGTGTGCATGTCTTCTTTTTCACGTGAACCTTCCTGTTGAAAAAATGTCTATATCAGAATTGGCCAAAAAGGAACATGGATTAATGCTCTTCTCAAGTAAAATGAAGGATCAGTACACTACTTTCATTAAATGTGGGGTGTTTTATTCAATTTTATAGCATATTTCTGCTTTTCAAAATCAAAAATGAGGTTTAATGTCCATGAATTCCAAGAATAAGTGTAAAACTCCTATGTAAAAGTGACACAAATGTCACAAAAAGGGTCAAAAACGTAGAAAAAAAACCTGAAAAAAGCAAAGGGAGAAAATAAACAACTAAAAAAAGAAGAAAAACAATTATGCGACAATAAGCTGAAAAAAAAGCGCAAGATGTTGAAATAAGTCATGGACAACACAAGGGTTAAAGAAGAAACAAACAGGCAGCCGACATTATTTCCTCTTCAGCGTGTAAATCCTGACCTGCATCACTTGATTACAAACTCCACGTGGCCAAAAGAACACACAGAAACACACACACCGGCAGCTAGACAGAAATAATTACGGTTGTTGACATTGAGCCAGTTTTGCTGATACAGATACAGATATGATATATCGTGCATCCCTAGACTGATTACACTGGTGGGGTTTGTGGTCTAACCCGAAGGCAAACGAGAGCATCACCTCAGACCTGATCCTACAGTCGCTGTGCCCCGGTGCTCCTAAACCAATTCTACCACTGCTCTCTGGGCCAAACTCTCAGGAGTTCTTACAAATTTGTGTCTTGACCCACCAGAAATAGCAAGATACTGGACCAATGTTATGGCCCACTCCCCCCTGCTGGGCACGGCTGATCAGAACTGTATGCAACATCAGCAGATGCACATGGCACATGCTTACAGAAGGGTAGGCTAAAGTGTGACTAGAAAGGTAGTCTTGCTTTGCCAGACCATCCTCAGAGACGCTGCAGAAGAAGGTCTGGCTATTCCACACAGCATTCCGGGATGGGAGAAAAAAATGCTCTGTTTTATTGGCATTTCTTTGAGCCAATGACAATCATCTTGTCATCATCATGTAATCATCTTGTCATCTTGTCATCTCTCCGTCCGGCGCTTAGCAAAGATATTTAGCCGCTGCTAAATAACCTCTGGAAGGAACTTGTTTTTGTGCAACAGAAAACTGAACAGGTGGTCTAGCTAGCTGTCTGGATTTACCCTTCAGAGATCTGAGGAGCAGTTAACCATAGTCCTCTCTGAGCAAAATGTTCTCCAAACAGAATAAATGTGAAATAAAATTAAAAAAAAAGGTTGAATACAAACAAAAGTACTGGACAGTGTCAGGACCATGTTTGGGTTAAGTGTCAAAGCTAAGAAAAGGGTGGCTTTAGAAGGCTTTTCATCAGATCTAGCTATGGCTCAAGTACTTATTAAGAGTTATTCAAGATTTGATGCATGATTTTACCAAACACAACCTACTAGACACTAGTCAATATGTCTCTTCCTTTTGTGCATGCAGTGTTGAATACTTTTAAACATTGTAAAGCAAGAACAAGTCCTGGTCCTGATAACACTGGTAGCCATGTGCTGATCAAATAGGCCATATTTCTATGTATATTTTAAACATGTAATTCTTTTAGCAAAGGGTCCCTGTGCTTACTAAGCATTTTCGACACAATCGTGGACTTCCTCACCAACAGATCTCAGAGAGTGAGGACTAACTCAGGATTAACTCCAACATCAGCTGGCTGTCCCCAGGCCTGTGTTTCCTCTCTCGACTCCTGTACATCCTGCACACTATCCACGGCCACATCCTGAATCGTTACTGTGAGCCTGTCAGATGGTGTCAAGAAGCCTTTTTAAATGGGTCAAAGAACAAGAACGTCACTTCAACCCTGTCAACGCTGAAGCTGGCTAAGTTCGAGGTTGACATGTCCCTAAAGACTTTGTTTGATCTCTTATTGAGTTGATTTTTTACTTTTCCTTCATCTAGCTACTGGTATGCTTCTCTTGATATAAAATCAAAGGTCTGCAGCAGGATCACAGGTACTCAACAGAAAGGTCTGGTTGAGTTGTACAACATAACAGTTGTTAAAGAAAGCAGATTCCATCCTGTCTGACAGCACCCACCCCCTGCACCTAGAGATCCAACAGATCCAAACTAGAGCTGGGGATATGGAAAAAAATCAAATCTCACGATATGTTTGACAAGTCACCTCGATATTGTAGGGTAGGGTTAACTATTGATGCTTTCACACACACTGAGAGCTGTGATGAATAGTCACCAATGACGTGGATACAATGACTAAAGGCAAATAATAAATCAAATAGTAAGTCTGATACATTCAGAAAATGACATCACTTGACTGTAAAACAGCCTTTAAAACAAGAAAAAGACAACACTTTTATCATATGGAATGCCGTTTTATTCAATATTTATTTATATGAATATTTACAATTATTAATTATGTATTTATTGCCTCATTTATTTATTTTATTATGTTTTTAGAGGCATATTTATTTATTTATTTATTTATTTATTTAATATTAAATAAAATGTCATTTCATAGTATCATATAAGACAAAACCTTTATTTGTCCCAAAGATAAGATTAAAGATAGGTAAGTGTACAGAGCTGGATAACAGTACAAAATATAGCAAACAGTATTATACAATAAATTACACATGAATTATTAAATTGCACTTTGAAAATTGGCCAAATGAAAAATTATGCACAGATGTAATGATAATATCAATGTTGATGTGATATCAGTATATTGCCCATTTACCAAACTCATCAGACCCTCAGGCCATCTTACTGCTGAACTAAAACGGAAAAGGGTACAATAAGCTTGACCACCTAATTATGCTTGGTAAATGTATTTTTTTTAATTTGTTTTTTGTTTTTAATTATATGTTGTATTTAACTGATCGTGTGTTGTCACTGCTGCACACCCTATTGCCCTCTGGGGACAGACAAAGCTCTACTTGACTTGACTACTGTAGATGTCTCCCTGTTTCCTCATCCACTCTCATTTCAATTTGCTGCTGGTTAGGCTGTTCATTATGAGACAGAATTGCCATTTTATTTTTACTTCACTTCATCCTTTCAGGCAGACATATTTGAGCTTTTCCAATTATTATGAAACAATCCAATCACGATTGTTCTGCGGTTTGCATCCCATCATCTACTGGCTTGACTTCTGTGAGTTGATTCTGAAAGCAGTTAGGAGATCTCGGAGAACAAAGTGACAGGAAGCAGGGTTCAGTTCACAATGTTCTAAAGGTTTAATGAGACACACAAGAATATATGCATTTTCTAACAATCGCTCCAGTCACTTAGATCTTACACTCAGAAGTTGGATTTTCCTAGGTTAAAGTACTCGGTGTACTCGGACAACCTCCGAGTACCCCAAGCTAAAGATCCAACATGGCTGCTCCGTGCATCAACAGTACCGAAAGCTGTAGTAACATTCAGTTATAAGCTCTTCGGTCTTATTTCTGTCTCACTAAATCAGTTGTACACACAGTCCTGTCCAACTTTTATCTGTGGACATGTTGTTTATCTGTTTGTATGCACAAAAAACAGCTTAATGCGTTGTTAGAAACTGGTATTGCTTACAATGGCTAACTTGGCTAGAGCTAATAGAAACAATGAAAATCCGACTCATACATTAAAGTCATTCAATTCAGGTGTGACGACACTGTCAGCTTTGGCTTCCAATTCCGAGGAAAATGGAGTCTTGTCTCGTTGCACTAGTGCGAAACTGGCGGCTTTTAGAACCTTGCAGACAGGAGCAGGTCAAATTGACCCGTTTTACTATATCAATGTTCTTTTTAATCCTCCAAAATAACATGATTGATTCCACACAACGCTCTTTGGCAAGTACAAATCTCTACATTCCTTAATTTTGGGGGGTCTTATTTAATTGTATAGCATTTGAAAAACAAATTGAAGTGGTTTTGAAATAGTAATAAAATAGAGTAAAAGTAATGAAATAGAGTAAAAGTTGACATATTCCAGTCTGTGATTATCCATCAACATACATTCCTAATAATTCCTAATTTCTGCTTTTCTAACTCAAACATTAGGTATAAATTCCTAAAAATTAGGTTTATTGACCATAAATTCCAAAAATAACTGTAAAACTAAAGTCACTAAGTTAGTGTTACGTAGTGTTAAACGTCAAAAAAGTGATAAACATTGAAAAAAGTGTTGAAAAAAGGGTCAAAAACATGAGAAAAAGTTAAAAACATTGATTAAAAAGCGTCAACAAAAGTGTTGATTTTCAATTTTGACGGGAAGACGACACAAGGGTTAACTAGGTCACTCTGTACAAAGTGGAATTGTCTTCTTGTTGGAGATTCTCAACGTGACAATCTCGGTCTGACATTTAGTTGTGAAAGCGTCACTACTTACTACTTTGCT
The DNA here is from genome assembly GCA_013375575.1 of Percina caprodes. Lineage (NCBI taxonomy): Eukaryota > Metazoa > Chordata > Actinopteri > Perciformes > Percidae > Percina > Percina caprodes. Next base: position 389,518 of record JABXJD010000353.1, read on the forward strand.
GACTCATTTTAGTTTAGTTGCTAGGATACGGGTCTTCCAGCCCTGATCATCCAATGATAGCCCACATCTGAGTTTCAAGTCAGAACATTTTCAGAGACCATTTAGCACAGCTTACGGTCATATTCATGGAAAGCTTTAATTATATTATAAACATAACATGCATTCAGGGATTTACTGAATCTGTAACATTTTATAATAACCATCACTAAATTGATTAACTAAACTTTAGTAAATCGTTATTTCACTGTTAAAAAACAATGAAATTATCATTTATATTGTTTATTAATTATTAGTAATATTATATTGTTATTTCATCATTAGTTTCGTGTCATTTAAAATAATAGGTCTATACATTTAGATTGCCAGTGGTTAATAATTGTTTTGTAAATCATCTGAAAACATTATTGAAATGTACAGTACATTGCAACTCAACTGCTTCATTAGCATGAACTAATATTCAACTATTGTGCCTGACCTGAATAATTCATGATGTCAGTGATTCATCCCAGTGTTATTCCTCATAATAAATCACAGCTTCACTTCAAATGTTGGAATCCCTACAAATGAGTTTGTCTGCTATTGTCCAAGCTCAGAGTCAAAAACTCGGTGACATATGCATTTCTAAAGGCCAGAAAATAATAACCAACAATCCACAATAAATCAGCACTGCTCTGTGGTATATAAGTCAGAAAGAATAAGGATTACCACTGCCAGAAGGGCTGTAGCCACTGTGAACACGCATCCTTCCTGCAGCAGCACAGCAAATCTTAACAAAGCTGACCACTGCCGTGAGCAGAAACACACCGATGTGATAAAAACTGATCTCAATGCGTTACGCTCTAAAGCTGAAGGAGGAGGGGAGCTTATGGCTGGCGTGGGAAAAGCACAAAGGTCAGAGCCAAGGCCAAAGTTTATCTCCTGAAATACCTGCAGGCATTTGAAGAGAAATGAGAAAACACCATGGCCCTGTTTTCTTCTGAGAGAGACAGCACTGAGGTGGTTTTAGTCGTGTCTGCCATGCCAGAAATAGTCCCATCATGTACAATTTAACCTGTCAACAGAATCCAATCAAGTATTACAAAAGTGTTATTTTGTTCATCCATGCTGGTAGATTTAATTTCTTTCCCCAGTCTCCTTAGACTTTAACTTTGGACTAGAAAGGTCCCGGTGTTTATCCTATAATTATACGGGCCACCGGGCCAAAGGGAACCCCCGTCGGGCCAGAAAGATCTTTTTTTAGAGCCAAAAATAATGCCAAATGAAGCTCAGCACAAGTTTGTTCAGACAACAACTTCAATCACCGCTCTTCCTAAATTGATCAGCTGGGTGGAAACAGTTACTCTTCATTTAAACCAATAAGAATAAGCCAAGACCTTCACGAGCCAATCACAGCATTACATCTCTGCTTTAAATCTGTTTCTCTCTCAGCTGCGGTCAGCTGTCGTTTCAGGCAAGAGTGCAACTTGTCATTCGGGCGGCGGTCATAACACGTTAAATGCAAACTCATCTTCACAGCACATTGAACAGGTTCCTCCCTGCATTAGGTTTAACGGCAATTCATCTTTGCAGCATGGATTTCATATTTGCTGCACTGCAGGATCTCATCATGTGCAATGTCCTCATAATTGAGCATGTTTTGCTTGATGTCACTGAAGCATGGTCAACTAGACGTCATCATTTCAGCATGTTTAACCGTCTTTTTCTTGCAGCATGGCTATTCTGACCTCTTATTTATAGCATGTTCAACGTAACCCAGAGATTTTTCAGATATTTTTACTTTTGTGGTGACTTTTTACTTTTATTCCTTACATTTTAACACGAATATCGGTACTTTGTACTCCTTACATTTTACAAAATTGGCTCGTTACATTAGTTTTGTATAAGAGCTTGTCTATCAGGTGTGATTGTGAGTGCATGTCAGAGAATAACGCGGACATGCGCCTCACACCGCGAGCGGGTGTGCACGCCACCCGGAAAAACAGTGAGAGAAAAGAAAAAAAGACTAGCTGTCCAGAGGATAATCAGCTGAGATTGTGTGTGTGCATTTTGGAGAACTGTAAGTCATATAACTGATGTTTTCAGTTCATTTAAGCCTGTTGTTGTATTGGTCTATAGTTCTTGCAAATGTAAAAGTAAGTTAGTTAGTGATTGTTGAACGCCCTTTCTCACGTCTGTATTTCAGGTGCATTATTTACATGCTACAGTTACACTGCATTATGGTAATGTAATTAATAATGGGTTTGTTGTTATTATTTGCTGGCATATATATATGATTCCTATGCATTGTGTATGGTAGCCTTTACAATGTTATTTATGTCTTTGCAGAACCACACACAAACAAACAGCCATAGCAGAGCTACCCATAACCATGTTAGAACTGTCGATTGATTGTAATAAAGCATAAAAAAGGGAAGTTGTCTCCGTCCGTGTTTTAGCAGACACACCTGGGCCAAAGTTGGAAACCAGAATTAGCTTTGAATCCAGTCCTAATCTAGTCCTCACTAACAAGTTTCAAATCATTTCACTGGAGTTACCGTTATTATTGTTGGCGTCATCAATACAGAATTCAATCTAATTGGATGGGAATATACAGTACTGTAAGTTGCACTTGACGCATCACTACAAGATGACTCGACAGATTCTGCGTCATTCATTCACCGCATATCATTGCAGCTTGACGGCGCTAATGTTAGCACATAGTAGTATGGACGGCGACACGATTGAAAATGAAGAAAACAGAGATTCGGCAGACAAGCAGCAAGACATTCCCGATCATCCTTGGCCTTATCTGAGAGAGATGTTTGAGATACAGTAGTAGGCATCATGAATGGCCAATGTGCTGCGTAACTCTAAACTTCTTAATTAGTGTCTAGTAATTCATCTTGTAACCTTTATTTTCTTTATAGATGCCATATTTGAGCCCACAAACACATATACATGTAGATTTCTTTAAATGTTAAGGGGAAGATTAAAAAAGAGAAACTGGATCTGTTAATTCTTACAGAATCACAACTGAATTCATATCTTGCTGCTCAGTCAGAATCTTATTAACCTGGAGTCCCAGTCTCTGTCACAATAATCATATGTGTGATGCTTTAGGGCTATTGGAAGATGTCCATTTAAAATGTAGCTAATAACATATGAAGAGCCTTTTTTCCATGTCCATTGAAGTTTCTCAGCTTGATCTCTAGTAATGTGTGTGGTCCAGGGAGCTTAAATAATGGTTGTCATTCGCAAGCCTACTTTTTACTTTTGTACTAAATTAGTAAATTTATAAGTAAATTGATATTTGAACTCCCCCACCCCCCAGATTCATGGTTATGCATTTCCATGGCGACCCCTTCTGTTAGTGTTTCTGCTGAGCCCAGGTTGTGGGTTTGCAAACTGTACTGATGGGAGCAACTGTCATAAATAGCTTAGCAAACGGCTAACAGCAAAGATGTTACTCACTTCTTCATAATCAGAGCCAGATCAGTTTTATTTCTTTGAAATCATGTTTCTGCAGCGTTGATACGCCTCCCGATGTTAACAAGGCTCTATCTCCTTTCCCGCTCATACAGCTTTTTTTTTTAAACTTTGTATTCTTCAGTCCTTTTCCTCTTTTGCTGTTTCTCTGCCAACTCTTCTTGATGATAACTTCTGGCCGCCCGCTGCCTCCCCACTCTCCTCCTGCCCCCATCACTTGCTTGCATGCGCCGCCTGTTACTGAATAGTGTTTTGTAGCTTTTGCACACCTTTAATGTAAAAATTATAACAATTGGAGATAAAATTCATCACCCCCTGCCCTCAACTTCTAACGGTTTATCTTTAAACGCTAGACAGCTTTTCTCCTCTTAGGCCTAATGCGAAAAATATTTCTGCAGCTAAGCCTATCTCTCAGATTCCATCTCAACTAGGCGGCTCAAAGAAGCTTTACCCTGGGTTAACACTTCGTTACTAGGTATGATCAATATGTCTCTATTCCCAGGTCATGTACCACAGTAATTTAAAGTAGCTGTGATAAAAACTCTTCTTAAAAACTCCACTTTTCATCCTGAGGTCTTAGCCAACTATAGACGCACTATCGCACTGGTGAAAATTACAAATGACCTTCTAACTGTTTCAGACAAAGGACTTGTCTCCGTACTTGTCTTACTAGATCTTAGTGCTGCATTTGACACTATTGGCCATACCATCCTGTTACAGAGACTGGAACATTTAGTTGGCATTAAAGGAATTGCACTGAGCTGGTTTAAGTCCTATTTATCAGATCAATCTCACTTTGTTAATGTTAACGGTGAATCCTCAAGGCACACTAAAGTTAGCCATGGCGTTCCACAAGGCTCAGTGCTTGGACCAATTATATTCACCTTATACATGCTTCCTCTAGGCAATATTATTAAGAGATAGGAAAAGGAAACTTTCACTGTTATGAGGATAATACCCAATTATACCTATCAATCAAGTCAGACGAAACCAGTCAGTTAGTTAAACTTCAAGCATGCATTAAGGACATAAAATCCTGGATAACCTACAATTTCATAATGTTAAACTCAGACAAAACCAAGATTATTGTGCAGGGCCATAAAAACCTCCCAACCTCAACCAGCACTACTGTCAGAAATCTATCTCTAAATCTACTGTCAGTTATTTATGTTCAGGATATATCCTTAAACACCCACTTAAATCAATTCTCAAGAACAGCCTTTTTTTCATCTTCGTAACATTAACAAAATTAGGCACATCCTGTCTCAATACGATGCTGAAAAACTAGTACATACATTTGTTACTTCATGAATGCAGTGTTACTTGTGGTTCCTAGAGTCTCTAAAAGTAGAATGGGAGCCAGATCCTTCAGCTATCAGGCTCCTCTCCTGTGAAACTGGCTCCCAGTCTGGGTTTGGGAACGACAATTCCCGGTAGATAAAGAGCTATGCCTTCTGGCTCAGATCTCTTTTCGTCACAACGGTGCGATAAAGTGAATGTAATAACACCCCCGCTGCGCCGATTCTCCGGCCAATCTCCTGCTCCATTGTCCGCTCACACACAAACAAGACCCTGAGGTACATGAACTCCTTCACTTGGGGTAAGTCTGCCTTTAAATCTAAATTGAATCTCTAATCAGTCAGATATAATCCCAGCACTCACATTCACCATTAGAGAACAACTCAAGGACCATTTGCTGTTATCACTGCCTTCTTCTATTGAAAAGGTACACCAAAGTGCTGCACGTTTGATAGTGTCACACCGCAGTTACCTAGACAAATATAAAACCTGATGAGTTACTTCCACTTCTGAGTTCCCTTCTTCTTGATTAACGTGTATATTGTTGTTTTGTGGTAAACTCCTCAATTTCTCTCTCTCTCTCTCTCTCTCTCTACCTAATCAGCTGCAATGGCATCAGCTGACTCTGGGTGTACTCTCTTTTTTTGTAGCTGGATATATATCATTTGTTGCGTCTAGATGAATGAGGATACAGTTGTTGATAAATCAAATTGTTATTGTTGTTCTTAGTATCATTTAGGGGTGCTTAGGAACATTTGGGGGTAGCTTCAGCCCCCCTAAAATAGACCTAACGACGTCCCTGGTCATAAGACAAATGTCAGACTAACTTAAAGTGCCCATATTATGAAAGAAAATCACTTTTACTGGGATGTTTGGTGTTATTTTGTGTCTCTGGTGGTTCCACACGCATGCAAACTTGGGAAAAAAATGCTATTCATGCTGTTTTGAGTGAGATACGGTTTCTGAATGTCCTCTGCCTTCAGTCTCCAGGTGAGCTGTTCAAAATCTAGCTCGTTCTCAATGGCAAATCGCTGCTACAACACACACTAGTTCACCATAATCTCCAAAAGAACTACTTCCATGTCCCTATTCTGCAGGTATTCCACAAGTGTCCCTCATTTAGAAGAAGTCTCCCAGCTAATCCTGCCTTGTACTGACCAAAGCTGGAAAAACAGTAGCTAGCTGATGGGATCTTACCTAGCTACTGCGCATGTGCGACTCCCAACAAAGATAGTATATAAATGGGAAGTCTCACTCTGTAACTAAAACAGAGACCCAAAGACACAGGGTGAATGTGCGGTACAACAAAAATATGGGGTTTTTTGAAAATGAAATTCAACACACCAAACGGGTACAACTAAATTGAAAAATGTACTGAGAAATACATACCTCATCAATCTAATGTACTTTTAAAAGCTTGCCCTCCCGATTTATTATTTATTATTAACAAAGTTTTTATTAGGTGGAAAGAGATGAAGTGGGGGAGACAGAGGACAGGGAAAGAACAGAGCATGGAACAAGAGAGAAGAGGGAGCCATCAAAGAAGAGAGAAAGAGGCAACACATCCCAGATGTTTACTGATATATCAGACATGGCACTTAAACCTTCAATAATGGATTTATTTGGCCCCTTGGGTGCAGCGCGGACAAGTTGTGAACACAACATTAACATATCACCTTTTCCCTTGTTATGGCAAACATAAGCAAACAGTTGCTTATTAACACATCCAGCAGTTACAGAATGACATCATCATTCACTCATTATGTGTGTATATTCACTCTCTTTTAGCTCTGTTTTTTTTTTTTACGGAAGCGCATAGCATTCTCAAAAGAAAAAAGAATTAGACAACTGATCTCATAATTTATAATTAATTAGACAACTGATCTCATTAATTATAATTAATTAAAAGTATTAATTATGACAAAAGTCAAGGTATAGTTCTCAATCTAAATGATAAGACAGTGAGCAAAGCAGATCCCATGTAATCTGATGTTATTGCCTTGTTAGTTAATGTAGATATAGTAATGTAGTAATTAGTTATATTAGTATGTCAACTCTGTGCAGGCAAGCCCTGTCTGACATGCTGGATTATACCAAATTATGCTCGTAAAAGACTGGACTCCATAATGGACAAGATCATTGTCAAAAAAATGGCGTACCAAATAAAAAATATACTAGGGAGGTTTTTATACCCTTACTACCAAATTACGCTATTATTAGACATCACATTTAAAGCTTGAGTGCGTAACTTTTTGATATTTAATGAACATCCGTTACATTCCATCCATTGCCAAATGAGTTGCTACAACACACACAACTCTCTCGGGATTTCTCAGTATGCCTATGTTCAGAAGATTGTGTCGTCCGGTGACTTTCGTGCACAGAAACACAGAAACTCAAGGAAAGATAATGGTCCATCATGTTTTTTTAATTCTCTGTTTCCTCCTTGGCTACTAGCAACTGTGTGGAGGAGGGGGTGGTGGTGCGGGATTACGTAAGGCTTGTTGTCATTACTTAGAATTCCTCCATGGGGGCAACAGAAACTACGCACTATAGCGTTAACGCTACCAACATGTCTTTATTATAATTAGAAAATACAAGCGGTAATTAATTACTATAGTTACTGCAGATGGATTTAATGCCATATTATATCAGGCTGAGTCTTTGTAATGGTCACTTTTTGGCTGCCATGCTTGCTGCCACAGTGCTCACCTGTTGCTGCTGTTTACTGTATGTAGCATTTCATATTTCCTACCTCCACTCCACAACGAGTTTCTGTTTTTATTTCTTGTTTCCGTCAACTGCATCCTCTGATGACAGCAAGACAGTAGATTGATGTTTCACATTGCTGTGTCAGCTCCAAAAATTTAAGAAACGACAACAATCCAAAAGTAAAAGCTGTCCGCCTCGCCTGTGACGGGGCATTCGCGCCGCTAACGGGCCGCACACAACAAAACAACATCCATACATACATGTCTGATAAACATCCTAAGGGAAACACTGAATAAGATGCAATTTGGTGAGTATTGGAGGTGTTTTTTTTTTTACTTTGGACAGAGCCTATCCTATCTTTGTCCTTGTGTGTCCAGTTTAAGCTTGGCTAACCTACTCCTGAATCCAGCTCTCTTAGCTTTGCTTTAAAACCCCAATTTTACCAACACAATACTGCAGTAGACATCATGGTAATGTCTGGTTGACGGTGAAACACTGACAATCACTGATGATAGTGGTCACATAATTGAGGCTGGTTCAGCCTGTAGAAGATAATGAACCTACTTGACACAGATGAGCTATAATTAACAACAGAATGAATAGAATGAAGATAGACATGTGGCTAATATGGGTGAATTATTTATTCAATACTACGTGATGAGCCAGCTCTATTCAAGATAATAAAGGGTTAGAGCCTATCCCAGCATGCACTGGGATACCCTGGTCCCCACACATCAGAGGGGCTGACCCCTATATACCCCCACCTCACACATGTCAGAGTCTGCTGTCTATCAAGTCAGCCAGATATATGTTGACAGCTGCAGACAACAGTAGACCCAAATGCACAAAAAGGTAAGGAGGAGCTTAATTTGTACAGAGTACAATCCAGGCAAAGGTACAAAATCGGCAGGCAAAAGACATGGTCAAAAAATACAAGCTAGAGGTCTACAAAAACATTGGTATAGAAACATTAGGCATACGCTGGAGAGTGAGACACATAAGGTACTACAACAATCTGGCAACTAATGAATGACACAAGGTGAGTATGCACTGGGACAGGGGAAGACGATTACACACAGGTGACACACATTAGGGAAGGGAGGGTAATCCCACAGGCGGGGAGGCAGACAAAGACAGAAGTGACCTGAAACAGAGACAGCGAATGAGTGAACAAAATAAAACAAGAAATCAGGGAAACAAACAAACATGAACTAAGAGCGGGAACTAGATGTGACATTTTCTCTTTCTCCCTATTATGTTTTTTGATTTTGCCTGTGTTTTAGTGTGTTATGTATTTTTGTGTATGTAATAAATGTATAAAGTACAAAAAAAACACATTTCCCTCCATATGGAGCTTTCTCTCCCACAGACTGCACTTTTCCTCAACTGCCTGAAACAACTCGCCCACATTCCTGTTTGAAATTCCTCCATTAGTGATGTCCCTGATTGAGATTGCTAGCCCAGTTTTAAATCTGTGCTGCCCATAGGTGATGCCGGAGCAAGCACAGCCCGCCCAAGTAGACCAATCACAACAGAATGAGCCAGCTGACTAATCAGAGCAGACTGGGATTTCAGGATGGCGGAGCCCAGAGCTCAGACGGAGTGTTTCAGGTGGAGACGCTGCAGCAATGGGGAGCATGAGAAACAAAGTATCATGTAAACCTATTCTAGTAGACCCCAAGAATGCAAATATGACGCTGAAAAGGAGAATAATAGGGGCTCTTTAATTGTGGGAATTATGTTCCACAGTTTAGATATAGGCTGGCTGTGTGTTATAATGTCAGTTGTTACTTTCACATAAATCAAGTAAAACATGAAAAAGCGCTGCCCACAATTTGTCCGTGTGCCAACTATAGACTGTAACCTATATAAAAGGGTGCCGACCATAGACTATGCCCTATATAAAGGGTGCCTAAAGGGTGCCGACCATAGACTGTAACCTATATAAAAGGGTGCCGACCATAGACTGTGGGCTATATAAAAGGGTGCCGACCACAGACTGTAGCCTATATAAAAGGGTGCCGACCACAGACTGTAGCCTATATAAAAGGGTGCCGACCACAGACTGTAGCCTATATAAAAGGGTGCCGACCATACACTGTAGCCTATATAAAAGGGTGCTGACCGTAGCCTATATAAAAGGGTGCCGACCATAGACTGTAGCCTATATAAAAGGGTGCCGACCATAGACTGTAGCCTATATGAAAGGATGCCGACCATTGACTGTAGCCTATATAAAAGGGTGCCAACCATTGACTGTAGCATATATAAAAGGGTGCCGACCATAGACTGTAGCCTATATGAAAGGGTGCCGACCACAGATTGTAGCCTATATGAAAGGGTGCCGACCATAGACTGTAGCCTATATAAAAGGGTGCCGACCACAGACTGTAGCCTATATAAAAGGGTGCCGACCACAGACTGTAGCCTATATAAAAGGGTGCTGACCATAGACTGTAGCCTATATAAAAGGGTGCTGACCATAGACTGTAGCCTATATAAAAGGGTGCTGACCATAGACTGTAGGCTATATAAAAGGGTGCCGACCACAGACTGTAGCCTATATAAAAGGGTGCCGACCACAGACTGTAGCCTATATAAAAGGGTGCCGACCATACACTGTAGCCTATATAAAAGGGTGCTGACCGTAGCCTATATAAAAGGGTGCCGACCATAGACTGTAGCCTATATAAAAGGGTGCCGACCATAGACTGTAGCCTATATGAAAGGGTGCCGACCATTGACTGTAGCCTATATAAAAGGGTGCCGACCATAGACTGTAGCCTATATAAAAGGGTGCCGACCATAGACTGTAGCCTATATAAAAGGGTGCCGACCATAGACTGTAGCCTATATGAAATGGTGCCGACCATTGACTGTAGCATATATAAAAGGGTGCCGACCATAGACTGTAGCCTATATGAAAGGGTGCCAACCACAGACTGTAGCCTATATAAAAGGGTGCCGACCATAGACTGTAGCCTATATGAAAGGGTGCCAACCACAGACTGTAGCCTATATAAAAGGGTGCCAACCATTGACTGTAGCATATATAAAAGGGTGCCGACCATAGACTGTAGCCTATATGAAAGGGTGCCGACCACAGATTGTAGCCTATATGAAAGGGTGCCGACCATAGACTGTAGCCTATATAAAAGGGTGCCGACCACAGACTGTAGCCTATGTAAAAGGGTGCCGACCACAAACTGTAGCCTATATAAAAGGGTGCTGACCATAGACTGTAGGCTATATAAAAGGGTGCCGACCATAGACTGTAGCCTATATAAAAGGGTGCTGACCATAGACTGTAGCCTATATAAAAGGGTGCTGACCATAGACTGTAGGCTATGTAAAAGGGTGCCGACCACAGACTGTAGCCTATATGAAAGGGTGCTGACCATAGACTGTAGCCTATATGAAAGGGTGCTGACCACAAACTGTAGCCTATATAAAAGGGTGCCGACCATAGACTGTAGCCTATATAAAAGGGTGCTGACCACAAACTGTAGCCTATATAAAAGGGTGCCGACCATAGACTGTAGCCTATATAAAAGGGTGCTGACCATAGACTGTAGCCTATATAAAAGGGTGCTGACCATAGACTGTAGCCTATATAAAAGGGTGCTGACCATAGACTGTAGGCTATGTAAAAGGGTGCCGACTACTGTATTATAAAGAGCTTGTCAGGTCTATTCCTTTTTCTCAGGTAGACATAAATCATTTTCCAAAATAGATTTTCTTTTTGCATCCCTTCACTTATTTCATTCAATTGATAAAGCGGGTACTCCCAATGGCACTGTCTGACCATAAAGGGGTCCTATGAGTCACCACCCTGGACCGTCTGTCTCAACGTGCTACTAGATGGCACTTTAATACTTCTTTACTGAAAAATGAATCCTACATCACTCAGTTTATAGCAGATTTCTTTGCAGACATTATGATGTTGGCTTTGTAGAAGACCCCAGAATATTGTAGGCCGCAATAAAAGGTTTTATTAGAAGCAATACCATATTATTCTGCTCTAATGCGTGCAAAGCTAGAACACTTCAACAAAACCTTGAAGCTGAGTTCACCAGGTTAGACTCATTGTTGCAAACTAATTTTACTGACCAAATAGCTTTAGAATAATCACTAGTCAAGAAAGAAATAAACAACATTCTGAAACAGAAATCTGAATTTCTAATTCATAGAACGAGACAGCACTATTACTATAAACGTACCTCCCTACATCGTAGATTTAACGTAGAACCGTAAATCAGACTTAACACTGTCAGTAACACTTAACAGTGTCTTTAACAGTCCGTGTTAAAAACAGACGCACATCCAGTTGATAGCCGAGTCCAGACCCCCTATATGAGCCCAAATCCCTACACAGACTCAATTTATCATCCAGCACAGACATAATCAGGCAGCTTGTTAGTATGGTGGAGGAGTGCTGTAACAGTGTTTGATTTCTATTGCCGACACCTTTCTGGAGGCCTGCCATAACCACAGTGTCAGATTGGATCCCAGCGAGATCCATGTGTCCTTGGGCAAGACACGGACACCCCCTACCTGCTCTCTCACAAGTCTCTGTCTGTGACAGAGAGAGCCTAATGTCTCCACAGGAAATGGAAATGAATAGGAAAATATATGCAAACTAAAAATGCTCCACCACACACACACACACACACACACACACACACACACACACACACACACAGCTTGACACCCTAATTTAGGTTGAACAAATTCAGACCAAAGATTGGCGTGCGTGCGTGCGTGCGTGCGTGCGTGCGTGCGTGCGTGCGTGCGTGCGTGCATGGTCAAAGAGGTGTGTTTATTTTGTGGCTTTTCATGTTTCTTTTGTTTATTGCTATAATTTGTTGCCTTATCACCAAATAAGATGCGTCCCCTGGATACGTGGGCAGAGAGTTTACTGCATAATTTCAGATTTCAACGCTTAGGATACATACCTAGCAACATCACTGCTGGCTAGCTACTATTTGCAGGTTCAAATGGGATGTCAGCTTTGCATTTAACAAAACAAGTATATGATTTACACCCCCTCTCAATCTCCCTCTCTCTTCCCCCTGAAGTATCTGGGGATGTACCTGGATATCAATACTCCTGCCAGTATTAACCAACTAATTCTAGTTTGGTAAGAGACTGATATATGATAGCATATTTTACAATTATGTAAAGGAATATTAATGATAACAAAAATGTAAAGGAAATAAAAATCCCTAACAAAAATCACTTCTAATGTCACTGTAGTGTATACAGTTGTACTGTTTTTTTTGTTAATCTGATTTCCTAATATTTTTCTGATACATTGATTCACTGGGGTATCCAAGCTGCTAGCTGTTCTTGAACGTGATGCTCTAATATCTGCTAGTATCTGATAGTGGATTAAAGGATAAGTGCCTGAAATCCGGAGCTTGGCTCACGCGCCAGATGTCCTTCCCCTTCCTTTCTCTGTGTTCCCATCCTCAAACTCTGTTTGCTTCAGGAAACAACATCAGACTTCGAGTTAGCAAGCTGCACGCTGATAATGTCAAGTTTTGAAGAAAGTTTGCATCGTGCAACAAGGCAGGCCCGCTCGGTTCTTTTAGGGAATGATTGTAAAGATTTCCAAAGAATATGTTTACGTTTTTTTCTCCAATCCCAGAATGCATCTGTGGTGTAGCCAGAACTTACTCCACAGCGCTGTGGAGAAAAATAAGCTAATGCTAGCATGTAACAGGTGTAAAACAGCTACTCAACTTGTATTGATCCCCTCAGGGAAATTGTTAAGTTGCAGTAGCTCACAGTTCAATTTAACGGAAAAAAAACATATCCCTGTGAGATGAATGTAAGTGTGATTAAATGGTAACATATTACACTGAGGAAGGCTGGTTTTAAAAAAACTATTGAAAGTAAAAGTTCTTTTTTGGGCAAATGAAAAGGGCAACAGGTTTTTTTACTATAGGCCTCAACAATATAAGGTAAATCTGCCATGTGTGATAATATTGCAATGAAAATATGGTCTACATATCCTTGCCTCTGCTCAATTATTTTTGGCAAATTGATTGATGACAAAAGATCGGATTTGAATTTAAACACTCCAGAGGAACGAACGTTGACACCACATGGTGCTATTTCATTATGAGAATATTTTCCACGGCAGGTGTATGGCACAATAGACAGGACTCACGTCCCGCGATGACACCCCTGCTGAAGGCTGCAGGGCTTTTGTCAATAGTGGTCTTTACCACTTCTGCCCTGTTCAGGTGCGTCTGTTTAACCATAAAATTACCTAAAACTTTATCACAATTCATTATTTATTCTGCCAAAAACGTTTCCATCAGAATTTATCGCATAAGCCGTATATTGATCAAGATAGATAAAATCCGGTGAGACAGAACGTATGAACTTTGAGTCAATATTCATGAAATTCAATCTGTTTCCTAAAGCCATTTTTCATTTGATATCACTTAATTCACATAAAATGGAAACATCAGTACTGTCTCCACTCCGGCATCTCTGATCTGTCAATCAGGACTTTTTTTATCGAGTTGTATAGCATCAAATAACTAATAAAGACCTAGTCTCTGGGATGTCCCAGAGATAAAAACTCAGTTTGTTTTGGGAAACAACAACAAACTTTAACTTTATTTTTTATTCTTTACAAAGAATATGTTTAGGGCATTTGCTCTCTAACTGGAACATTTTGGGACCAATTGGGGGAATTGCTGTGGACCAAGTACACATTGAGATTCACTTAGTTTTAAACATGTATCAGCTAATTTAAATAGCTCACATTACTGTATTATGTAAACAACTTCATTTAATATTGTATGTGGCGTTTCCTTTAGCGGGGGGGAAATGTTCCACCTTCCTGAGACTATTTAGCAGAGCCGCCGTTGCTACGCCCCGGAGCTTAGCGTCGCCCTATACCATTGTGATTGGTTTAAAGAAATGACCCAGAGCGTTTTTTAACTCCTATCCCAGAATGCATGAGTGGTGTAGCCGGACCTTACTCCACAGAGCTGTGGCGGGAGCTGGCAATGCGAGCGAGACGTGAACTAACCACACACAGAATTATTATAGGGGAAATACAATGGAAATGAATATTATATCACAGATACTATCAGTACTGTAGAAGTGAAATATCTGTTAATAACATTAGTAAAATGATAATCAGTCTTCTGAAAAGTAATAGCAATCTTTACAGCGAACAGTGAATCATTAGGTAACCTTGGAAGTCAACTTGTCACTATGTGATTGTAATATAATTTCCCCTTGTGAGATTAATAAAGTATGTCTTCTTCTTCTTTAACTGACTACTTGGCAGTCATTGCTTTACTTCATCCACACAAGCTGTTGGCATCAGAACCTTTAGCTGCAGACCACCAGCCTGTGTGTGTGTGTGTGTGTGTGTGTGTGTGTGTGTGTGTGTGTGTGTGTGTGTGTGTGTGTGTGTGTGTGTGTGTGTGTGTGTGTGTGTGTGTGCGCGCGCGGTAATGAGAGGTAGATCAATGGACCACAGCATCACTGCGAAGAGAGCAACAGCGGCGTCTACACCTACTGTACTGTGGAGAGACACACACACACACACACACACACACACACACACACACACATTGAGAGTGCTGCGCGTCCGTGACAACGCGTCGATGTCTCTTTATACAGTCTATGGTCGGAGTTCGCGTGCGCGGTTGATGAGAGTGCACGTACAAGCGCAGGATTATGCCCATGAGCAATTGCTACAAGGCAAGGACTAGCCATTGTGTTACGTTAAAATGAATAAATCCCTTCAACAGCATTATGGAAGCAATATGGAAGCATTATGGAAGCATTATGGAAGCGTGGCAGCCTGACAAAGTCCTACATGATTAGTAGGCTAAATATTACATTCAAACCATAACTGTCTGAAATCAACTAATAATGCTCAGATCTATGTGTGCAGTTGTGTTTTTGAAACCCCACAATGCCGCTGTCAAGTCAGTAACGTTACATTTCAACTACAGCGCTGAAACCAAAGTTGATCATGTCATACATGAAGCCCACTGGATTCGAGTCCTACTCACACATAGTAGACGTCAGCTGGAGGAGCAGGTTCCCATCGACCGCTGCTGGTCGCCGTGGCTCAGATGGGGCTCCAGTGTCTGCAGCAGCAGCTGGAAGAGGGCTTCAGTCCACAGTTAGTCCGGAGAGCGATCAGCGGAGCCCATAACACGTTTGTTCCATGGCCCACATTACATCCTGTCAGCTCACTGGTGCTGGGAGAAAAGCACGGCACTGTGTACTCTCTCTCTCTCTCTCTCTCTCTCTCTCTCTCTCTCTCTCTCACTCACACTCACACGGCGTTTCACGGTGGAGCTCCCTCCCGATTCACCCTACTCCTTCACTCTCTCGTGACGTCACTGATAGATGCAGCCTTAGATGCTGCATTCACTTCATATGGGATATGACTGCAGAGAGGACTTCAAAGTAATTTTAACTCAATCAATCAATTTATCATTTATTTGTCATATAAAGTCATATCTACATAAAATGTATACGTATAGATGTATTTATTGAATGAACAATCAATGTACTGAATGAACTGAATATATTGAATGAAAGTCTGAATGGAGTGAATGAAAGTCTGACTATATTGAATTAATATCTGAATATATTAAATGAAAGTAGCCTATGAATATATTGAATGAAAGTCTGAATATATTCAATAAAAGTCTGAATATTTTGAATGAAAGTCAGAATATATCGTATGAAAGTTGAAATGGAATCTGACGACATTGTTTGCTGCCATTTTGTGTTTTCGTTGTGATTAACCCTAATGGAAGTGAGACACTGGGAGCGAATCAGCAAGAAGTCCATGGCCACGATGATGTGGTTCCCAGAGTCTGAGACAGGGAAGGGCCCTAGTATGTCCACTTCCACTCGCTCCATTGGGGCCCCCACCAAGTACTGCTGCAGGTGCATGGGAGCGCTGGGTTGGTCCCTTCTGGGCAGTGCAGGGGTCAGAGCAATGCCCGTGTAGCTCCACGTCTTGTCCCTGTGATGTAGTCCAGAGCATCATCGATGCAAGGAAGTGGATAAGAATCCTTCTTGGTGACACTGTCAAGGCGTCGGTAGTCGACATAGAAATGGCAACTGCCGTTCTTCTTCCTCCTTCCTTCATTCTTTGATTTTCTTTTACTGCTGGTAGCGCATTTGCTGCTCATGATCTGACCATAGTCCTGAAGCAACAATGTTGACTGCACAACAGATATGTTGCATGTGTGATTTCTGTCTGATGTAGGTTAGTCTATGTCATGCAGTAAGTAAAAGCCTTCTCTGCTGTTTGGGTTTCCACTTAATAAACTGGTATTTTTATAACAGTGCTGTGCAGAGTCAATGCTGCCAATGCAGGGGGGGCTTTGAGGTATAGTGCCCAGGGGCACAACATTGTCTTAATATGGGCCTGGGCTAGTCCACACAGCATTCCGGGTTTGGAGAAAAACATGCTCTGGTTTATTGTCATTTCTTTAAACCAATCACAATCGTCTTTGGCAGCACTAAGTGCCGGACGGAGCCATGGTGCCTCTGCAAAATAGCCTCGAGAAGGAACTTGTTTTGGTAGAACACGTGTACGTTCAAAAGTTGTTTTGGTCGTGCAACAGAAAACTCAGATTGGACAGATAGTCTAGCTAGCTGTCTGGATTTACCCTGCAGAGATCTGAGGAGCAGGTAACAATCCACCACAGTTTATAATGCCAACACAAAGGAAGCGGAAGGTGACGGACATCCATCCGAAATGGGAGACATCCGGCGGCACCTGAACAATCCTGGCAATTAAACATAGTCCTCATTTGTCTGTAGTGCCGCTTTAGAATTTTCTTACAGACTAACTCTTCACCCATCTCGTAACCCCAAAAAACACAACGTGCTGATTATGGAGCCGCTTGGCTCGGCAGTAAATTGCTGTAACGTTAGTCTGTCAGACATTACTAGTGGCGCCTTTAGTTTGTCCATTAATAAGGGCCGGTTTAGGGCCAAAATACATTTCTGATCTGTTACTAGACTATGAACCCCCAGACCTCTTAGGTCATCTGGGACAGGTCTACTTTCTGTCCCCAGAGTCAGAACTAAACAGGGGGAAGCAGCATTCAGTTTCTGTGCTCCTCATATCTGGAACAAACTCCCAGAAACCTGCAGATCCGCTGCTACTCAGTTCTTTTAAATCAAGGCTGAAGACCTTTCTTTTTGATGGTGTCTTTCTTGAAATGATGTTCATTTCTTTAATGTTTAATTTCTTATGCTCTGTAACTTTTATTCTTGTGTTTTATCTAGTTTTATTTTTAATTGTTTCTTCTGTGTTTTATCTGTTTTTACTTTTTAACTGTTTTTTTAACTGTTTTTGTGTAAAGCACTTTGAATTGCCCTGTTGCTGAAATGTGCTCTACAAATAAAGCTGCCTTGCCTTGCCTATTAAAAAATAAAAAAGCATTAACTAATGTTACGGTTGTCATAGTGCTACCAGTGTTAGCCTGCTAAAGTGTAGAGAGCTAAGCTACCAGTTATTCTACATTAAATGAAGCTTTACTACACTTAAACTAACGTTAGCCCTCAAACTAAAACTATTGCAGCCAGTAAGTGAGGGCCTGAGACTCCCACTGCAGACCTCTGGGAGCTCTCCAGACACTTCACAGCATAACAGGCTCTGTCTCCTGCTCATCTCCTGCTTCATCATGCATTGGAGGACTCCACACTCACACTAACAGATTTGGATGAACTGCCTTGTTCATAAAAGAGCAATGGGACATGGACCAGGTGCATGTGCACTCAGGCCTGACTAAAGCAATGCATGTCAATACTGGTCTTTATTAAGAATTGGATATTGACCACAGAAATGTTGCTGATATATGACAGAGGTTCATCCCTTATTAATGGGAAAGTCTGCAGTGAAACATGCCTTACCATGATCCGTATAGTCTCTCAGAGCCAGTCCTGTGGAGTAAGGTTTGGCTCCACCACAGATGCTTTCTGGGTTAAGAGAAAAAACACTCTGGAGGTTTTGCATCTCTTTAAAGCAATCACAATGGTCTTGGTTGGCACTATGCTCCAGGCGCAGCGACGGCGGCTCTGCTAAATAGTCTCAGGAAGGAACTTTTTGGTGGAAGATTTGTATCTGGCAAAAGAAAACGCCACATACAAAATTAAATGAAGTTAACTGTTGACACAATACAGTAACGTGAGCTATTTAAACTAGCTGATACAGGGTTACACCTCATTAGATCTTACCAGTGGATTTCTGTGTGTACTTGGTCCACAGCTATCCCACCGATCAGTCCCAAAACGTCAGCTTGGACAGTCAGTCTAGCTAGCTGTCTGGATTTACCGTGCAGAGATCTGAGGAGCAGTTAACCACAGTCCTCAGAAATCCACCAGAGTTTAGAACGCTAACACAAAGACAGAGGAAGGAGACGGACATCCGGAGTGGAACATTGTGGATGTAGAATAGTTGGAGTGTAATCACTGAAAGCAGATGAAGTCTCAGCCGTTGAATCGTCATCAAGCAGTTGAAATGTGAGTGGAAGAGTAAAAGATAAATCCATTAAAGACACATACTGACAAACAGCTTCCCACCCTGCTAGTCCAGCTGCTGCCTGTGTGTCTTTCCTCAGCATGTTTCACTATCCCATCCGTTGTTTTGTTTTTTTTCATTTTCATGCTGCAATTATTAACAGATTACAAATGGATCAGCTTCATTATCGCACTGATAAAAGTTGCTTTTGCACCTTGTTGAAGTGGGAAATGATTGAGGGGCTGAGCTCGACAGAGGACATTGTGGCTGGTGTCCGTCTTCAGAGCTGTCAGCTGTCTCCTTCCCTGGGTCCCATCACTTCCTTTTATGACTCCCCCTATCCTCCATCAAGTGTCACCTTCACCCACCACAGATCTTAAATTACAGTCTGTGGCCAATTCTTCCCGTCTTGACTTGCCCCCAATCTATCCCTCTTCAACTCATTTATTATCACAATGAATCACAATTCTCCATCCCCTTTCCCTCCTCAGCTCTCCAGCTCATCTCTCTATCTCTCTCTGGGCTGTCTGGGTGTATTTATATCATTGCTGAATAATTTAAGCTCAAAAGAAGATCATTGTTTGTCATCTATTTTCTGACCATTCAACTTTCCACTGATATAGTAGCTGTGCAGCTCAATTACAACTCTCTCAGGAGTCCTCAACCACAACTTCTATCTGGGATATCTGGGACATCATCTCATCTCAGTTAGAAATAGTTTCACGTTTTAGGAAATAAGCTTATTCATTTATTTTCCTCCTGCTTTCGGTTTTTCTGCTAAGCTAGACTAAGCTAAACTTTTTTTCTTCCCTTCATTAGCGAAGCAACAGGTGTGTAACCAGTAGTGAGCCTGGCCTGCGCTGGCCCACCCAGCCAAGTCAATCAGAATACATTTTTATTTTTAATATTAAAATGTAATTAAGGAAAAAAAGAATATAAACTTGATTTAGTGTTGACTTGTGTATAAAGGTAGGGAACTAAAACAGTGACAGTAACCTGTTGTATTGAAAATAAAAATTGGCATCGAAACAACAAATATTGACACTGAAAACTGTTAAACTGAGTCTTAAACTGTGTGAGCGTCCCCTAATGATGCTGCTGCTGTCCCGTCTCTCTGCTCTTTCATGGTGCTCATGAAAGCTCAGGGGACTCCTTTGAAAAGAGCCATACCGCCAAATTTAATTTGTAATTTATTTAATAAGATTTCTAAAACCATTTTTACTGTCTGCATTGGTAAATGACTTAATGGACCTGACAGAACTTAGATTGTAGCTTGTTTCGCTGACTGCTGACAGCAGTGATCTTGCTTAATGCTGGACCAATTTCGCTTACTACCTGCCTATTACTGACAGCCTATTTGCAAGAGAGAGTAATGGATACGCTTCAAGGCTACAGGGCCAATAAAAACTGTAGGCCGGGGAAAGGTGGCCTATTCATTTATTGAGGAATCTAAAAGTAATCTTCAACATTGTGCTGTGTTGGCCAAGCAGGGGAAATGCAGATTCTCTCAGTAAAAGAACTTTTAGAACTTTTCAAGTTCATGTGCAAATATGATCCACAGATCTAAAATCGTAGAATGAATGAATGTATTTATACATCAGACCATGTGGTATCCACATGCCACTAGTATTTTCAACTAAAATAAACTTCAATTGTGGCCGTGATGTTGGCAAACTACAAAAGACTCAATATCTTCCCTATTAGTTGACAATTAAACAAGTTAAATAATGTAACTTTTAAATAATGAAGTCCCATAAAATAACATCAGCATGTTAAATACGAGTATTTGTTTGATGCCCAGCTAATTATACTTGTTATTCTTGAAATTGTACATCCTCTCTGAATAAACAGTTATTAGAATGTTTTCTCCAGCTAAGTTGTAAAGCAAGCTTTAGAATGAAGACACTGTAACAAAGGAGTGCAAACACGCAACAATTGTGCAAACCCGCTGTTTACTATACTATACCCGCACAGAGTATAGTATACAAGTATACACACAATACTGTTTAGATCATAAGTTCAAGTCCTCCTGATGGAGCTTTCACTGCCTCTGCATGTAAATGTTTGAAGTCAGATGAGAGAAACACACATTATTGCAAATAATCCATTTTGGGATTCAACAAATATAATGTTACAACATATTATCGAAATGTTAAAAGTAAATTAAATTAGGTCACACTGATACATTAGTTGCCCAACATGTCATGCTGATACTGAAAGTCAGATGTTGGCCAGTCAGTTAATTTACATATACATTTGTACATATTAAATAGTTATGGGAATGACACTGACCCTCCAGGTGGACATCAGTCTCATGTCTGTGTGGTAGGTACAGAGCTGGAGTCAGGCCTAGCTTAGCATACATACCGGAAGCAGGGGGAAACAGCTAGCCTGACTCTGTCCAAAGCTTAGAAATACATCAAATGTATGTAGTTTGTTTAAACCGGGGATCTTCAACAGGGGGTCCGAGACCCAAAGGGGGTCCACATAGTCACTGCTAGTCTGGCTATCACCAGACCAAGCCAAACTCAATGGATTGAGACTGAGCATTGGTCTGGCGAGTCTGCTCTGTATTTTCCCTGCACAAGAGGCGTGACCAAGGGGAATAGTTCAAATGACTCTGTACGCAACTGGATAGTCCTTCAACCAATCAGACCAACGAAGCGGCAGCGGCATCAACGGGTTGCTGCGCTTTGGTGGCCGCAATGTTGAATGTAAACAAGAAGCTGCTTGGTCGCTTCTCTATTGTGTTAAACCCACCAATAGCTTGCCAGTTTGTGATTGGTTCCCGAAAAATTGTGAATTGAAGCAGGAGAATTAAAGGTGCAGGTTTCCAGACCGAGCTGCAGGGCAAAATCAAACTGTGGGCAGAGCGGGCGGGGTTTACTGCAGGAGGGGCCTCCAAATTATTATTTGAAAAAGCTTTTTCAAAACTTAAAATGTCTCAACATGAAATATTGAAATATAAATCCCTATTGATGACAGGCTTACTGGCTTATTGGTAAGGTGCTCACTAAGGCCATCCACAGATACAGTTCATCCTGAGGATTCACTGTGCCACATGTATGTTTAACATTAAAACATGATTTATAAAATCATGCTGAC
Organism: Percina caprodes; assembly: GCA_013375575.1. NCBI lineage: Eukaryota > Metazoa > Chordata > Actinopteri > Perciformes > Percidae > Percina > Percina caprodes. The sequence goes on from JABXJD010000353.1 coordinate 411,632, forward strand.
AATTATTTTAATAGCTTAGTATTCTATGCATTAAAATGGTATGTGTAAAGGCTTTTGGTGCAGGAGGACAGATTGAACATGGGCGCATCAGCGTGCAGTGCGTTTCTGGCGTTATGTGATGGAAATACGTGATATGAAATCTAGAGCTCAGTGTTTCTACCTGAAGATTGATATCTTCAGGTAGAAACACTCTAAAATCTCCTGGACTAACCTGAGAACAACAAACACTAATACAATCTATCCTCTATCATAAGTGTCAAACATTGGCTTGAATCTACCTTAAACGATTTAAAAATACTTAGACGATTAACTCCCCAGTTGAAGTAGACTAGTACAATCAGTTGACTAGTTTAACTTTCACTCCATTAAATTCTTCTAATAATTTTATTTCAAGTTAACTGTAGATATCTGTAGGCAGGATCACGATCCATAATTCCTTTTCATGTTAGTATTTGGACAGTTTTCAAGTAACTGAGCCATACAACCAAACTGATTTCAATATTTAAAACAATATAACCCTACAAGGTAACAGAACACCAGACCAAATTCCATCCTCATATACTGTATAACACTTTAAAAGGTGCTGACACACCAACCCGATTATCGGCCGCCAGACAGTCTGGCGAGGTCAGTGACTCAAGTCTGTTCGGTGTGTACCGTGCCGTCGTCAGTCGGAGGGGCCGTCGGCCTTCATTTGGGCCGATTTGATATGCTGAATTGGAAGGTGGGCAGACTCAGGGACCAATCTGATTGGTGGAGTGCTAACCCGGAAATGACGAGCGGGATGAGCGGGATTAACGCCTCTCAAAATCTAACGAAAATCTTTTAAACTGACTTATGTCGATCTGAAATGAAGAGAGATTCAGCAGCCGCACGGCCTAGGTCTATCTTAAAAGGTTTTCAAAAACACGTTTCGGTGAACTATTTTAATAAAATATGAGATCGTATTCCAAACAAGCTACCATTATGGTCTGGCTTTGAAATTTACGGAGAAGACAGACACACGTGACACGTTTGTCCAATCATCTGCCGGCTTTCATTTTTTTGTCAGCAATACATATTAGCGCCACCTGTTGTTATGGAGATGTATAACGGCTCGCACACGCAGAACCTACGCTGAAGTCGGTGTCGCTTCGGTGTGTTCCAAGGCACTTTTTTTTTACATTTTCTGCCTAAGGTTGGCTGTCAGGTTGGTGTGTCAGAACCTTAAAGCCTCTTTGGGTTCCATGCAGAGCATTGAGAATATTAAAATAGCAGCAAACTGATATTTGCTCTGTTAAGATATATAGCCAGAGCATGTTACTGGATGTTTTGGCACTTTACAAAGGAAGGTAAAAAGTACTGGGTGGGCTATAATCTGTCAGATATAAACCACAATTATTAAATTAAGTCATTTAGGGGCGGAAACTACTTTTCAAACACATGGGAGTGTTGGCAATCACTTTTTGGCAAGTGCAAAAGTGCATTTTATGGGTTGTATTGCTCCTTTAAAAAGGTTTTTTAAAAGTACTGAGTGGTATAGATATATAACTCATGAAGAAAATCAATACATTTTGAGGCCTAAATTACCTTTCATTGACACGGCTAGAAGGGAAAAATTGAATTTCACTACATTGTACAGTATGATTGTATGTGACAAAATTTAAAAAGGTTAATGTGTGGTTTAGCATGCTCCTGCATTAGGGGGTGGCGTGTCTGAAATTCGTTATGGCAGAGTGTGGAGGGAGATGTCCCAGAAAATTCATCCTTGCGAATAGCATTTTATTTATTTTTTTCCCAAAAAGTTGCAGGTGCAGGTCTAAAAATGTTCTATGTCAAAGTTTACAGAGTGACTTGCTGGCTTATCTGGACCCACCACTACATACGTAGCCATGTGCACACAGTTTTACTGTGTGATGAAGGATTATTAGCAACATTTCAGGTGAACTCACTTTTGCCAATCAAGGTGGTTTAAGTAATCTGGATAGACTGTACAACCCTGCTCGTGTTCCCAGATCTCAACAGTTACTTCAGTAAATCCAGTGTTACTATATTGGATCGAAATGATGTCCAAAGCCATTTGTCCATCCCTAAAGCAAAAACACAAGTGGTACCAATTTTTTTTAAATTGTCTGTGAAGACATTAAATAAATGAAAAGTGTTTCAGTGTAGAAGTGCATTCCTTCTACGCTGCCTGTTTGTACTTGTTTCATGCACTTTTGTTTACGTTTTAGCATGTGGAGCAGCAGAGTGGAGAGTGAGGGGAGGTCTGTGCTCTCTGCAGGACTGCTCTCTCATATTATTGCTGTCACGCAGAGATTAATTAGTGTGTGGCCCATGTACCTGCCAACGCTTCCTGCTATTCCTAACTGCAGTGTCAGGGCGGTGCTGTGGCGCTGTCAGCCTCTCCATTTCACATTTCAGTCAGGGTTCTTTGTCTCTCTGTTCCCGCATCATAAACTTGCCATAATCCTTACGGTGCGTGCCCACTGTGGCGTTTTTTTTGATACCCCACTTCCCACCGTTGGACTTGAACATTGATGTTCTCTCCTCTTGTAGTTGTCAGTTTCTCTTTGCTGGCCACTGACAAGCAAAGAAAACCTCGATGGCTGCACCTGATTGGATGAACACTTCCCTCATGATTTCAAAACAGACCAACATGGCGGCTTGTTTGGAAATGTTAGCTTATTTTACAAAAATAGTTCACCGAAATGAGTTACTGAAAATATGTTATGAGAGAAATAATCTGCAGCTGCTGAATCTGTCTTCATTTTAGATCACCAACGGTCACTTTAAAAGATTTTCAGAGAGGCAGCAAGCCAAGCTTGATGCCTCTGATTTACATAAAGTAGTCTAGATTCAACTTTATGCAAATGTAGAGCAGGCAAATCAATGCTCAGCTTCTCAAAGACGCCGCAACGCTCCCAGAATGCATTGCCCGGCTGCTTACAGAGACTATGACTGGGAAATGTGGAAATGACGCAGCTAGTGGACACGCACCATTACTACTCCTCAGCTTGGCCCTCTGACTGACTATCATAGACTAACACTTCTGTGGTGCTGTTTGTTGAAGCTCTCCTGCGTCTCCTTGGTAACCCCTCCCTTCTCCTGCGGGGGGCCCTGTGCCCCTGCTTCTGCCCCTGCTTCTGCCCCTGCTGCCCTGCTGCCCGGCCTCTCATTAGGCTTTCTGTCGCGCTCCCACTCCTCCGCCAGCGCGCTCCCAGCGTCGCTCAGGTCCCCCAGGTGCTCCACCGAGTCACACTTCTCCAGGTCAGAGGCAATGGTCTGCAGGCTGATGACTGACATGCAGTCTGAGGCGGGGTGCTCCGCCTCCAGCCGCTCCCTCTGGCCCCAGCCGCTCTCCCTGTGCCTCTCCACCCACAGCCTGGTCTTCTCACCGTCCGCCCAGTTGCTCTCTATTCCGCCAAATCCCACACTGCTACTCCCGATGGGAATCCCAATGGCAGCTTGGAACTCAGCCTCAGCACCCACGGGGGAGCTCCGTCCCCCACAGACTGCAGGACGCCCCCTGCTGGCCCTGATTTGCCCCCTCTGTGCGTGGATCTGCTCACTGATCTGCTCCAGGTTCCGCAGGGCCACAGAGTAACGTGTTTTCACTTTCGCCACCCGCTCCTCCAGCTGTACTACTCTAGCCTTATGTTCCTGAAAAAAGTTAACAGGAAGTTAGCAAGGCTCACAGTGACACATTCAAATATCTCTGGACATGAGGATTGGGCAACAAGAACCAGTTCCAAAATTCAGACTCCAAAGTAACCATTAAGAAATTACAATTTCGGTTCTGCTTTTGGTTCCTAAACAACTACATATTGACTCTCTTTCTGGACTGTGCAAAGCGCTACATTTTGTATTTGTTTAGGTACTATGGGAAGATTAATAAGAGTGGCACTATGGACTACAGGTTCTCTTCTCTTGTGTGATCACCAACTTGGGTTGGGCATCAAAACCAGTGTCATATTGGCACTGGTTACTAAACGACCGGTATCTACCGGTCCGAATGACAATGCAGATTTTAGTACCTAGAAGTTTGTATAAATCTTTTTCTATGAAATAAGTATGTGACCTGTTTTGACCCAGCCGCTAAACGAATTGGAATGGAGAATCTTTAAAAAGCAAACCATACCCAGTCTCACAATGCCAGATAGCGCAGATGCATTCTGGGATAGGAGAAAAAAAACTCTCAGGGTTTCTTTAAACCAATCACAATGGTCTTGGGTGGCACTGAGCTCCAGACGCAGTGATGGTGGCTCTGCTAATTAGTCTAAGGAAGGAACTTGTTTTGGTGGAACATTTGCACCCAGCAAAAGAAAATGCCACATACAATATTAAATGAAGTTAACTGTAACATGAGGTATTTAAATTAGCTGATACATGATTAAACCTCATTAGCTCTTACCAGTGTATCTCAGTGTGTACTTTGTCCACAACAATCCCACCAATCAGTCCCAAAACGTCCCAGTTAGAGAGGAAATGCGCTAAACATATTCTTTGTAAATCTTTACAATCATTCCCTGAAAAAAACAAGCAGGCCTGTCTTGTTCCACGATTTCTTCAAAACTTGACATTTTCAGCGTGTAGCTCAAAAGTTCCCGAAGAGAACAGAGTTTAAGCACGGTAACACTCAGGAAGGAGACGGGTGAAGACTGATATGCGCTGAATGTTAGCCTTTATCCTGGAAATGTCCTTCGGTTGATCCAGACTAAACAAAACCCAACTCAACTAGACACTTAACCAGCTTTTTAAGCCATATTATCATTTATATTTGAATAAATTATATTTTGGTGTAAGCAATGAACTTTAGTGAACTTATGAAAGTCCGTCAAGTCAAAGCATTGTCATCAGTCAGTGACTTTATCATCCTATTGATAACATCCAATTACATTTACAATTAGTCATCCCTTCTTACAGTGAAAAATTATGGCATCACTGAATTCCCACAAGGTTGGGTATTAGCTGGGGAAATTAAGGAAATGGGCAGCCATTAGGTTGGACAACTAAGCAACGACTGGAGTCCTTTATCACTGCTCCAGCATAGCCTATTTAATTATAGTGCGTTCCATTTTTACTTGGAAACTCGGATTTTCCAAGGTCAAAATTGGAAACACGCCCCTTGACCTCAAATTTCCGAGCTCAGAACTCGTGCGACCACCGAGTACCCCAAGCTAAAAATCCAACATTGTGTTACAGTAATAAGCACTTCTGTATTCTTTGTGTCTCATATTTTGTGGACAATGTTGTTACGGTGTTGGTATGCACAAAAACTGCGTGATGATTATCAACTGGTATTGATGACAACTCGGGTGTGATGTCATTTCCAGCTTTGGCTTTCGGGTTCTGAGGTAAATGGAACGCACAATTATTTCACTCGGGACTGCTGAGGCATGGACACTGTATGCCTGAATGAGCAGCTGTTAGTTTGTTGAGTAGAATACATGTTTGCGCTACTTAGTGTTTTGTGGCCATGGTTGACAGTGTTTAAGAGTTAGTTTGTTCTCAATGGTATTTCTTTGAGTAGATTATTATATTATTAGTATTACTATTATTAGTAGTAGTATTAGTATTAGCGTATTCATATCACTGATAATAAGCTAATGCTAAGGCGCTAATGCTTATCTGTGAGTGTAACATGCTAATGCTAGCTTGTGCTAATGTGGCAGTTTGTACTGATTTGGCGGTTTTACTGTTATACTGACTTAAGGTTGTTTCTTATGGTGATTATTATTTCAGATGCCCTACATACATACTGTCCTGTTCCTACGTTATGACAGAAAAGTTGATTAGCCCGGTGGCAAGTGTCTTTTTTTGACGGGGGCCCGGCTGGAGCCAGTCACAGACTGATGGCAGCATTAATGTAGAGCCCAACCGTTTCTGTGATAACAGAATCATGAAGATTCCAGAGGGCCCTACATTCATTCAGGGCTAAAACCTTACTGGAGATTCGAAAATATGACTATGTCTAAGTTTCCAACAGAGTCACCCCACTGTAACTGTAGTTTATAAATCGTTACATAAAGGCCTGGTGGGGGGGCAAATTAGACCCGGTGGGCCACCAGGCTTACAATACACTGGTGGAACCCTTGGAAGCTATTCTAACCACTGTAATAATGTTGTTGAATATCGCAATAACGATATTACTTGCTATGTAAATTAACAGATGTTAAAATGTACTCGGTTCCAGCAGGGAGGGGCTGGTTTTTCTCCGGCAGCAGCTGAGTTTACAAGAGTTTGTCGAAATTTCAAGATTTTTAGCAAACTAATAAACCATTAAACTACAAACCGACACCTTTCATTTCAAAATTTTTATGAATTTCCTGCAATAAACTTAACTATTTGACACAGAGAGTAAGCCGAAGAGTTGCTAAAAACACCTTGATGGCAGCTTTGCAAGGCAGGGGTAACGGTCGCGGCAAATCTTCACAGCCTAAAATAGAATTTACCTCGGCTAAACAGAGTGGTATCGTCCACAGCTAATGCTAGCCCAATGGCGGAGAAGAATGCTAATGGAACCATAGCTGAAGGACCTACTTCCGAGCCAATTCTTGACGCTGTCAATTACTTGAAAAACTGACTTTTGCATCAGGTTTGATGGAGTCCTGACAGCAATTGAAGGAGTGAGACAAGAAGTCGGTGAGTGCTTGGAACGTGTTAAAAGTGCAGAGACTTGCATATCCGAGACAGAGGATGCTGTTAGCAGCCTAGTGGCCAGGGTCCGCTGCCTCGAAAATAAAAACAATGATATGGAGGACAAGATTGCCAACTAAGGCTGGTCAACCTCCCAGAGGCCCTGGGCCTAACTTAATCTAATACAAAACTAATCCTGGAGAGAGACCATCGCGCGGGACCGAGGAACCGAGGAAAACCATCCGCACACCCAAGAACACTGATTATTAAGTTTGTGAATGACAGAGACAAAATGAGAGTTTTGAATGCGGTCTGAAACAAAAGGCAGATACTTTACAAAGACAGAGCCGTTCAGTTTTACCCCAACCTAGCGTCTGGGATACACAAGAAACACAAAGCCGTGCGGCAGAAGCTTCACAACATGGGAATAAGAAATACGGTTTCCTATAAAGTTGCTGCTGACCCACAACGGCTACACACGGTCTTTTGATAAACCATCTGATGTGGAGGACTTTATCAGACGCATTCAAGAGGAGGAAAGTTATGATGAGTAGCTGTTATGAGATAACTTTTGTTAGCAGTCGGAGCTAACGTAAGCAGTGCTTGTGAAAACGTTACATTTGCTGACAATCGCTAATGTGTGAGTTTCTCTGTTTCAGCATATGACGCCCAACTCTGGTATAGTGAGTATGTCTCACAGTTGCATTTTTGAAAGTTCGTTAGAGTTATAACTTGTGTAGTTTGTAAGAGTTTGGTCTAGCAATATATAAGATTCCTAGCCGAGATCCCAGGAGACAACTGGGGGTGAGACTTTTACTTTTACTTCTGCTAAATCACATTTCCCTGCTCACTCATGGTAAGAAAAGTGTCTGTCATCATGAACACATGGTGTGTATTTGCTTGTATTTTACTGTAAAAAGGATTTCTACTGGTACAAACCTCCAGAATGTGATTGAATTGAGCCTTGAGTTCAAAGTAAGGTTTGGATTTGACGATGACCTTCTTCAGGGCTTTCTGGAGTGTCTGGACTCGAGCCTCGGCTTCCTGGCAGAGCTGTGTGACGCGCTGGTGCTCCTGCTCGCTGCGCAGGCGCTCCTCCTCCGCCTCGTTCACCTGACCAGCACAGGAAATATGACTGAGACAGGAACACTGCATGATCCCACAAATCACACATTAGGCCTTAGTTCTAATTAGTTCCTTTTAAGGATTTGGGACAATTCTGAGTCGCTCACTAAACTGAACCGGGTTGTGCAAGTCACTTGAATCACTTGAGTCAGTATTGCTAGGAATAAGAAAACTAATTGTTTCTTTAATCGACTGTGTGCTCGACCTAATTGCATTTTAACTTATTCCATTTATACACCCAACCTACAGTAGGCCTAGCTAGGCTACGTGCAGAACACTGTATGCTATTTCAGAAGTGAAAGAATGGCTTTTGTTGATTTGCACAGGATTATTTGAACAGGTTTATCACACATAAACTACTGTGTCTCTATAGCCAGAGAGCTTAAATGTCCCCGGATTTTAGCTGCAGTGATATTACTGCGCACAAGGAAACGTTTACAAGCAGCCTCTCTAATCATTAAATGAAATGGTCAATTAAAAAAAAAAAAAGCAAAGTAGCCTGCAGGGACTGTCGAGGGGCAGGGATATGTAAGTGTGGGTTTCTAAATCAGATAAAAGAATTAATTCGGATGGGTGGAGGGTGATTGGATGATTACAAGCCTACAGATGGATTCGGATAAAGAGCCAATTCGTGCATCGCTAAAAGATAGTGAGTGAGTGAGTGAGTGAGTGAGTGAGTGAGTGAGTGAGTGAGTGAGTGAGTGAGTGAGTGAGTGAGTGAGTGAGTGAGTGAGTGAGTGAGTGAGTGTGTGTGTGTGTGTGTGTGTGTGTGTGTGTGTGTGTGTGTGTAGTGCAGTATAAGGTTTAAAGTCACCACCTATTGTAAAAGATGGGTTAATACGAAAAATGGAAAAGACATTCTCCTCCTTTTGGGTACACCTGTGGATCGAGAAGTTCTCCCAGGCGGCGTGGGCGTGTACCTTAGCGGTGGCGTGGTTAAGCATCTCCTGCCACGTTGGGTCCATAGTGTTCCTGTCAGCCAGGAGGCCCTGCTCCGCCACATACACCATCTCTCTGGCAGCAGTGTGCATGGACACGGCCCTCTCATATCTCAGAGCAGCCTTCTGGGTCTCCTGTTGGGCCTGGAGGAGCAGACAGCAGCAGATAGCCTGTCATATTATCAGCTGCAACAATAAAAAGGCTGCACTCATTTAACCCTCATGTTGTCCTCGGGTCAAATTGACCTGTTTTCCTACATCAATGTTCTTTTTGATTATCCAAAATAACATGATTGATTTCACACAACACTCTTTGGCAAGTACAAATCTCTACTTTTCATTCTTATTCAAGTCTTATTCAATTTTATAGCATTTGAAAACCAAATTGAAGTGGTTTTGAAATAGTATTAAGTAAAAGTTGACATATTCCAGTCTGTGATTATCCATCAACATACTTTCCTTTAATTGTAGTCAAAATAATTCCTAATTTCTGCTTTTCTAACTCAAACATTAGGTATAATTTCTTATATAATTTCCATAACATCCAGGGGATCACCAAACTCGCCACCCTCCGTCTGGCTCGTCGTGGCGGAGTGAAGCGCATCTCTAGTCTGATCTACGAGGAGACCCACGGTGCTGAAGATGTTCCCGGAGGTCTGTAGTACATTTCTGGTGTTCCTGGAGAACTCACCTAACACCGAGCCACCAATGGATACACACACTTCGTCTAGACATACTTCCTGCTCTGAGTAACAGGCTATTACTTAAAGTTTTTAATAAATCAATCATCACTTAAAAGCAGCTCAAAAAGGAAACAAAGCTCCCTGAGCAGAAATGGACAAAGAAAAGGGTCTTTAGAATGGCTGAATATTGAGTTTCAAAGCTCTTCTCCTCAAGACTAAAGTTATCTACATGTACTGTCCATGTGAACTGAGTTACCCCCCGGAGTACCGCCAGTCTCTAACACCACACACCAAATGTGCAAGTATTAGACTATTAGAAATCATGTGATTAATTGCAATTAAATAGGACAGCACATACAACCAGAAACAAGTCCACAAAAAAAGCTACATAACCTGAGCCAGATAACGGATATGATATGCAAGTAAGAACCTCAAAGCTTCCAATTAGAAAAACTTGGGTATGTGCTTTGTGGATCCTCTGTAAATAAGTCTTTCTGCAAAATGCTATCACTCAGTTTTGAACTTTGTCCATAAAAAATAGACCCTAATAACCATTATATGTACACACTGAGCACATCCCACTGTAAAGCTGCACACTGTTTACTGCTCATCAGATGGTCCAATCACTTCAGCTGATTGTTGAGCACCTCTTTTTCCTCCCTCTCTCACTGTCTCTCCCCTTCACAGAGAAACAGATGATCAACGATCTACTAGCCTAAAGTGTAACAGAGCTGTGTTTGTAACATTGCAATCAAATAAACTTTACATATGAAAAAAGGTTAAGTAAAACTTGCATATAGGGTACATTCAGGCCTATATGTACAGATCACTCTCCGCGTGAAACATAGTTCTCAAAGTTAAGTACTTAGTGGCAATGGTTTTGTATTATTATTTTAATGTATGCCTTAGTTTGAGGTTCAAGCAGCCGCTTTGGGAAGTTTCCCATTCGGGTGGAGGATGGCACTGAGGATCATCAGAGCAGCTGGGTACTAGGAGACGGCGAGATAGTGAGAAAAGGGGGGCAGAGTGGTGGATAATTTTGTGCGCCCTCCCTTTGGAATGGTCTTCCATCCAACATTAAGGAGGCAGGTTCAGTGTACAATTTTAAAACATTTCTTTATTCAAATCATTATGGACATGTTTTAAATCCATATCCTCTGAACTCTTGTTGTATTGTTGATTTTATTATGCACTATCCTTTGTTGTTTTATTTCATGTTTTAACCTATGGTGCTCCAATTATATTCCTTTTTGTGTTGCTGATGTAATTTTGCCTTTTATATGGACTAAATTGTAAACTGTAATTGTGAATTGCAAATTTTTTTGATGTAAAGTGTTCTGAGACCATGGTACATGGTGATAATTCACTATATTTAACAATACATTAAATTAAATTTAAAATGCTATCAGAAGGGAAGGTTTTATTTTTCTAACCGTTTAATAGATATGAAGAAATCTCTGAGTCGCTGGCTTACCAGAGACCTCACTATCTTCTTTACCTAAAACAGAAGGTATTTCCAAAGTAATTCATCCATGTCACTTCCTGTATGTTATTTCCGGTAATGTTAAGAAAGTTAACTCAATTATTTTCCAATTACTGTGGAAAAATAGAACCCATTATATTTAGAAATCACAGCTCGTTAAAGAGTATAATATGGGTGGTATCAAAGCCTTGGACTTTAAATCAATGTTTGGGACCTGTTGTGTTTGTTCAGATTAACTTCCACAAACATATTTTCCAATATTGGAAAATGATATTCACCCATAACTTTTCTCCCCATGGATCCACCTTATGGAATAACAGGGTCATTATAATCAATAGGAAATCATTGTTTAAGTATGAATGGTATGAATAGGGCATTGTGTTTGTGAATGAGATGATAATGGTAACTTTTTGGAATATAAAGCTTCCTTAGAAACATATAATTTAAACTGTACTTATAGAAAATACAATAAGATCTGTAAATCAATACCTATACCATTATCACAGTTAATTCAAAGCATGTTGTTATACGCAAGAATAAGTCCCTTACCAACGTTTCCAAATTTTGTTATTAATGATTATACTTTATTTGACAGTAAATGTAATAATAAATATATTAGTAATGCTTTGAACTAAAATTATTTTTTTTGGATTATAACAGAGGATTGTGTGTACAGGTTTCCAAATTATGGTTGCATGGTCCATAGAAAACAGATTTTAATTTCATTAATTTCATGGCCCATTTCCCCAAAAGTCAAAGAGACTCACTTTAAAATAATGAAAGTAGTGCATTGGGGGGGCTGCTTGGTCCCTCCACAGTTTTGCTGAGCGTTGACACAGCGTTGACAGCCCCGGAGATGGACAACCTGTATAGCCATTTCCCGGTGTTTGCTGCTGCCTCGGCGGGGAGTAAAACAGACACACCTGTCTGTCAAGGGCCCGCTGATTCAAGCATTGCTGTTTTGTTGTACGGTATCATAGCAACGACTATGAATCACAGCACTGACGGATTATTATTCAATGAAAAACACTCCAGGCAGTGGGGAGGGGCAGTTGGCGCATGCGCAGACACTTAACCCAGTCTCACCCCAGTTAAAGGACAAATCAGGCGCAAAATTAACCTAGGGGTTATTCACATATGGCTACCAAGTCGACCGTTTTCTTGGATATGACAAACGCTGTGCTTGAGCTATGTTACTGGTTTCACGGCGTTCGTGGTTCGACTAGTCATGACTGTTTTCCCAAGATGGCGCCTGCTTGTATGTATATGTAAAGGTACAGTCTTCATAAACTGTACCCTTACAAAGTTCTCAATGCTTTGGTTTGCATGTAGGGACCCTCACTGTGCTACAGTGGAAGCGTGGTGCTATTTAGACCCTTGTTAGTTGTATGGAAATAGCTATTCCTTTTTACCTTATCATTGCCCCAACTACTAGCGTTACAAGCTAATTAGCGGTTTGCGTTAAAACTGGTCACATTCGATTAGCATGAAAACATATCCCAGAGAACGGTCGACTTGCTACCCATGAGTTATTAACCCCTAGGTTCATTATGCGCTGAAATTGTCCTTTAAGGTGTATACATGGAAAACTGCTCTGGTTACTGAAGTTCTCTAGGTCTGTTAACCGGGTTATGAGCACTGTTTTGAGTGAGGGGGATTCAAACCACTTCCATTCAGATCAATGGTTTGTAAAGTAAAACATTCAATGCTCAATTAAGGGGTATTTAATTACAACATAAAGTATTTAGTAGTGGTTAATTTTCACAGTTTAGTATTCAATTGCTTGTTTTATTTTTTAGCATAACCTTTAAGTGTATTGAATTGAGATCCATTTTATTGCCAACAAATTCAACTTTTTTTATTTGTAAGACAAAGATTGTGTTATTTCTTCTTTCAAAAGTTACCTAATCTCACTGAGAAAGGCAGTAAGTTATCATATTTGTATTTGTAGGCCGTATTTTCAAATAATGTCACTGGGGTTCATCCTGAATAAATCATTCCAGACATGCACCTCAGTGAGCTCAAAGCCTGGAGGGCGGGTGGGGGGGGGGGCATCTGTGTTAGTTTGGGGAAATCAAATTGTTAAAGTCAAGGTTGTTTTAATCTCATTTGAAGGTCTGCTGGACGTCTCCGCATGAGAACGCAGCAGGAAGGCCCGCCGGGAGGAAGAAGGTTTCAAAGAATGTACGGTCACTGCTTAAAGATGAATGACTGCATCACTGTTGGTGAAGATGCTTTTTAATCGTGTGGAGTCTTTGCATGAACGGCCGGTCAAACATGTTGTGGTTTAACCATCAGAGAATGGCGCTCCCATCGACGGCGGCGGCGGGACATGGTTCTTTACATCACCCTGTTTGATCCATCTAAAATAAAAACCAGAACAGCTAGAACATTCATTCTTCTTGCAGCACAAAGCTAAGGTTTCCGGCTTTCGTGTCACCACGTTGTGCGCTCGTGATGATGCTTTCACGTTTTCGTGACCTCAGTCTACTGCAGATCAAACAAAACACCTTCACACTCTCAAGAACTAAAACATGTACTTTGGTCAACTGTTCCTGTTTCTACATTTAGAAATCTTTTGGATCAATATGTTTTGTGTGTTTTTTGTTTATTTTTATTTACCACACAATTTCCATACTTTTACTAACTATTATGGTTTATTGACTTACATAACCTTTTAGCTGAGGTTGAACTGATTTTAGGAATATAAAGCATATGAAGATACTCCAAGAAATTACATCACAATAAGCAAAAATAACAATGTAGGGACTGTCGGGACCATTGTTTTGCATGGGGTTAATTCAAATCTGCGCATGAACATTACTGATGAGATATCGCATTTTTTAAATTAAAATTGACAGTGAAAATTAGATTCAGATTAATAATTATTATAATTATTATTATTATATAGTCTGTATAATATTATTATACAGATTATTTGCTTCATTGCTTCCAATTAGACCTCTGCCCTTGGTCAGGGCAATTTTCATTAGTTCAATTCCAGTTTGGAATGAGTGCTCAGCATTTGATGAACAGACTGCCACACTGGCCTCACGCATTCAAGGGTTAAACCTCTTCCCTAATCAATTAGGTGTCATTACAGCCAAATCATTCAATATAAGCATCATCATGTAGGTCCCCTAATGGGTTTCATTAATAGTTCCACTTCCCCTCAGCCCTTAATATTACTTATACCATGGTCTGGGTGAATACTCGATTCTGATTGGCTACAGGGTGTCCATAAACAAGTGTTATAGACCTTTTAAATGGAATTCTTTCACTAGGCAACAGCCTGGCACCTTGTTAACTTCCTGTCAGTTGATGTTATTCACATACACTGCAACAGGAAATCAACTGGGAGCCATTTATCTGGGAACAGGACACCTACTTCAGGAGTTTTAGGTGAAACAGACCGCTTGAAATGAATGTGCAACAGAAAAAGAAAATGTGAATGTGTTATTTCCAACACCGTGTGGCGTTCGCTGCCTTGTCCTCTGAACACCACATGATAGCGCTAACACACGAGTTGCAGGTAGCAAGCTACACTGCCGCTCTGAACTGACCTTGTTTCAGCGAATAACGTTATCTCACATCCCATTCGCTGTTCAGGTCTCTACTTCAGCCTGCAGGTGACAGTACACATCAGGTATAATTTGTTAGTGGAAATCTTTATATTGTTTTGGTAGCTAGCTAGCTTGTCTTGATGTTAAACATACTGTCAATATATATTTACTGATTGTCAACTGTACACAACGTTACTGACTTTGAATCTTGGTAGCATAGCATTAGCTTTCTTGCTCGTAGCTGTCTGAGCTGAGCGGACTATAACTATCTCCTGTTGGCAAGGGTGGCAAGTCGTATCTAAGGTCTGCTCTATTGCATAAGAACCTTATGGGATGGCAACAATTGTTCTAGGTATTAGTCAAACCCTCAGGCGTAACTAGGGAAACTGAGTTATTGTTTGAAAAAACTTGAGATAACGATTGTAAAACGCAATAAAAATAATGGTTCGAAAAAATGTCACAAGGCAAGTGACCATGGTATAAGCAGGTTAATGCCCTTCGAGGTGTCCATTGTCAGGTATTATTGGACTTCGGCAGTTCAAGCCTCGCCGTCGTCCATTAATACCTGACAATGGACCCCTCAGCCTTCTTCACTCTCAGCCTAAACTACAGTGGTGTGAAAAAGTGTTTGCCCCCTTCCTCATTTCCTGTTCCTTTGCATGTTTGTCACACTTAAGTGTTTCGGAACATCAAACCAATTTAAACAATAGTCAAGGACAACACAAGTAAACACAAAATGCAATTTGTAAATGAAGGTGTTTATTATTAAAGGTGAAAAAAAATCCAAACCATCATGGCCCTGTGTGAAAAAGTGATTGCCCCCCTTGTTAAAACATACTATAACTGTGGTTGTCCACACCTGAGTTCAATTTCTCTAGTCACACCCAGGCCTGATTATTGCCACACCTGTTCACAATCAAGGCATCACTTAAATAGGAGCTGCTTGACACAGTAAGGTCCACCAGAAGATCCTTAAAAGCTACACATCATGCAGAGACCCAAAGAAATTCAGGAACAATTGAGAAAGAAAGTAATTGAGATCTATCAGTCTGGAAAGGGTTATAAAGCCATTTCCAAAGCTTTGGGAATCCAGCGAACCACAGTGAGAGCCATTATCCACAAATGGCGAAGACATGGAACAGTGGTGAACCTTCCCAGGAGTGGCCGGCCGCCCAAAATTACCCCAAGAGCGCAGCGACGACTCATCCAAGAGGTCACAAAAGACCCCACAACAACGTCCAAAGAACTGCAGGCCTCACTTGCCTCAGTTAAGGTCAGTTAATGGCCTGCATGGCAGAGTTCCAAGGAGAAAACCACTGCTGAGCAAAAAGAACATCAAAGCTCGTCTCAATTTCTCCACAACACATCTTGATGATCCCCAAGACTTTTGGGACAACATTCTGTGGACCGATGAGACAAAAGTGGAACTCTTTGGAAGGTGTGTGTCCAAGTATATCTGGCGTAGGAGGAACACTGCATTTCATAAAAAGAACATTATACCAACAGTAAAATATGGTGGTGGTAGTGTGATGGTCTGGGGCTGTTTTGCTGCTTCAGGACCTGGAAGACTTGCCGTGATAAAAGGAACTATGAATTCTGCTGTCTACCAAGAGATCCTGAAGGAGAATGTCCGACCATCTGTTCGTGTACTCAAGCTGAAACGAACTTGGGTTCTGCAGCAGGACAATGATCCTAAACACACCAGCAAGTCCACCACCGAATGGCTGAAGAAAAACAAAATGAAGACTTTGGAGTGGCCTAGCCAAAGTCCTGACCTGAATCCTATTGAGATGTTGTGGTATGACCTTAAAAAGGCCGTTCATGCTCGAAAACCCTCTAATGTAACTGAATTAGGACAATTCTGCAAAGATGAGTGGGCCAAAATTCCTCCAGGATGCTGTAAAAGCCTCATTGCACATTATCGCAAACGCTTGGTTGCAGTTGTTGCTGCTAAGGGTGGCCCAACCAGTTATTAGGTTTAGGGGGCAATCACTTTTTCACACAGGGCCATGATGGTTTGGATTTTTTTTCACCTTTAATAATAAACACCTTCATTTACAAATTGCATTTTGTGTTTACTTGTGTTGTCCTTGACTATTGTTTAAATTGGTTTGATGTTCCGAAACACTTAAGTGTGACAAACATGCAAAGGAACAGGAAATGAGGAAGGGGCAAACACTTTTTCACACCACTGTATATGGGTTGACCGCCAGTTGTAAGCTCAGCACTACTGCTCCAGGTTGCTTTGATTTTCCATCTTATTTCCTATAATTATTACATTCTATACTTGTTTTTATGTTCATTCTGTCTGTTTATGTCATGCTGTTTCCTTATTGTAGAGGACTTTGTGCTGCATTTCTTCTATGAAAGGTTCTGTATAAATATTATTCATAAAATGTATTCTTATTATAACGTTTTTTTTACAAGATTTACCAGAAAGCAGGAAGTGTATGGTGCTAAAAAAGTCTCATAAGTATTTTATTTATATTTATGTTTTCAGCATCATTGTTGCAGTGCATTTACAATTTGCTTTAAGTGATGTTCACATTCTTGTACAGCAATGCTAACTTAGCTTGTTAAAGGTGCCCTGCCACATGTATTTCATTACTTTTTGGTAATGTTGTGGTAAAGTTCTACCATGGAAAAAATGCCTTGGTTACCTTGTTTCAAGCCATTCTAGTATGGTATAGAAAGCCTGCAGGAAGACTCAGCTCAGTATGTGCCAGTTCTCACTCTGATTCACTCTGATTGGCTAACAGCTAGCCAATGAGAGCCTATGTCTATCAGCATCCATTACTCAACACAACTGGGCGAGCTCATGAATAGTAATGAGCTCAGGCAACATGACATCAGACTGACCAGCTTTTGTAATTGGCCTAATTTCTCCACTTGTTTCTTTTCAGTGGCTAGAGCTGACAGAGGAGGTAGCAGTTCAATAATATTATTATTATTAACTCTTAGTGGGCCCAGTTGTAAAGCTATTTGTTATCATATGAAACTAGATGATCTAAGGAATCAATCGATGATGTTGCAAGTTAAAATATGAATAATTTAAATTTAACATTTGCTCAACATAATGTAACCTTGAATATATGAATAATTTAAATGTAACATTTGCTCAACATATTGTAACCATGAATATATTCATGCAGGTTTCTTGAATCTTCTTCAGGTATGTGAAATGAGTTGTGCTGCCCCGGGGGTTTTCCTTAACAGGAAGGTCCCCAACCATCATACGTGTCCCCACCATAGGCGTAATTTACAGGGGGGGAGAAGGGGGGGTTACAACTCCCCCAATAATCAAAACTAGCCAGTGCAATCCACCCCAAAAACCTTATTATAATTTACTTTACATAAATAAATGCATACATAGCATTGATTGATGCAGAAAAAGCACAAATTTGTTGCAGAAAAATTCACCACCAATGTTGAAACAACACCTATGCCTTTGGGTTGCCAGGCCAGCTGTGATTAGGCCACTAGTGTGCTTCTCTAACCTCTGTGCTACCAAGCTCCTGATGGTATTTTTCCATTACATGGTACTTGCTCAACTTGCCTCAACTCTACTCGCCTATTCTTGTTTTTCCATTATGAAAAAAAGTACCAGATAAATTTTTAGTATCACCTCCGTCAAGGACCCAAGCGAGCTGAGGCGATACCACAAGGTGACAAAACCTGCAGCCTTCTGATTGGTCGGAGAGAATCGTCACTAATCACTACGTCATCATTGCAAGCGACAGGTGGGGGTGCCTCAACGTCTTTTGCAACAAAATTTGTCTTCTGGCTGTGGCAACAGCCACATGCTTAGAATACAAAACGCACCTTCAACATTCTGTGTGTGTGTGTGTGTGTGTGTGTATGTGTGTGTGTGTCGCCCCCCCAATTTTCCACCGGATGTGTAACGACTGTGTCCCGACTCCGTCCCAGCTCCGCAGCAATTCAGAATACGGCAGATTTGCGGGATAGGAAGTCGAGCACAGAAACAAAATAAAACATCCAGTTAATTTTCAAAATAAAATAGACCGTGTTCACGGCGGATCATATTTCTCTACACTACACCTTGAAAACACAGCACAGAGTTGTTTCCTCTCTACTCCTCTGGATGGAAACAAGCTGTTGTTGGATTTGTGGTTCTATTCTACATCAATTTGCGAGATCTTGTGGGTCCTCGAGACTTCAGCTGTCAGTCACGGCCGCAACCGTTCCGCAACAAATCCGGACCTGGTGGGTGTTGACAGACAGCGGAGCACGGTGCGTCACGCAGCGGAGCCAATCCGCATCCGGCTGGAACTGGGGGGGTTAGTTCACTCACAGCAGTTTCCTGCAGCATCGCCATGACAACCAGCCATGCTCGCCTCACGCATGAGGCGGAAATAAAAGTTGAGTCGAGCCACCAATTCTTTCTACCAGCCACCCTAAAACAGCAGAATAGAACCGGCACTGCCCTGCATCTCACACACAGAGGTGTTACTGTATTATAACAGGTAGACTACATGTTACTAACACTTCTCAATATACAAATTAACTGCAGCACAGCATCCTCCTACATGGCCACAGGGTTTAAATCACCTCTCTAACACAGTTCAAACCAAAACTAAACATTGGAACCTTTATGAAGGGGGGTTAATTTATTGCACTCATGTGCAGCTATAAAACACACCTCTTTGGCGAGTCTGCGGGCTTCATAGTAGGGCCTTGCTTTCTCAATGCAGGTGCCAAGCTGGGAGCCCTGAGCATTGAGCTTCCTGGCAGAATCAGTAAGGATCCTCCTGTAGCTGGACCGGGCATCCTGCACACACCACACGCGCACACACACACACACACACACACACACACACACACACACACACACACACACACACACACACACACACACACAGACAGAACACCCAGTGAGCCATGCTCTGACAATGTGGAAGCTGAGGCTGTGACAGCAGAACTACAAGTGTGTGCGTGCATGCGCACACAGACACACACACACACACACACACACACACAAAATGCTCTCACATCCAGCTGCAGCTCCAGCTGGTTGATCTCATCACTGGCCTGGTTCAAATGCTCCAGCTCCTCCTGCAAACACACGACAAATATGATCTACATTAAAAGCAGAATACGGACAGGAAGGTTGGAAAATGCCGGAAATAAAGCAATGTTTTCAATGGGGGAAGGGGAGGGGGATTTTAGCAGCCCAGAAATGCAATCTTGAGCCAGCCCATCCCAGGTACCAGTCTGTGATAGGAGCACAGAGTATGCTCATGCTTACTACCCTTCGCTTCTTAAATATGCCCTATGGACAAATATAGCTTACTAATGTATAACTGGATGTTTTTTAATTTGACTACGTCGGTAATAATGATAATTTTATAACATTCCTGAATCCTTGGGTCCAATTCCTCTTCGTGTTTGGTGGCTTCTTCTTCCCCTCCGGTTTGAATCCGTTTCCCCGGTTCATCCTCCTCACGTTGCGCTGTAAGCTCCTCCGCTCCTCTTCGCCTAGACATCACGGTGCTCGCTTCTCCACCTCGCGCTTCTTCCCCCGGGGTCTCCTCCCGAAGACCGCTCGGTTTAGGCAACCCCGCTCCGTTGGTAATTTCACGCGATGTCCCTGGATCCATTTGCGGCCTGTCGCTCGGCTGTCGTGTTACAGCCACACGCCCCCCGGCAAAATACGGTGTCCCCGTCAAAGCCGCTACAAACTTGCTATTGGAACACTAATATTACTTAAATTGTTAAAATGCCCGCAGTGCCTGCAGTAGTACGTCGGTAATGCTAGCCACTCTACGTAGCCTGGCTGCTTTAGTCATTTGGGCTGCACATGACACTAAGTTGGTGGCACTGCATACTCTTCACTACTCTCGTTCTCATCTTATCCTCTGACACATTTTGTAATTCTTATATTTTGTCATGTCCAGGTATTTTTATGCAGGCTACGTTTTTTCTAAGATATCCATAATAAATAAGGGCTATAATGAGTTTCATCATGATTAATAATAGGCCTACTAACATACAAATATTTGTTTTTTGTTTGATTTAAATACTGATAATGGTACAGTGTTAACATTATCACAGTATTTAAATTGTTATATTTTTTTATAATAAAGGTGTATATTATACCAATATATTACACTTTAATTGTGAACAGCTGTTTGCAACAGGTATTTGCTATGCCATGACCATATTCTTTATCTAAATTGCAGTTTTTCATATGGCCTTATATTATAGGATGATCTCCTCAAAGCAAATCTAGTCTATATCCATGACTTTCTACTTCTGGGATTATGCTTTCTTTCTCTATTTTATAATGGCATGACATAGATCTTTCATGCTTTCTGGTTAAATCTAAAGGTATTCAGTGTTGGGATGCATCAATATGACACACCAGATCAGTGCTGACACTGTCCTTATTAAGCGGATCAGGTATTAGTCATAACATAGTCTTGATCCATGACGTGATACACTGGTGGATTTCTGAGGACTATGGTTACCTGCTCCTCAGATCTCTGCAGGGTAAATCCAGACAGCTAGCTAGGCTATCTGTCCAATCTGAATTTTCTGTTGCACAACTAAAAGAACATTTGAATGTACACATGTTCCACCAAAACAAGTTCCTTCCCGAGGCTGTGTAGCAGAGGCGTTGTTGCTCCGTATGGCAAGTGCCGCCCAAGACAATTAATTATGATTAATTTAAAGAAATGCCAATAAACCAGAGCAGGTTTTTCTCCCATTCCAGAAGGCTGTGTGGACTAGTCACACCCTCCTCCACAGCGCTGTGAAGAAAGGTCTGACAATGCAAGACTAGAGCAAATCTAACCTCTTACTACAAAAACTGCAACAGATTACTTATCCAATGGGTTAGGGTGGGAAGCGTTTCATCTTCAGAGCCAAAGGCGCAGTTAATTATATGGTGGAAGATTAGTTTCTTCAGAAATTTCTCCAGATATTGCAGAGTTGAGATGGGTTGAAAGAGCTCTCAGGATCAGGAAAGGATTTATTGCCAAGTAAGTAATACACAAAGAATTTGCCCTGGTGGATGGTGCATACATAAACATAAAAATATTAAAAAGGAGGAAAAAAAACACCTCAAACCCCACTGAGAGAGCTTTGAAAATTCCCTGACCCTTTTGAAAATTTTAAAATAAGTCCATGTTTTGCACAGATGAATGAGAAGAGGACCCTGGTTCAGAGTTAAATCCCATCCTCATCCAGTTTGAACTGGAGGATGTTAAAGCGTTACTCTCGCCAAAATGCAACCCATGGTCTTTTTGTGTATGTACCCGAGTCAAACTTTCGTTTAAAAGCATATATAGGATGGAAGCGCCACTTTTAAGATTTACCGTATTCTTGTTTTTCAGTCAAATGGCCTTTTGAAAGGGAGTGCTAGGGGCACTACTATGATAGCATCAAAATGACTATTTTTAAAACACTAAGAAGGCTCAACACAACATGAAACGGAGGCTCCTTTTTCAACTACAAAGGTCAATATTTGTGTTTCACTAACGACAAAACAAAAAATTATCCGTGCATTTATATGGAACTAAGAATTAGGAACTTTCCATCTTTACTCTCCTCCCTTAACTATTTTTGACTTGCTAGTTGGACGGTGACTGGAAAAACCACAGTATAGAAGACAGGTGAACATTTTCTTCTTATAACCATTTAATCCACAGAACATAGTAGTCAACATTTTATGAAACATACAAAATAAGTATAACATATGCAAGAAAATCTGATCCCAAAGGTCTGCAGCTGGTTACGTACTGGACTTCTGTCGTTTCCAGAACCTCTTGACCTCGCTGTGTCCCTGCGGCGACACCACCATCACCCTGTGAGCCACGTCCTGCCACACCAGACAGCCCAGACCCTGCACCACAACACGCCATTAAACAGCAGCAGGAACTACTGGGTTAGTGCAGCAGCAGAAGGGCCAAAGGTTGGTGAATCATTTTATGCTAGCATGGTCAGAGACTGATATTAACTTCTAACTAATACTCATGATTTTGACAACTAATCGATTAGTTGATTTAATACAGTGGTCTTCAACGTTTTTTTAAGCCAATGACCTCTTAACTGAGAGAAAGAGGGAGCAGGGACCACCTACTACATATTGTATAAAATTAAGTTGCACATTAAATTGGGCCTACAATAACATTGGCGGCCTAAAGCCTTTGTACATACCTTTTAGTGCATAGAATATTAAGCTATTAAAATAATAATTGTTGGCATGATTTTATAAGCCCCATTTTACTGTTAATAACAAACAATGTACATCATTTATGCATCTAAATGGATTATTAAACACATAAAATAATGATTATAAGGCAGTATATTATTTAGTCATGGAGATAGGAAACAAAATCTGACCTGAGCTCTGTCTCGCAGCACTTCGAAGTCGACCTGGGAGAGAAACTGGTTGTAGAGCACTCCTAGAGAGAGAGAGAGAGAGAGAGAGAGAGAGAGAGAGAGAGAGAGAGAGAGAGAGAGAGAGAGAGAGAGAGAGAGAGAGAGAGAGAGAGAGAGAGAGAGAGAGTCATAACCTTCCCTCTGGCCAGGGTGAAGACTTGTAGAAACAGTGTGTGAGTTGTCATGTAGACAGAGAGAGTTTTTCACAACTGTTGTTGTTACATTTCCGAGTTTGGCTTCATTTCCCAAAGACAGAGTGAAAGAAAAGAGACGGCGCATCTGAGGACACATTCAGCTGTTACAACATTCAGTGATAGAGGGAGTGATGTTTCCTGTTTCCTGTACTGGACACTCACACCTGATCCACTCACACATGACTGGCCACTGCAGGGGAAAAGGATTTGTTTTGGGAGCCAACAAAGGACAACCCTGTTTAAAAGGCTCTAATTAGGCCTTAGATCATAGGAATAACTTAATATTTAACATATTATGTATGAATTTAGAGAATGGCCATAGTCACCTTTAATATAAAACATGCAATCAAAAAAAAGAGCTGAGTGCATTAATTAGTAAATGAAAAGAATATTTGTGTTTTCAGTGGAGAGTATTACAGGACTGTGTTGCTGTGCTGAGGAAATGTAGGGTTGAGTTTTACATTCACAGCTAATTAAAACTGGAGCATTTCAGAACACAAGAAGACATTTTACTAAGATATGACAATACAGTGGGGCTTGAAAGTTTGGAAACCCCAGGTAAAAATTTGTATTGATGTGCATAAAGAAGCCAAGAAAAGAACAAATCAAATGACAGATTAGACATTCGTATAATATGTCACAAAAAGTTAAACGCCAAAGCATGATTGATCCCCCCCCATGCTTAACAGTTGGACAGAGGTTCTTTTCATTAAATTCTGTAACTTTTCTTCTCCAAATGTACCGTTGCTCATTGCGGCCAAAAAGTTCTAGTTTAACCTCATCGGTCCACAGAACTTGTTCCCACAATGCATCAGGCTTGTCTATTTGTTCATTTGCAAACTTCAAACGCTGATTTTTGTGGTGAGGACGTAGAAGAGGTTTTCTTCTGATGACTCTTCCATGAAGACCATATTTGTACAAGTATCTCTTTATAGTGGAATGGTGTAGCACAACTCCAGTGTCTCCAGGTCTTTCTGGATGGATCGTGCAGTCAAACGTGGGTTTGGACTTGCTTTTCTCACACTCCTGCGAGCTGTTCTGTCTGATTTTTTCTTGGTCTTCCAGATCTTGCTTTAACTTCCACTGTTCCTGATGACTGCCATTTCCTAATTACATTCCGAACAGAGGATATTGGCATCTGAAAACCCTTTAATATCTTCTAATAGCCTTCTCCTGCTTTGTGAGCGTCAACTATGTTCAGTTTCAGTTTTCTAGACAACTGCTTAGAAGAAGCCACGGTGCTGATTGTTGGGGCAACGTCAGATGAGTCTGGGCATTTAAAACCTTAAGATTGACATCACCAGGGGCCTGTTGCACAAAAGTAGAATAAAGATATCCAGGATAAGTGAAAAAGCGCCGCTTGACTTAGTGTGATCTGCTCATTGCGGCTTAATCGGTTGCACGTTTGCTGAGGATGAACAGGTGAAGCTATGTCAAGCCAGGTGTAGATAGCTGGGATAAGTGCACGTTCATGGCTTTCTTAAATAGACCACAGTATTGATTACAGATTTACTGATGCAGAGATGGAAACGACGATTGCGGCATATGTTTCACCCAATGAGCAGCAGCTTCTAGTGGAAAGTAATGAGGAGGTGAAGCATATAATATGCAGAAAGGGAAATATGGCTCTTATCAAACAGAGAGAAAAAGCCCAACAGACTATAGCGTAAGGATCTAAAAATATCTACTTAGCCTATCACTCCACTTTTTTTATTTTACAAAGTTGTAGGCTACACAGTGTTTTAATTGCTTTAAATATGCTAGTTTCATGTTTTGTTTTTATGTGATAAATGTGCTGGTTTTACCGTAAAGTGTCTTTGAGTAGCCTACCATGTAAAGCACACTATAAATAAAATGTATTATTATTTAGCCTACTTTGCCTTAAAAGTGAGCAGAGGGAATTAATGTTCCTCAGGAGATGTACCCTAAGGACTCTAGGCTTAATATCAAACCCTTATTCACAACGCGAGAACCTGTTTTTCAACCATATGCATAAATCTCTATAAGCTATGTCTAAGTCTAAATATCTTTGTACAATTAATATTCATACAGAACAATCAGAAAGGGATAAAAACTAGAAAAAGAAGTAAGTAACTTCAATACAGGCTGTTTTTTTACACATAACAAGTAACAGCATCAAATGAAATATATTAAGAAGCATTGTGGTGTTCCCTGTGTGCTGAATGTAAACTACACTATATACGTATATAGGCCACGTTATTGATCCAGTGATGTGAGACTTATTGAGAAGGTTATGAAACCAAAGTAAGTTATAATAAAAAAACATCAGCCTACATATTACGGGGTAACACAAACTGTCCTTTAGAGAAGGACAAGTAACAAGAAAATGAAATCATGAATGTATTGGTCTCTGACCGGTCTGCCATTAATATCATATCTGGGAATATAGCCCCATTGTCCCACTTAATCTCCGGAGCGCGTCCTGTATAAACCTGAAGCTGCACAGACCACGGACGTCGCGCTGCTCATCTCTACTTTTACAGAGAGAGTGGACACTGATGCGATGCACAGGTCTGCCGGCAGGCAGCGGCCACCGGGCAGCGGCCCCACGCCAGGCAGCCTCGACACACTACCGTCCCACCGGGAAGAGTCCAGACTCTCCCGATTGCCACTCCACATCTTGGTACCAGTGCAACCATTTCTAACCATCTAAACAACTGCTATAGTAGGTTTTAAATCAAACTCATGACAACAATAGTGACAAATAGGCTAACGCATGTTAATAAAAATAAAGCAGAACAGATGCAGAAGACAACGGAATAACTGTACATGTTTATTTCGGTTCAGAGTGGCAGCTCATTTAACACATGAGACTCCAGGATTAATTTTGCTAGCTGTTAGCCTGCTCTGGACCAGGCTAGCCGCAAAGAATAAATCTCCATGGTTACTTGGCTGGGTTTAATTCAACCTGGTTTCGTGCAACCGAGTCAAAGCTAAATTCATCCAGGATAACTTGAATATCCCAGCTTAATCCCTTATCCTGGTTCCGTGCAACAGGCCCCAGGTCTTTCCAGACAATGATTGAGAACAATCCATGACACTGTCAGGTCTCAGCTTTCCAAAGGGGGCGGTGCATGCTAGAAACTCTGCAGGGTGCCCAAACTTTTTTTTTTGTTTTCTGTTTTTTTAAAGTATAACTGATGGAAATAAAATCTAACTTTTTGTGACATATTATACGAATGTCTAATCTGTCATTTATTGCCTTTTGGAGATTTTTCCATCTTTTCTTGGCTTCTTTATGCACATTAATACAAATTTTTACCTGGGGTGCCCAAACTTTTGAGCCCCACTGTATACCTTAACAAATTAAAGGCCTGTCATCCATAAACATCAAAGACAAACATGCATTGGCCGCGCCTGCACACACAGTGAAAGATAAACTGACCCTCTGAGAAGCGCAGTCGATCTCTCTCTAGCTCCCACAGGCGGATCTGATCTGTGATGGTTGGAGGCAGCACAGGAGTCTGAAGAGCACAGAGAGAGAATGAAGATGCTGTGCAGAGCCGTTACAGGACAACCACGCATTACTATTAGAGGGAAGGAAGGAAGGATGGATGGGTTTGATTTACCTGTTTGAGCATGACAGGGTGAGCTCTGGTCCTCAGGAAGTGGATAATCTGGAGGGGAGGAGAAAGACTTTTCATATTCAGGTGGATGTTTTTAAGGAAAATCTGATTCACACACACTGTTGGGTAAGAAAAATGCCCATTTTTCCCATTACAGATGGACACACTGCACACATACATATCATACATGTCTGTATGATATGTATGTGTGCAGTTTCTGTTCAACACATACACCCCTGGTACCTACATTGGTACCACCAGTATAAAAAAGTGCTGAGGTACTTTAACACTTTTGGTTAAATCTTAAGAAAAGCTCCATGTAAGTAGTGTACATTAAAAATATAACAAGGAAACTTTGTTAACTGAGATTTTTTTTAGGATGTTTTTTGGACACTTAGGAGAAAATGTTGGTATTTGGGGGCCAACTGGACACTATTATGGCAGCATATATATTTCTTTATGAAAACAAATTCTAATCTCTATGAAAAATTTATGAATATTTCTCATAGTATTGCCAGTTAATGACAAAAATTATTAAAGGGTATTTACAATGCCCTCCTTCGTAGTAGTACATTGTGTGTGTGCAGCAGTTGAGTACCTGCTGTGCTGTGATACCGTTGGCGATGGCCTGCTGCACCGACTCCCTGGTTACCTGGGCAACCACTACATTGGGGAAGCGGTAGAGCATTTCACTGAAGAGAGCCACCAGAGCGATCTGAAGCTCAGAGTCTGGGAGGGACACACAATCACGTCAGTACAGCTTCTCATCCATCCACCAACTTCCTTAAACATACCTTAAAATGCAAAACTCGAATACAGACACAAAACACAGACTAATACAATAAATCACCATAACATCCATGACTGATGATCATCAACATGGCTGCTCCCTCTTCAAAAACAGAGTTTAAAATGATCTTGGACGGGACCACATACAGTATGTATATACATTTTCGCCAAAAATGTTGAGGTCTTGTCACTGACTGCTGTATACATCTGGCCAGCGTAGTGCCGTACTCACGGGTTGGAATGATTTTACTGTAGTGCAGTTCACCGTTCACAGCCAGCTGCTGTGGCCCAAACCCAATTTCTAAACCTCCCAGCCTTCTCCAGCATGGATTCATATCAATGTGGACTTAAACGTTGGGTCCAATTGATTTATTAGTGTTAACATGCAGCGCAAAAAGCTTCTCATGTTCAGACGTACTTGTGTAGGCGTAGATACGATAATTGGTTTCTACCACAATGAAGCCGGTGTCTCCAGTACCAGGGGGGGAAGCCAGAGTAGAGGAGGAGGACGAGGACGAGCTGGTAGTGACTCCTGCAGCCAGAGTGATGGCTAGCCTGGTCGGGTAATACCGCCGCGACTTCCTCTGAGGACAACACACACACACACACACACACACACAGAACATACTGTATTTCAACTATATATACTTATCATGACTATCTAAACCAATTTCACTCTTTCTAATCATTTAGTTCACTTTCATGTTTTCTGTGTCTCCGCTAATTCTACCTTCATAAGACATGATGGCGGCTGCAAAAAGTGACACCGACTTGCTGTAAAAATTTAGCTTTGTGATTGGACAGGATTCTTTGAATATGAATTTTTAGTGCATACTGCAAGTTCACCAAATCCCAGCTAAATCCCGAAAAATGCTTCAACTAGTTTTTATTGGTCCCTATACTGTTCATTACCGTAGCAATGTAATCTAATTCAGAACCAGGATTAGTTCTCCAAGTGAAAATCAAATTAAACCCCAAGCACATCTAGAAAACTTCATTACAAACACATCTGGTTCAGCTATCACCAATCATAGCTCTGCTGCTTCTTGTTGAATAATAATAATAATAATAATAATAATAATAATAATGTATACTTTATTAATCCCACAAGGGGAAATTACAATTCACACTCTGTTGTTATGACACACATTACACACAGGCCTGAATTACACACACATGCTCAGTACCTATACATGCTAATGGAGAGATGTCAGGTGAACTGGCACCTCTCCAGCTACCAGTCCACCACCATACTTTGGTCCAAACAGGGACTTGAACCAACGACCCTCCGGTTCCCAACCCAACCCAATATTTGTATTAATCTGTTTCCTGCTAATATTTTAGGGAAAAACAATACTAAACCACTGCAGTACCCCTTTAAAATGTATGTATATGTTTTCTAGTTTTATTTATGGTACTTGTCTTTTGCTATCTATTGCCTCAGTCATCCCTGCTGTGACTGTGATGTGCGAGCTATTTTTGCCATAATCTACCTGAATACCAGCTCATCCTTCTGAATGTTGCTTGCATGTAATCATATACACCATTTTCTCTTTGTATTTCAATGGTCTGTATCTTTTTGGATTCATTATCTACTTGAAACACTACCGTTCACATAAAAGAGGCGGTGTTTGCACGGCATGACCAATCACAAACATCTACCAGAGCTGCAAATGGTACATAAGAAGAGCAAACTATAATTCTACGTAAATATGAAGAACACAGACACGGTTTTACAGGCAAAATGCAATACAGTCACTGCTTCCTAACCCAGGAAGGAAAGCTGGCAAAAAGGCTGACGCTGTAATTGTGTAAATCACAACGCTTATCACCTCCCCATCTGTCAGGACCAAGATCTGACCATAATTACACATAATTAACTGCCGTTGCTTCCCACTACCCTGGCACTGGGAAGCAATCTGAGAGAAAATAAAAAATATAAAAACATAATTCAACTGCCTGCACTGGCAACACACGGCTCAAGAAGCCAACCTATACGTAATCCCGTAGGCTAAACTCACTCAGCCAACAGTTAAGTATGGTTTTATATTTATTAATCAATTTAAGGGCAAAACCACCATCACCAAACCCACCAGACCCCATTTAAATAATCAGTACTTTTATGATCGTAAAAACACAAATAGCCTATACGTAACACCCTCCGCTTAAAATCTATATCTTTCATAAAGATACCCATTGTGGAATGTTAACGGGGTTGTCGGTCTCTAAATGCTTTAACTTTATGAGCGCACAGCTCCCTCTCCACACAGCGAGCTCCAGCTGATCTTCTAAGAACGGTGACACCGTTATCAACCGAGTATTGATTGGTCAGTGGGCGGTGCTTTCACACGGGTTGATCTCTAATCTCCTTGCTTTGTAGTACAGGGCTCTGGTGTATACCATGATGATGGAGGATCATTACAGTTTCTCCTCATGTGAAGGAGATGGGAGGAAGAGCTGCTGACCGTTTGTTAGGTGTTAGTGGATCTTAGAGCCTCACCTTCCTCTGGAACACCAGCCCAAACTCCGCAGGTGCTGCAGGAAGGTGAGTAATGACTCGCTCATGCCCTCCACCGAGTAATCCTGGGGCACACAGGCAACGCATGATCAGTACACACACACACACACACACACACACACACACACACACACACACACACACACACACACACACACACACACACACACACACACACACACACACACACACACACACACACACACACACACACACACACACACACACACACACACACACACACACACACACAGCTGTGCACTCACTCTGCCAAGAGTGGAGAAGCTGAGTTGGAATAAGAATGACAGGATCTCCACCAGTTCCATCCCTCTGGACTGCAAGACAAAAATTACCAACAATATATAAGTTGACATTCTCAAATAAGGCAGCTATTTAAATAATAGCCGCCATGAACAAATAGGCCTCTAACAAAAAACATTGGCGAGGATTGGAATTGCCCACACTCTATTTGCTCATATGGTAAATTATGGAGCCATTATTCTAGCAAAACTATTTGCAATTAGGTTTTCATTCCGTGTGTGCGTAATCAGATTTGTAAATGTGTAAAAGAATCTCCAAATCTATATTCTGGTTTACAAGTGCACTGAGATTTGCAAATGTGTAGACAAATCTGTAAGTGGTGTGCATAGATATTATTTAGCTCCAAAAGCTGGAAAGACAGACAAGTCATCAGTTACACCTCAGCTGGCCTCTCCTTCTGTAGGTTTGTATATCTTCATCCTCCCACAATGCGCGCGCACACACACACGCACGCATGCGCCAAAGCGCGGCTAATGAAAGTCTGGCTAGTCCACACAGCCATTCTGGATAGAAGAGTTTATTTCTTTATACCAATCACAATCGTCTTGGGCAGACCACGGTGCCGCTGCTAAATAGCCTCGGGAAGGAACTTGTTTTGGTGGAACATGTGTCAACAGTAGTTCTAGTCGTGCAACAGAAATATCAGACAGGATTTACCCTGCATAAATCTGAGGGATAGTTAACCATAGTCCTCAGAAATCCACCGGCGTTTAAAATTCCAACACAAAGAAAGAAGAAGGTAGCGGACATCCGGCGGAATTTCGGGCGGCATCGGAGCAATCCCCGGAAATGAAACGCCACCGATATTGACCACTATAAAGACATTTACAGATCTTATACACAGAGACGTCAGACTATAAATTTAAAGATTCTTTACTAAATTTACAAATTTGATTACGCACACACGGATTAAGACACAGCAGCACAACAAACACAAAATGTAAATTTCCACAATTCAGCTCGTGATCCTCACCAGTCATAACATAAATACAGTTTTTACTAATATAAAATCTAAAATGAAGAACCTCAAAGGAAGAATAATCTTTTTCATCCTTAACTATTATTACATTAAAACATATTCACTCAACTATTCACTTACATTGTCTACACTGCTAGAAATACAATTGTGATGGGAAAGTAATAAAACCTTTATTTATCAATTCATTAGCTTAAAAGATTCAGATTTGAAACATTGTTCCTGTATGAGGCCCGTTTCCTTTTCTTTTACTGGCAAATGATGATTATTCAGAACGGGCAGAACAAAAGGGAACGGGTTGAATTAACCTGCTCTGCTGCAGTATGAAGGTTTCTCAGTCAGAATGACTTTGTCCCTGCACTGCATCCCTTTATGATGCACTTTCATGGGTGAACTGCCATGAAATGGATAGTTAGGCTTACTTTGTCCTTCTTTATTTTGTTCAGTCCATTCCCAGCAATGGACATTGATCAGGTTTCTACAGGCCGTTAGCCAGAGTCTGGCACAAACAGCCCTCTCTGCTGAATATGAGCTAATCAGAATAATGACAGGCTATAGAGACTCTAGAGTCTTAATGCTACATGGATAACGACCACTGGTCCGACTTCTTTAAAGCTGATCAGGTGAGAGTAGCAGATGATTAGGACGGGGCGATATGCTTCTGTCCCGATTCAATGCTTTCCCGATTGGATTTGTAATGGGATTTTCATTTATTGTGATTCCAGAAGTATTACGATTCAATTTATTGAGTATTGGGATTTTCTTTTCCTTCTTTAACAAAAACTAAATTTGAATGATAGCCTTCTAGAGGCAATATATTGTGAGACATTTCTAAAAGCTAATAGTTTTCTAAGAAGTACATGTCAGTCAGTCAGTCTGACATTTATTTACTTTGTAAAGAAGAACATGACATGTTTCTGCTTTTTCTGGAAACAGACTTGATGTATTTGCCGTTAGCAGAAACAGAAAATATGTAGGTCAATCGTAGGTTAAAAAAATAAAACAAAATCGATTTTGGGGAAAAGAATCAATTTTAAAATCCGTCGCCAAAAAAACCCAACTCTCGTTACATATACGATTTTTGATTTTTTTCCCCACGCCTACAGATGATCCAGCGGTACCTGAGCGGTTTTGAGGTACTGCAGGGTGAAGTACCACAGCTGAGAGGCTGTGTCCAGTAGCAGAAACTGGAATCCAGCCGAGGTGATGTAGGGCGCCTCTCCTGCTTCACTGACAAACAGGACAGACAAGACAGGACAACATGGGCCACATGCATTCTGTAGCACTAACACAGAAAGAATTCAACCTAGAGCTAAACTTCTATGGAGTCTTTTCTTTATACATTCTTTGATGATGGATTCAGCTCACGCACAGACTTCAGACTATCTTGTCGTCTTGGCAACGAGAACCGGTTCCAACTTGGAATTGTTTCAAAAATAGCAAAGGCCTTTCTGAGGCCAACACTAACATCAATATTTAAGTTGAAATAAATCTGATAATTATATGTTATGGACAATGATATCTTTTCCAATAGCATAGACAAACATTTTTGATCATTTAAATTTGACCCAGATAAGTGCTGAGCGGGAGATTTTACAGCTTAGTAACAAACTTCAGTGGGTTATTACTGCTGCGGCGTACCTTTTCATGAGGCCTGCTTGGACCAGCAGCTGAGCCAGGTCCTGACTGACCGCAGCACAGGGAGAACCCACCATGAAATGCAGGATGACCTCCCAGCGCTCGATGGCATAGCGGTCCAGACTCTCTATGTCCCGCGCGTGGCGGTCAGGACCCAGAGAGCTGCCCTCATCCGCCCACGCTTTGCCCCTGTGTGCCCACACAGCAGGGGACAACTGTAGCTATAGTACTGCACTTACAGTTCAAATGTGTCAAAAATATTAGAAATCAAACTTGTAATCTTGGTTTGTCCTGTGGAAGTGAGACATCATGAACAGTTTGGATCAAGGGTTGGCAACCTTTTTAATATGAAGTGCCATTTTGAAATGTTCTTTTTTTTTATTAATGTGGGTGGTGACGGCGCAGTGGATGTGACACAAGCCTTTAGTGTGGG
The DNA here is from genome assembly GCA_013375575.1 of Percina caprodes. Lineage (NCBI taxonomy): Eukaryota > Metazoa > Chordata > Actinopteri > Perciformes > Percidae > Percina > Percina caprodes. The sequence continues at coordinate 444,901 of JABXJD010000353.1, forward strand.
AGATCTGGGTTAAATTCCCACTGCGATACATCAACCAATGAGTCCCTGAGCAAGAAACTTAACCCCTAGTTGCTACAGAGGCGTGCGGCCTCTGACATATATAGCAATTATAAGTCGCTTTAGATAAAAGTCAGCTAAATGAACTGTATTAGTAATAGTATCAATGTGCCGGATCAGCATTAAGCCTGCCATCATCAACAGAGCAATGTTCTTTTTTTCCCTTTGCACATTCCGTGAAGAAGGCAAAGAGTACTAGCCAATCAGAGTAGGGCGGGTCTTCATTAAATGTGCTGGGGGACAAATCAATCAAACTACTGTAAATAATAGGATGTGCTTATACCAATGGCTGTGAAAGAGGTCATTTGGCATGCGGTTAAGAGAGGATACTTTAACATTTCCAAAAAACTCTTTGGTTAAGCTGCTGCTAAGGTTGCTGACTCCTGGTTTGGATCCTAGATCCTTGTAACTCTAACCAACCACATCCTGGCATGTAGCAGGTGTGTATATTTTGAACAAACATTTAACAACTACATTTCCATTGACACAGAGGTGTGTTCACAATAGCTGAATTTTCCTCGTGGCGTAATCAGTTTGTAAAACCAGAGTGAGAAAGAAGATGATCGAAGGCTGTGACCTACCCGCCGAGCAGAGCTATCCTCAGGTTGTCTTTGAACACTGGATTTAAAATGTAGCCCTGCAGACCGCCCTGCAGCTGCTGACTGTGCCAAAGTCGAAGTCCTGCCAACACCGAGACACACTCATCATGATCCCTGCAAGCAGACAAAGAAACTCATGATGAACTGTTTTTTTATCTGAAATGTGAAGTCACAGTTTCTCTCCAGCTAAACAGGGCCGCTAACCCTTTCACCTTAATGATGTTTAAGAGGCGGTTTCACCCGGTAAGAATACAATCCTGGTGGTGACATTATCCCTCAAATAGACAGATCCCATCATACTATCTGACAGAGAGTCTGCTAATTGCATCCACATCCTCACTTGTCTTCCTTGTGTCTAAGTCCCATGGAGAGAAGCACACCCTTGCCAGGAGGGGGAAAAGACATGCAATGAGACATTCTTTCTGATCACAGCAGGGTGTGATCATTGTGTGTGTGCACACTTTTACTGTAGTAATACAGGCACACAGTTCTCACTGCCAGAGACACTGACACTGGATGTTCAATGCTCAGCCTGTTCTCCGAAGTTGACTCTGATTCATATTACAGAGCGTTAGCGGAGTTTCAGTTGGAAAAATGCTGCCTGGGAAAAGCAATTCAGTAGTTCAGTGTGGCCGCTGGCTCAAGAGAATTTTTTTTAAATGAGTCGGGAAGCAGACAGCGAAGCTCAACTTATACATCAAAGCGATGCATAGTTTCTGTCACTCCGGAGAGGAATTCTAAGTAATGACAACACCGTGGGAGGCTTGGAGCCTCCACGTGACACATGCCTTCTGTGATCGCACACCACTTCTCTTCATGGGGAGGTCATTATCTTGTCATTTTTATATCGTCTTCGTCTCCAAAGCTGCGGTTTCCTTTCTCAGCGGTGCCGTAAAACGCATCACTCAAGCTATTGTGCGTGGAAACACAGCCATTGAGAAATATAGAAAGAGTTGTGTGGAGCTTATAGGCTTAATTAGCTTTGTAGCAACTCGTGGCAATGGCTTGAATGCAACGGATGTTCATTAATATGAAATAGATAAACACTTTAGCTTTAATATCACACAAGAGAAATGTTTTCCCCTCTCCTTAAAATGGTCATGAATCGATACTAGAGCAGTTAGTTCCTTGTTAACCTCTTCAACTGCAATGCCTGAAATGCAGTGGAGAAAAGAGCATCCGTCTCCACAAAAATCATCTGTTGAGTGTTTGATAGTTATTTGTGCTTTACAACGTAATCACAGCGAAACAATTATAAAATGATCGCGCTCTCTGTCTCTTCCCTCGGCCGAGCTGGCAGCATGTCTCTGCAGCATGCATTCACACCACAGGCGGCAGAGAGCCTACACGACAATGAGGAAATTCAAATAGAACACACTAGATCTGCTGGTGTACAGCTGGACTGGAGTATGTGATGTTAGCTGTTATGAGTGTAAATTAGGGCTGGGCAACATATCTGTGTAGTATCAATATCACAATATGAGACTAGATATCGTCTTAGATTTTGGATATATTGTAATATCGTGATATGGTAAGTGTTGTCTTTTCCTAGTTTTACAGGCTGCATTATAATAAAGTGATGTCATTTTCTGAACTTACCAGACTGTTCTAGCGGTTCTATTATTTACCTTTACCCACTAAGTCATTACATCATTTCTGGAGAATATTAATCAAAAATCTAATTGTGTAAATAACATTTTGTTACAGCACCAATAGGCAACCATACAATATCGTTGCAATATCGACATTGAGGTATTTGGTCAAGAATATCGTGATATTTGATTTTCTTTATATTGCCCAGCCCTAGTGTAAAACCTAGCAGTGAGGTCATTGGTATGCATGGCTCCAGGTTGACCCAGGTCATGTCTGACTTGTCATGACCAGGGATCAACCCGTGTTGACTGGCTTGGTTTGAATTTCCAAAAGCAGGGTTGAGCCGACCCAGGTTATTGGTGTGAAAGAGGTATCAGATGAAAATTATTTAAGATGAAAATCAGTTTAGATATCTGTAGTTAACTCTACAAAGAGTTAACTACAGATAGATGACTTTATAATATAACAACCAATGAAATAGAAAAACTTAATGGGATACTATTAGCAAAAAGACAACATGGTGGGAATTGGTATTTGATTGGTATTGGTATGTAATGTAAATATATGCATGGACTGAAATTCTAATTTACTTTATTGTAATGCTACCTTTAAAACTAGGGAAAGACTACACTTATGCCATTATAGGATATAACAATATCCAGACATGCAGCGCTGCAGAGGAAGGTCTAGCTAGTCTACACAGCATTCCAGGATGGGAGAAAAACATGCTCTGGTTAATTTGCATTTCCATAAACCAATCATAATCGTCTTGGGTGGTGATAAGCGCCAGACGGAGCAACGGCACCGCTGATAAATAGTCTTGGGAAAGAACTTGTTTTGGTGGAACAGGTGTACGTTCAAAAGTTGTTTTAGTCGCGCAACAGAAAACTCAGATTGGACAGATAGTCTAGCTAGCTGTCTGGATTTACCCTGCAGAGATCTGAGGAGCGGTTAACCATAGTCCTCAGAAATCCACCGGAGGTTAGAATCAGAATCAGCTTTATTGGCCAGGTATGAAGACACATACGAGGAATCTTTCTTTAGAATGCCAACACAAAGAAAGAGGAAGGTGACGGACATCCGGCCCAATTTCTGTCGGCAACAGAGCAATCTCTGAAGTGGAATGTTGTAGATATAGAATATGTTATGGCCGATACCTGAGCCACTTAATAAGGTCAGTGTCGGCAGTGGCACTAATATGGATCTGGTGTATTAAATTGTTGAATCCCAACACTGAATACCTTTTGATTAAACCAGAAAACACGACTGATTTTTGCCAATGCCAAAATAAAATTCATTTTTACATTCAATCAATCACAGCAGGCTACTGACTCGGTTTGTAGTCCCACAGAAACTCTTGGCCTCATATTACCTTAACAGTGATCAGTCAGTGTTTTGAGGCAGTAGCGGCCGTGCATGCGTGTGTTGCGTATAGTCATGAAGTATCAGAAGTGTGGAGGGGTTCAGAGCATGCAGACTTTAAGAAGAGGTTGTACATTTAAGTAAGTATATTTTGTAACTTAATCACTAGTTATTATTTTACACCCATATTGAATATCATCGTTTGTTTATAACGGCATAGAAAATGTATTAATTTAATAGAATATAAGAATTTGGTTTTGTGTTATAAGTTATTTAAAAAAAGTATTGGACAATTTATTTCTTATGTTCCTTTAACTTTGTACGTTTAAGTTTAAAAAATACACATTTCAAAGTTTTAGTGGCTTATTTTCTGCATTTTCCTTGATAATCAAGTAACCGTATGATACCATTATATCGCAACATTGTAAATTGCAATTTTACTTTTTCTCCAAATCGGGCTGCCCTACCTTACATGAATATGATTCCAATGAGTTTGACACAGGGAGGCATACAGATTTTAAATTTGAGAAAAAGAAAGCACTGACATCGGCTCTGTATTCTTTATCCGAGGACACCCTGAGTTGAGGTAGCAGAATCTTTATCAGAATGGAGGAGCTGGATTGGTGCATCCCTAATTTAGGTACTTGGTACCGGGTGAATGACAGCTTCTCACCAACAGGACGGTGGGAGAAATGTTACAACGTGGTACAAGAGCATAATTAAAATGGTTCATCCTACTGACAAAGCTGCTCCAGGTGTAATGAAGACATGACTTACTTCTGACTGTCTATTTTCACCCACAATGCCAGTGCTGCCTGCGGGAGAGGCTGGTCGAGGAACAGCATACGCATCACATAGTTCTTGGCCAGAGAGGGGAGGTCCCTGTAGAAGATCGAACACAATATAATCTGACACACCAAAGTCCCCAGGAGTCATATGTCACAGCAACACCATGAGCATCAGTACAGTATGTTTTCCGGCCAACATACCTGTAGACAGCCAGACATGTTGCTGGGTGGTTGTACAGTCGGTCCAATATTTCAGGACTCAGCTCTCGCAGGTATTCATGCAGATTCTTACACTGCAGATGGACACGTAGCTTCATTATCTACCAAAATAAAGAGGAATGTCAATGTCGTGGGTTCCTACCCACGAGGAGAACGTTGCACCAAATTCCCTTTAAAAATCTAGTACTTTATTGCGTCTTTGGTCATCCCTTAATGTACATCATGATCTAATTACACAAGACTGGAGAGCATTTATTCTTTGAATCAACACTTTGATTCGGTACACGTATATTGTACGTTTAATTTTTATTTAAGCGTGACAGTATATGCTAACAGCTTATTCCAAAATGATGTGTAGCTAACGTTAACTCACAACAGTCAGTCACTCACAACACCAACTACATGGAACAAAGCTCTTAATATTAGTGTATTAGCTTGTATGTAAAAAAAACATTTACCGTGAAGCCGGATATAAAATATCAATGAATTCCTGACCGTTAAGGTATTTTAATAGTATAAACTATTTTATTGCATTGTTGTCATTCGGAAGTTCTCTTTCGCTGTGAAGCCATGTTTGCAGCGCACGTGACCTCCGAACGAGTGTCGCTGTTGGTTGTCTTCTTCTTCTTCAGTTCTTCTCAATGGCGGTAGACGAACAAGCTGAAAAGCGCCGTCCCGCCACATGCTGGACTGAGTTCGGAGCGCGTGGACTGTGATTAAAGGGATACTTCACCGATTTGTATCAGTAGAAACCCGGTAGTATTTTCGAGTGACCGTGCTTCACTCTCTTATAACCCCCTGGGACGAGAGATCTCTGTATTGTGGGTCTGGAAAATAAAAAAAATTTATATAAAATATTTGCGTCATCTGAAGATTGTTCTAGGGCTAGGCAATGGACTATAGCCAGCTAGTGTTGCATGTTTTCAACCCACCCAAAGGGGCTTTCTTTATGTGGGACTGTCTTTACCCAATGCCAGCCGAAGAAAAACTGGATAGGTGCAGTAATAAGACCTTAGCCTGGAGTAGCTGTCAAACTTTGAATTTCTCTCTCAATTTTAAAATGGAGCTCCCCACTAGACCCCGGGGTACAGGCCTGGTCACCTTTTACTTCGGAAATATTGACTTTCGGTTGAGTTGAATTCCTCGCTATCTGTGTATGTCTGTAAACAGTAGGCGTGGCTTGGGAGTGGACTGATATACAACACTCCCATTTCATAGGGCTATGTTTTCACCCCTACCCCTTGCCCCTTGGTTTCTAGGGCCATGGGGTAGGGGTAAGGGGTAAGTGGTAGGGGTAAGATGAAGAAATGGGATTCAGCCTAAAGAAGCGAAGCAAGTGCATTTTGGGATTTGGTGTCTTTCATCCACATGAGCCAAAAACATTTTCTGGCTTTTCTAGGACTAGAAGGCACCAATTTCTGAAGAAAAAAAATAAAAAAATAAATCAAATTTCTACTACTTGACCCAATTTAAAGATACATTCAGCTTTCCAGCGGTCAAATATCCCTTTAATGAACTCTGACTTATAATCTTTTTACTGTCTATGATAATGACCATTCATCATTTCAGACTACATTTTTATTAAATGTATTTAACATACTCCACATCAATTAAATATTAATACATTGTCTTCTATAAAAATCTATAGCATGATTTAGATTTAAAGATAACTGCAATACAAAGCTGAAAAAAAGTAATAAAATGCACATTCATTAGGTGGACACAAACAACTCCAAAATACTGTTACTCTGGTTCTTGCTACACACTTTACAAGTTGAAAATATGTCAGTGTTGTGTTTACAGCCTAGAGGCCAAAAGGATTTATGTAGCTTTAATAACAAACAACTCCAGTTGTCTAAATGTCATATCTTGTTCAGCTATTTAAGTTCATTTTTAACCCTGGAAACTGTAAAGTTAAACAAACAAAAAAAAAATCTTAATTTAAAAGGTCCTCTCACAAGATTTTTCTGCAGCTTTCCACTGTTTCTCCCAGCATCAGTCAGTAGAAGATCATCTGTAGCCTCTTTCCCACAGAGACTCAACGTGTTGCCCTGAAGAAGATCCGCCATTCCGTGTGCCTTGCTTTTTTGTTTTAACACTGAACCAAACAACGGTGGCATAACACTGCCCCAGCATGGGGTTGTAGTTACTGCCTGTTTTACTGTTACTACCTTGGCTGCCGGCTTAACATCTCTGCTCCCACATTCCTTGTCTGTGCCTTTTATGCAGAACGGCGAGGCGGACGAACGGCGCAGCATTCCTGCCTTGAACAGGCTGTGGGAAAGGGGCTAATGACAACTGAGCTACAGTATTTCCATTAAACCTGAGTGCACTTCATCCACTGACGAAGACCGCAAGACGCAACTTAGAGCGCTGGCAGAGAAAGATAGCCAGTGGACCCAAAGTTAAGATTAATTTGTCAAACTTTATTCAAAGTGTAAATGCTAATAATTCCGAACGGTAAGATAAACCACCCACTGTTATATTTACAATCCATGTGTTGGGAAAGCATCTGACTATCTGACAGCAGCATGAGAACACAAGCATGAAGAGGCATGGGGAAGGTGAGTTGGACTTGTTCTCAGGAGTCCTCCTTCTCTTGATACCTGGAACACCAAAATCAAAAAGATCACACACTGTTCAAATTCAGTCCCTCAACGCACAGCATGTTCAGAGGGATTACCTGCAGTGTATACAGGTGAAGAAGACAGTCTGTCCTTCATCTGCTGATCTCATCTGCCTGGTGTGGTAAACCATCCCCTCTTTATTGCATCGAGAGCAGCGCCGGTCAATCTAGAGGGAGCAGGTCACCGCGTTAATACAGAGTCCAGCTGGTAGCGTCACACGCACAGCTGGGCCTGTAACAATTCTGACATAAATGTCAATTTTTTTATTTTTTTTTTTTAAAACATAATCATGGTTTCATTGTTTAACTGCAATTAATTGCTGACATTAGCTAAGGTCTTAAGGCGTATGACTGGTAATTGTTGATTTTATTTAAATATTATTTCAATTGTTAGTTGTTGGCACTTGACCCTATACATATATACAAGGACCCCCTCGGAAAAAAAAGTATTAAAAATAGTGTGTTTTAAATTTGACTGAAAGAGACAATTACCTTGTTAATAATTTCTGAGGCCATTAATAGTACAGCAAACTTTGGAATTGTTCCAGCTTTTTTCACACTCACACTCACACACACACACACACACACACACACACACACATATACACACACACACACACACACACACACGTCAGAGAGTCTCTTCTTACCACAGCACCCTTCAGCTCAGAGGTGTCCTCGTCCTCTAGAGCCAAGGACGACTGCTCCACAGGGTTGAATATGATCGTCGAGCGGATCTCCTGGCCCGAGAACTCTGGGGGACAGCATTTTAGAAATAAGCCATCATATCAGCAGTTTACATATGGGCTATTTTCTTGAAACTGCTCACAGTGACGTGTGTGGAGTACTGAGTGTACCAGGACCAGTGTTCCTGGAAAAGCACTTTGCAGTTGAATTGTGTAAAAGATACATTTCCAATGCTTAGAGCACCTCGACTGTTAAAGGGTGGAGGAAGAAATCTCAAACCCAGGACAAATCAAAGCAAAATTATCTGCATTCATACCGAATGAGCCAAATATAAAACAACCCCACCCCCCTTTCGTTTCAAAAATTATCTTTACGAGGATTTTACGAGGACCAAGTCTTATTTTGATATTACAATTATTTACATTTGGTTTTTCAATCCCATAATCACACCCTCCGGTCACTCTCAGGGCAGCAGGCGGTTTGGCGACAGTGGTACGCTTTTTTTTTTACTCTTGTTGTTTTAAGAGGCTCTTTTTGGGCTCTCCATCTCTGTTCATCACATTACATGACTCCACATTCCTCTGCTGATTGGCAGTTGTTCGACGACTCTGCTGTGTTTATCACCATCATAAAAACATCATTAAAAGTTAGCCTCACAACTTCTTCTCATGTGTGTGCTAACTTGGCTAACTACTGCTGAGCCGCTTTGTTGGGGACGCTCAGCGTGTCTCTGCGTCAGACAGTTTGGATTGACTGGCATATTCAGGTCACTGATATTTGGCGCCACCTGTTGTTGTGGATCTATATATTGGGGTTTAAAAGTGTAGACCCCACATAAAGGAACCGGTCACTTTTTCATATTCATAGGGAAAACAAACAAACCCGTTTTATATTGGGTCAACACAGTTATAGATACTGTGAGAAAATATGTATAGAATAAGTTTAATACGTGGCCGGATTGGCTCAGTTGGTAGAGCAGGCAGCAGGCTTCGCAAGCTTTTGAACCCTAATAACTAAAAAATACAAAAATAGAAGAGTTCTACCGCTTTGTGGTTTGAACCCTAAATATAATGTGCAGAGGATAGGATGTAGAATTAGAGTCAGTGTCAGCGGGGGGTGCGGGGGCTTGGTAAACACTGACTCGGAGTGTATCGCTACCGGGTGACCCCTAGTTTCTGTGGCCTCTCGTGCAGGGTGTTATCGTATGCAAGTGAGCGGACACGACAGAGTCGGTACCTGCTACAGGGATGCAGAAGGAGCAGCGGGGGCAGCAGACTGTGTCGTGGAGGCCTATTCCCGGGAGAGGAAGAACATTCCCACATTCTGGGCAGAAGTTAGGGTCACCACCAAAACACGACATGTCTGTGGGAAGGAAAGGAGCATCTGTACTGTACTTTAAAGGAACACGCCACCGTTTGTTGAGAATAGAGCTTATCCCGGTCCCCTCTAGCTGTAGATAGGTGAGCCAATGGACTTTTTGTCACAGTACATGCATTGTTTTAGTTAGCTTAGCATAGTGAATAGAATCCTATCCACCGTCCAGTTGAAAGAGTCGGTTGTCCCATCACTATATGGGAGACCGTGATAAGTCTTAGTTCAACAAATGGTGGCATGTTCCTTTAAGGGAAGATAGACTGGTAGAAATCCCACTAACACAATTTACACTAACTGTTTTTTCTCTCTCTCTCACACACACACACACACACACACACACACACACACACACACACACACACACACACACACACACACACACACACACACACACACACACACACACACACACACACACACACACACACACACACTAGGAGGTTGTGGTTGAGCCAACATTGCTAACATTACACTTTTCATTCAGGAATTGTGTCAGGCTTTTCTTTAAAGTGCTTTTAAAGTCTTTAAGATTTAAGGACGTATGTTACAAAATACAATTAAAACACTACCAAGAATTTAAAGCCCAAAACCAGCACAACATTAAAGGCAGCACGTCACTTTAGCACGTGAGAAGAACTGGACCTAACATCAACCTGCAACCGTTAGATAATATTAAATTTAACTTTAGCCACATCGTCAAAATAGTTTTCACAGCAGAATGTACTTAACTTACTTAACGTTACCTGTTTAATGTATGAGTAACACGTTGTTACCCACAGATACTACGCTGTTATCGGCGAAAACACCAAAACGTCTAAGTCTCTAATGATACTGTCGGTACACGATACGTCCTGCCTACACGATCCATTCTGCGCATGCGCATGATGTTCACGCATGCGCATATGAGAATTGTGTTTTATGAGGATTTACGACACTGCACGATCCGTCCTGCACATGCGCAATATGGTCACGCATGCGCAGATGTTAATCTTGTTTTACGACCATTTATGACACTGCACGACCCGTTCCCTTTCTTTTTGTTGTCTGTTCTACGCTTGAACACAACAAATTCAAAAATGTCCGAGAAGTTTGTTCATTACCTTGCCCTTAGGCAATATTTAATTGACGGTCGGGTGGATCCTGCATTTAGGAGAATAATCACGAGAATGGCAGTCAATTTTGTTATAAGTGGTAAGTTCAGTTAGTTTGGTTATGTGAAATAATGTTAGCATTAACGTTATGCTGCTAACGTCAGTCGATACACCAGTTTTTAGTTAGCACTGGTACTTGCTAATGTTTGTGGAACAAGAGATCTTTTTGCACATTTCTTTTTGCACATTTCCATATTCCACATATTTCAGGTATCAGGAAAAAGCCTTGTTCTATGGCTTCAGGTATCAGGAAAAAGCCTTGTTCTATGGCTTCAGGTATCAGAAAAAGCCTTGTTCTATGGCTTCAGGTATCAGGAAAAAGCCTTGTTCTATGGCTTCAGGTATCAGAAAAAGCCTTGTTCTATGGCTTCAGGTTTTAAATCTAACAGCTTGCATAATTTTCTTTTTTCTCCAGAAAACTTGCAGGAGCGGTGGCTAATGGGCCGTGGGTGGAAAAGACAGGCAAAGATTTTGATGTAACTTTACTGACTATGTAATATTTCAGCATTTAATTTTGCACAGCGGACACTGTGTATTGTATTGGTTGTCAACACTACATGTGAGTAACTGTATTACTTTCCAGCCATTTCCTGTTCAAACAGATGGACAGAGCTGTGGGATCTTCATGCTTATGGTAAGCTTATACAATTTCCACACAATTGTTCCTGTTTGTCCTATATATCTGTAATGGGTTTCTTTCTCTCTAACAGTACGCCCTCTGCATCTGTACTGGTACCCAGTTTCACTTTTGGATGTAAGTTGTAATTCATAGAATATACCGTATGTATCCAAGAATATTAAAAATAAACAGCGCAGGTCTCCATCATTACATTTGTATTACAGAGGGACATACCGTCCATTCGCAAGTGGTGGTGTCTCCAGATTCTGGAGAAATTCTCAATCACAAGGTAGGACACATTTTAAGCAGATAACATTGGTCTGCTTTACAATTATGTTATATTAAAAGTACCATACTCTGACTTTTGAAAAGGCATGGGCAGTACTTCGGACAGCGCTTTGCTTTCTGGACAGAGGAGGCCAAACAGCTGGTGGCAGGCACCCTCCCACCTATTTATCGGATCCCCCGACCCCACAAAGTCAAGGTATGGCTAACCAGACAACCATTTGTGACAAATAAAAACAATACAAAAGTTAAAAGTGAACTGTTTTAAAATGTGGGTAAGACAACATTAAGGAAAATAGCCGTATGAACAACTATGCCAATGTAATATCAGTGATCAATAACCTAATGAAAATATCATAATATACACATAAAACCTACTTAATTTATGCTGAAAATATGTATTTAGGTCCCTTTTGGAAAGAACAAAAACTCACAGGAATGGACAGCACTGGGCAACTCATTTAAATGAGAAACAACTGAAAAAATGTCTTGAATTTATTATCAATACCATGTTGGTGACATAAACCTCTTATGTTATAGAGTAGTCTTAATTTAAGGTATTTTACTTTATCAAAGCAGGAGCAGGTAGAAGTGGAGGAGCTGCCGTCAACAGTGAAAGACATGTACACGGCTGAGTACATTGTGAGGAACAACCCTGGGTTGTTTACGGACGGGTGCACGAGCCGTCATTCATGTGGATGGACCATGATGAGCAAATTACTTCTTGGAAGTTGTTGACGGAAACAATGGAGTTGGATGCCAAGGACCCATTCATGTTCACATTTGAACATATGCAGGACATGGAAACATTTATGGGTGTTTGTAGAGACATGCTCAGCCTTAGAGTTAATGCTGGATGTGAGGTGCACAGTCCCCCTAGAGAGTGAGTGAGTCCTCAGCAGGCTCAGGAGAGCAAAGTGCTCCACCAGGGCCAGCTCACGCAGAGGCCTATGACGCCCCGGCAACATGGCCTCCAAACAGCTGGGGTCAGCTGTCAAAGCAGGGCATGACACCACAGCAGCAAAACATACCACGGGGGATGCTGGGTAACATTGCTCCAAGTCCCATGCAGGATTTAAAGCTTCTTGAAAAAAACAAATTTCATTTTTTTTTTTGTACCTTTGCAAATTAATATTGTGTTTGTGTTGAGAAGACAGGTTGCCAGGTTCTCCACTTTCTACCATAATATATGTTTTTTTAATTTCAAGAAAGGGTAATACTCCCCCACAAACGCTTACTCATCTAATCAAATTAACTGATACTTCTATGGGTGGTTTGTGTTTGTCAACGGAAAATTACAGCATTAATAGGAAAATTTGAGCTTTATTCCAGACTGACATTGTTATAATTCCCTATATTATTCCATACTGTAATAGTATTGTAGACAATATTCCCTGGAAAAAAAAGTGTGGTCCTAACCTTTCAAATACCTTGTTACTAATAAAGTGAGAGAAGTTTCGTTTAAATTAATACACAGGTTTTACCCAGCAAAATCCTTCCTTAAAAGATACAAACAGGATATTGAGTCTAACTGCTTGTTTTGGTCAGTTTCTGAGATTCATTCATATAGTATTAATCCCAGATTTTTCATTCTGCTTTAAGGATGCTTTCTTTGGTATGTTTGACTTTAAAGCTGAATACAAAGATAAATACGAAAAGATATACAGACGTGCTCAAATTTGTTGGTACCCCTCCACAAAAAACGAAGAATGCACAATTTTCTCTGAAATAACTTGAAACGGACAAAAGTAATTGGCATCCACCATTATTTATTCCATATTTAATAGAAATCAGACTTTGCTTTTGATTTCTTATTCAACATAATATTGTAAATAAGAAAACAAATGAAAATGGCATGGACAAAAATGATGGGACCGCTAACCTAATATTTTGTTGCACAACCTTTAGAGGCAATCACTGCAATCAAACGTTTTCTGTAGCTCTCAATGAGACTTCTGCACCTGTTAACAGGTAGTTTGGCCCACTCTTCCTGAGCAAACTGCTCCAGCTGTCTCAGGTTTGATGGGTGCCTTCTCCAGACTGCAAGTTTCAGGTCTTTCCATAGATGTTCGATAGGATTCAAATCAGGACTCATAGAAGGCCACTTCAGAATAGTCCAATGTTTTGTTCCTATCCATTCTTGGGTGCTTTTAGCTGTGTGTTTTGGGTCATTATCCTGTTGGAGGACCCATGACCTGCGACTGAGACAGAGCTTTCTGACACTGGGCAGTACGTTTCGCTCCAGAATGCCTTGATAGTCTTGAGATTTCATTGTGCCCTGCACAGATTCAAGGCACCCTGTGCCAGGCGCAGCAAAGCAGCCCCAAAACATAACCGAGCCTCCTCCATGTTTCACTGTAGGTATGGTGTTCTTTTCTTTGAAAGCTTCATTTTTCGTCTGTGAACATAGAGCTGATGTGACTTGCCAAAAGCTCCAGTTTTGACTCATCTGTCCAAAGGACATTCTCCCAGAAGGATTGTGGCTTGTCAATATGCATTTTAGCAAATTCCAGTCTGGCTTTTTTATGTTTTTCTTTCAAAAGTGGAGTCCTCCTGGGTCTTCTTCCATGGAGCCCACTTTCGCTCAAAAGCGACGGATGGTGCGATCAGAAACTGACGTACCTTCACCTTGGAGTTCAGCTTGTATCTCTTTGGCAGTTATCCTTGGTTCTTTTCTACCATTCGCACTATCCTTCTGTTCAATCTGGGGTCGATTTTCCTCTTGCGGCCACGCCCAGGAGGTTGGCTACAGTTCCATGGACCTTAAACCTCTTAATAATATTTGCAACTGTTGTCACAGGAACATCAAGCTGCTTGGAGATGGTCTTGTAGCCTTTACCTTTACCATGCTTGTCTATTATTTTCTTTCTGATCTCCTCAGACAACTCTCTCCTTTGCTTTCTCTGGTCCATGTTCAGTGTGGTGCACACAATGATACCAAACAGCACAGTGACTACTTTTCTCCATTTAAATAGGCTGAATGACTGATTACAAGATTGGAGACATGTGTGATACTAATTAAAGAAACTAATTAGTTTGAAATATCACTATAATCCAATTATTTATTATCTTTTCCAAGGGGTACCAACAAATGTGTCCAGGCCATTTTAGAATATCTTTGTAGAATAAGCAATAATTCATCTCTTTTCACAGCTTCTTTACTTTATTCTATGACATACCAAAGGCATGCAAGTATACATGATAAAATAGCTTTTAATTTCATCACTTTTCAGGAGGAATGAAGCATTATTTCAATGAGCTGTAAGGGTACCAACAAATTTGAGCACATCTGTAAATTTGCTATTTCTGTATGCTAAATACCACATCCATAGGAACAAATTCAGTGGTTCTTATCCTTTTTTTCTGGTTTTATGACTAAGTTTAGAAATTACATTGATTCAATTAAATACTCCAAAAATACCAAGGCTGTAAAAACTCTGGGTCTATATGAGTCATGTGTGATTTCGATGATTTATCAATAAGGTTTTTTTTTTCTTTTCTTTTTCTTCTTTTTCTCTGCCTACCAGCTTGTCCACCTAAGCCTATGGAGACTGTGATACCCCTGTATGATTTGATGTAATGAATGTCAATTGTTATACGTATGTTGTGTTGTATTTGACTGTAATGATCAGTTTCAATTAAAAAAAACACAACAAAAAAGAGAATGTCCCTTGGAAAACCGTTTAGTCTTTGCCTTTCAAATATATGCTTACTAATAAAGTGAAAGAAAAAAAAAAGAAGTTCGCTATAAATGAATTCACATATTCTACCCAGCAAAGTGTGTGCTTAAGCTGTATTAACCAGATATGAAATCTGAACGCTCTATCTGTAGATATCTGAAGATATTTCCCATTTATTTTGGAAATGTTACACAGAAAAATTCTGGTCATATGTTGATGAATTTATCCAG
Organism: Percina caprodes; assembly: GCA_013375575.1. NCBI lineage: Eukaryota > Metazoa > Chordata > Actinopteri > Perciformes > Percidae > Percina > Percina caprodes. Next base: position 460,171 of record JABXJD010000353.1, read on the forward strand.
ACCTATTTAGTTTCGGATTTCTCATTCTGAGTCAAGGATGTTGTCTATAGTGTGGTCGAGCTTATTTCATTATTAATCTTTTATTTATACTCGCTATATATCACATCCATAATACATGTAAATTCAGGAGTTCTAAACCTTTCTTTCCTGTGTTTGAGAGTGAAGTCAATGAATATTTGGACTTCATTAGATATTCAAAGAACTATACAGCTCTGAAGACAGATATATTCATCACATAACTGAATGATATTGGAACTGGAAGTAATACTATGAATTGGACTTCTTGTTGATTTGCCTTGCTGGACTTTGCAGACTCCCTGGGATATGATTTGTTTATGTATTTATTTTGTAGTTGTGTGTATGTGTACTTGTATGTGTTGTTTGTAACTGCAAATGTTCTCAATAAATTAAAGGAAAAAAGTGTATATACAAATATAAAACATGCATTTTTATACCACTTAATTTGAATAAGAAAACCATGTGAAGCGATAAATAACAATAACATCAAATAGATCAATAAATCAAAATAGCCTTATAAATTAACTCAAATTTAATAAGGGGGGGGAGCTTTAATTCATTGGGGGGTGCATTGAACTTAATACATCCATGGTTGAACACCCTGTTGTGTCCTGGTTGTGTCCGCTCCGTCTTTTACCACGAGATTACAGATACGCCTCCGCTGATTGGCTATAACACAGCCAATAAACCAGACTGTAAGGAGTTCAACACGGAAACCGTAGCAACCACAGGTAGCAGTTTCTTTAACTGTCTATGGTAGCAGTTAACTATGGTTCTCTTAAGTGTTACAAATAATATTAAAAATACTATTACAATTAATATTTTCAGAAACTGTCCGGAAAGGAGCAGGATGAAACCAAAGCTTGTGATTTCTTTATATATCATATACTGTACATATGTCATTTACAACATGAAATCCAATATTCACAACAATAAATCTCTAATTTTACACGTACCCAACTTTTATTGTTTTACAATTTAAGTCACCAACCCATTTCCATAATCCTCCACCCCGTAACAATCCGTACACTAACCCACCTTCACAATCTTCTCTCTTCCTCGTCATATCTTTTTAATGAAGTGCTTTTATATAACTTTTTAAAGTTTGTGTTCCTTCAAGGATTATTCTTGTTTAATTAGTAAGTTCCAGTTCTCTTTCTATTCAGTAGGGTCAGGTTCCACTGGTTTCTGTAATCACTTACTAAGTTAACAGTATAACAGGAAAGCTAAAGGACAATATGTGACTGACCTCATGGACACTGACTCTTAACCCCGTTTTGGGACTGATTGGTGGGATTGCTGTGGACTAAGTACACATGGTGATACACTGGTAAGAGCCAATGGGGTTTAACCATGTATCAGCTAATTTAAATAGCTCCCGTTACTGTATTGTGTCAACAAATTACTTCATTTCATTTATGTGGAGTTTTCTTCGGATGCAGCAACGGTGCTTCTGCTAAATAGTCTCTGGAAGGGACTTGTTTTGGTGGAACAGGTGTACGTTCAAAAGTTGTTTTAGTCGTGCAACAGAAAACTCAGATTGGACAGATAGTCTAGCTAGCTGTCTGGATTTACCCTGCAGAGATCTGAGGAGCAGGTAACCATAGTCCATAGACCATAGGAAGGGGACGGACATCCGGCCAAAGTGAGGGACATCTGGCAGGACTGGAACAAAATCCCGGAAACGAACGGTCATCGATATAGACTACATCAGGGTAAACCACTACAGTAAATCTGGAGTTGGTGGTAGAAGTTGTGCCAGGACATGACTGTTCTCTGAACAGCAGGTTGTCAGTCAAGCAAAGAGTCCTTCAGCATGTGGTCACATATCAAAATAGTTGATTTTATTTATACTGTATTAAAGTTATAAACACATCAGGCAGTGGTTTTACACATCACCATAAAGACATGAATCAGTCAATCTTGTGGATCATCTCCCAAAGCTAATTACAGTACAGTGATAATCATTTCTCGAGCCATTCTTCATGTTGCAGAAACTAAGAAAAAAAAACTGGCAGACAAACACTCAGTGGTTTTTCAACAAACCTAAGCTGACCAAACCATGGCTTGATGTCATTTAAATACACGTGGCCCTGTGTCGGAGTGATCATCAGGGAAATGTTAAAACTTCAAGATCAAGAACGTTAAATCATTTATAAAAAAATTAAAAAAAAGCCTTATTATTTCATCCTTTATATTAACAACTTCCTTCTACAAATTTAGACACCAAGTTAACTCAGCTGGAGAAAGTGATGTAGTCCCCGTCTGAACCCATCACATTGATGGAGTTTTAACTTGGCTAAGCACAAACATTCAGTGCATTACTTTACCAAAAAAACTAAAAAGAAATAGGATTTCTGAAAGCAGCTTAAGCAAGAGATGGAGCACAAAGGCCTCGGCATGCTTCTACTAGTGCTGTCAGTTTTAGGGCGGGGCGTCCTTCAGTCATGGCCAATCAGAACTCGTAGCAACACTGGGCCTTAAAAACTTTAGTGCGTAACCTTTCGACATTCAAGCCATTTCCAAATGAGTTGCTACAACGCTAATTACGACTATTAGCTACCAACAACTCTCTCTGTATTTCTCAGTAGGTCTATGTTCAGAAGATTGTTTCGTCCGGCGACTTTCCCTCGCAGCGGCTCAAGTGAAGATAATTACCTCTTCTTTAGAGTCCATGTTTTTTTAATCCTGTGTCCTCCTTGGCTACTAGCAACTGTGTGGATGAGGGTGTGGGCGGTGTTGTCGTTACTTAGAATTCCTCATGGGGGCGACAGAAACTACGCACTGTCGCTTTAACTGTGCTCTGACCGATTGCATTGGAAGCACACAGAGGTCAAAGTGGAGACATTAAAAATACATTTTTGAAGCAACGGATATCAGCATGAAAACATTTTTCACATTATGTTTTCTGAAATGTTATGTTGAAATATGCAAATAAGACATCTTGTTACATATGTGCTAATTTGCATACATTTCCAGAACAGAAATGAAAAAAAGTCATGTTCAAAATGTTCATTTCATTTTCTTACCCTATTAGAGTCAAAAGGTTTTTACAGAGGGAATTTGGGATATCTTTATAAGCACACAAATCACATACGGTCAACAGCCATAAAAATAATTTTTTTAGGAATCAAATGTTACATAAATCAAGTTATAATTGATATGTGAACAAATCTCGATTAAAACTTTTAGAATACAGACAGGAATAAATGTGGAAAGCTTGTATGGGAGGGCAGAGTTCGAGAAAAACTAATTTCAAGAAAACGGCTTTTAAAAAAGAATATATGGATTGTCAAATTACCAAATTCTGAAGACCGTACAGGTGGATAGGGTGAAATATTAACAGATATCAGCATGAAACTGCCCCAGTTGATTAATTACATTAATTACTTTTGTATTACAAGTTTTCTGAAATGTTTAAATATGCAAAAAAGATATTGTGTAATGCTAACTTTTGGTGAGTGTGATCAAATAAACACCTAAATGCATATTTTGGATGTTTTCCCCCCACTAGTCTGACAGAAGACATGTCAGCAAAATAGTCCAAAAACTGTCAAGTGAAGTTTAGCCTGTAGTGTCTTCCCCCTTTAGTGTTGTGTACGGTCATCACACCGCTTTCAAGGCTATGTCCATGAACTGATCCAAGGACAGCAGTGCCTATCGTTCAGGAACTACTACATTGTCAGGTGTTTTAGTGGTTTAACTTTCTGACTATTATATCCTAAGTTCCCAACCCAAATGTAGTCTGCTGTGGAAGTCCAGCAGTTCTTCTGTGAGTTCTGATCTAGTGAAGCTGTAACTGGGATTCAGGATTCAGGACTGTCTGATCACGTCATGGTTCTGCTGTTGTCTCCCAGAACACGGACAAGTCAATGAACTAAGTCAATGAACTTAGTCATTAAGGTTTCAACTACTTTTATAACAGTTCTGTTTATTTGTGCCTCTCTTTGTTCAGCCTGGTTTCTAACTTTATGTCTTAGTCTAGTACACTGAAAGACACTCAAAGCAATTGAAATGTCCTTGTGTGTGTACACATACTTGGCCAATAAAGATGATACTGATGAGCAGTTCATGAAATGTGTTATGCTATTCTAAGTGATCTGTAAGCTGGGGGAAAAAAAACAACACACGATTTACTTCAGCCAAGAAAAGTCTCCTTTACCACAGTCCAAACAGATTTTATAAGTTGCCCAGAGCTCCGGGAGACAGCACAGCACAACGGTGGCGCAGAGTTAGCTGGCCCTGGATCAGTTCACTGTCATTTGGGAAGTGGATGACTCTTCCATCTTTAATGTTAACCACCATGGCTAGGACTCTGTTTACCACCAAAAACATTGTATAAGCCAAGCATTTTCCTGCTTCTGAATAGTGTATAGACTTAAACAGTTGCATGACAAGTTGGATCAATTTCCAAAACTTTGCAACATGTAACAAAAATGACCGAAGATTTTATACATAACACTGATTTTTTTCCCCAAGTTCTAGAGCTGATCACTCTGTTTGTGTTTGGCTCCCTCCCAGTGTATTATCCCATACATGGAAACAATCCCCTTCTGTTGACAAGTCAAATGATTTTATGCTACCAGACTCCATTTACCGCTGTTGCAAACTTCTGAATGAGATGTTAAGTCTATATTTGGCCACTTATTTAAAGGAATAAAAAATACACCAAACAAAATGGGCCCAGAAAGCAAGGCACATTGCCACTAGAGGTTTTGAAACAGTGTTTAAGGATGGAACTTCCTTTTCCTAACAATTTTACACTTACAATTCTGTATGGCCGTTACTTACTGATCCTGAATGAACACTTTTTAAAGCTTCCCTAACAAAAGCGGCCTGGCTCAACACTCCATGCTCCATGGATGTGCAGCGCCATCTGTGCTGCTTCCTTTCCTTCATGAATCACTGCGTCTGCTGATATTCTTTGGTCTGAGAGGGCATCCCCTCTTAGTAAGGTTGTGTGTCCTCTCCAACACCATTCCTATAGTACAGTGTGGACCAGTGTCTCAGCTCCAGCTGACGTCATACTGCGTCCAGCCCTCTGGCGGAGCCAGGACCACCCTCCGACCCCGGAACAGGAAACTCACTACGCCCCTGTAACCTGTACGAGGAACTCCAGATTTCAAGTCGTCCATCACCCCCAGTTTTCGAGCAAAGACTTTAAAACTGTCCCGGCTTGAGTACTGCACCCGGAACGGCCCAGGTCCTTTTAAGGTGCCCACTTGTTGCAGGTCCTCAATCTTCACCAGCGGGGCGCTGTACATCTCTTTTATAAACTTTTCATCATAGTTCTCTTTTAGCAAATAAGACAAATCCTGTTTGGTAAAAGGCACAAATTCAGTGTTTAGCTTAATGTAGCGAAGGTACTGGTCAAAGAATTGACCTAAACTGACGCCTTTGCGGCCAAAGGTGATAGTCCGGGAGATCTCGGGCCGGATGCAGGAGCGCTCCTTACGCTGCTCCGGTTGACGCATCCAGTCGTCCCAGAATGCCGAGGGCCATTTGGGCTCCAGCTCATCCCACATCTCCTTCAGCAGCATCCAGCCCAGACCGGGGAAGAAGTCTGTTCTGTAGAGGAGCTGGGCTTTAGAGGGATCCACCAAGGCCTCTCTGCCGTTATCGTTCCAGGCCGAAGCACACCACAGGGTGGGGTCAGCGTGCAAGATCGGGTACAGGGCTCGGAAATACTCAAAGAAGTCTGGGGCCACCTGAAGGGACAGAGATGCACAGTAGTGAGCTGTGGCTTCAGCAATACAGTCCCAACTGATCAAAAGAATCATTCAAAACAAAATATTATAATATACAGTATATACAATTCATAATCCCCCCCCCCCAGGCAGGATCATGATCCAATCATGATTCTTTTTTATGTTAGTTTAAGTCTATTTCCCAAGTTACTTAACAGACCAACCAAACTAATTTCTAGGATTAAAAAAAATATAACCCTACAAGCTATCACCACACCAAGTTCCATTATTACATTCTTTTTATTTTTTATTTATTAGTTACTATTTCAAATATTTTTCAGTTACTCATGGGCTCATTGCATGGGTAGAATCTGGCCTGCGAGTTATTAACCACTAAGAGAATATCAAAAACAAGTCCCAATGTGGCCAAGATAAACCTGAGGGGTTGTGACATGATTAATGGAGCAGGAGACAAGGTAAAACTCGGTTTTGTTACATATATATTTGTATGCATTTTTTGTTTTGTGAAAAATAACTGTACCTTCTCAGGGCTTCAAACGGATATTCAAATGAAATCATGTGAGAAATATAAAAGGGGAAATGCCTCTTTAGGGGAGCTGCTAAGAATTCATAGACACCAAAAATGTGACAAATGGCATCAACTAGACACTAGTTGTGAGGAGTCACACTGCTGCTTTTACCACTTCTACTCTCATGTTTGGAAAGGGAGGGCTTAAGTACAGAATCCTTGTAATATCCATGAGTAAAGTGGAACCATTTGGACTTTTCATTAAGATGTCTTAAACGTTACGAGACCAGTTTGGCGACAGTGAATGCAGTACTTAGGTGATTTAATGGATTTTTAACAGATAACGTTAGCTTTAGGTTTTTGTTGCTAAAACTAGCAGCTGTTAACTAGTGAATTCAGTTAGCTGTGCAGCTGTTAAATTAGGGTTAGATATTGAATGTGCGTTAAACTGGGTTTTCACTAGGCAGCTTCAGAATGATTCAATTGGATTCAATTAAATCCGCCATGCTAGCACTTAAGCTGAGTTGGTGTCGCCATACCGGGACTGTGAACAGCCACCAAGAGTTACAGAGGAGGCCAGTTTATGACAGGGAAGGCACCAACGTTACCAAAATGGTTTTCTTTTTGGGTTTAGCGCTTTGTAGCCCAGGGCTGAGTCAGCTAGCTAATTGGACAGCTGTAACGTTACAGCTAACCGAGCTAACGGCAGCTAACTATAATTAGCAATAAGTCCAAAACCCAATAAATCACCTTGGTACTGCATTCACTGTCATCAAACTGGTCTTATAACTTCTAAGACATCTTAATGTCAAGTCCAAATGGTTCCACTTTGCTTGAGGTCAAGGATATTATTTATGACACCGTCACATAAGAGTTTGATGATGAAATCAAACTTCATGACAGGTCCAAATTGTTTCACTTTACTTGAGGTCAAGAAATAATATTCATGACAGCCAATGTGTTAATTAAAAAGAAAAAAAAAAAAAATACCTCTTTAATAACAATTTAATGTAATGTTAACATGTAAAGCTAAATAGTTTATTAAAGTTTAATTGGACCTTTATTGGATATTTATGACAGGTTATGTTGTCTCGGTTAATGTTAAGTTGTCATTACAAAGACATTGACGCGTTGTATTGTCTTGTTTAATGACAAGTTTTCATAACACAGAGATTGACGTCTTCATTAATGTCAAGTTGTTATGACAAAGACATCTCGGACAATGCTAACTTTGCATGTGTCATAATTTACCCTTAATGACAACGGTTCTATTTCGTATAGGCTTCGCCCTCTAAGGGCTACGCTATTGGGTTTATCCCTTCGCGCATGCGCAGTCGTGAAGATTTTCTTTTCCCGCCCTTGCGTCCAGCACGGGCCTCAACTACGTCCGCATTTACTGTATATGTACACAGCGGACCCGTTGTTCGTCTCCCACTTTTTCTTCAAACGTCGCAGTATGAAGACAAGCTCAAGACTCTCCAGCGGTGCTCGCATCTGCCCCTCCTGCCGGACCGGCTACATCCTGCCGCCGGACCTCCACCCCCGCTGCGAGACCTGCCTCGGCGCCGTTCACGCCGGCCAGGCTCTCACCCGCCACGCCTCCTGCCAGTTTTGTGCCCGCCTGTCATCTAAAGAGCTAAATCGACGGGCGGAAACTTTTCTGGTTTGTCAGGCTGGTGGCGACGGGGACGGCAGCTGGGCAGACAAACGGGAATCCGGCGACACCCTGGAACCACTGGCGGACGGCGTTTTCGATGAGCATGAGTCCGCTGGCTCAGTTCTCTCGGACAACGCCTCCGTAACTGGTTTCCTCCTCCCCCTGGGAGGATCCCCTCTTCCCCTGGGAGGTTGGGCCTTGAGACGGCGATTGACGCTTTCCCACTGGAGCTCTCCCCGTCTCCCGAACGGCCAGGGGCACCGCTTGCGGCCTTCCCTTTGCCTCAGTCGGCTCCAACCTCCACCGCTAAAGCTCTCTTCGCTGACCTGCCGGAGATCATCAGGAAGGCGGCGGAGCTGAGAGGCATAGCGCTCCCAGCGGAGCCGCCAGCCCCGCCGCGGCCTTTTGAGCGGGATATTTACGCCCAGGAGCAGCCTTCTTCACGGGCACCACTCTGGCCGCGCTATGGAGCTTCAGCCTTTTGTGGAGGAGGCTTTTTCACAGCCTGGGAAACTGAAGGCTCCGTCTCTCGCTACGCCCGTTTACTCGGGTTCAAGGCGACACAGACGCGGATTTCCTCGGTCCCTCCCTGGAGGAGCCTGGCGTCAATTCTGCTCCCGAAAGCCACCTTTTTCGGCCACCGGAAGCCCACGCCTCCCTCTCCCCAAGATCAAGTGTGCGCCCAAGTCACTGACCGGGCCCACCAATGTGCTGCCCAAGGGCTGGCGGCACAAAACAACATCGCCTTACTGGCCTCTGCCGTCTCCGCCATGGCCACAACCCCGGGCGCCCTTCCTCGGAGCTGGCCACGGAAATTGGCAAAGCCATGACCGCCATCCTCACCCTTACCACGGCGTCCACGGTGGCGCTGTCCAGGGTCATGGCTTGGCAGACTGTGGCCCAGCGAAACATCTGGCTCCACATGTCCCAGCTGCCTGCGGAAGTTAGACGCGAGCTTCTGTACGGCCCCATAGCTCCCGATGGACTACTTGGGCCCCGCCTACAGACTGCCACGTCTCATCTCCATCAAGCGGCGGAGGACGCGGAGCGGCCGGAGGCTCGGCTCGTGGTAAGCGGCTCCTTCACAACCCCGCCGTCGCCATGACAACCGCCACAAAGAAAGCGCCCACAGCACCTGCTGCGGCTGCGTCTTCCCAAGCTTCGGCTTCAGGACCCCCACCTGGTCCCCCTCCGCAGCGGCAACCGGCTCCACACGGCCGGCAAGCTACGCGGGGCCGGAGACCCATGAGAGCGGCTCCCACCTGGTCCAATCCGCCTCCCGAGCCACCCTGCAAGCAGCAAAGACGGTGGCAATGACGGGACGGGGATCGCCTGTCACTCCCCAGCTGAGGGTTGGAAACACAACGGCCCTTTTAAGGGCCACACACTCACAACTAAAGAGCCGTTTCCCCTCAGCCAAACAGCCGTTGTTTGCTCTAAACAGCGTGCTGTTATGACAGTCGTTCCCCACACAACACACCAGACCGCTGCTGCACGCGGCACCACTGCCTCCTCGCTATGCTGGCAGCGGGAATGATCCACCCACGGTGGACGACGCCGCTCAACCACCCCTTCCCCCACGGCGATGCCGGCGGGACAAGGGACACGTTAACCCAGTGTCCGCTCTCGCCCCACAAGGCGACGGCTGGCCACTGCCCTTTCGAAAAAGCCCTACCATGGGCTGGGCGACACAATCACTCGTCTCGCCCAGCGGCGGGATGGGCTCTGCGCTCCTGCTTGCCATGTCGGTGAACAACACTCAGATATGTGCTCGCCCGCTATCAGAGCGCAGCGCGCATGGGTCAGTTTGACACACATGGACTCATGGATGTCAAAACTGATAACACGGGGTTACACACTCCAGTTTGCCTCCCCCCCGCCTCCTTTCGCGGGCGTGTTGGAGACTACTGTATCATCCCTAGCAGAGTCAGACGCTATGACGTCGGAACTAGAAGGGCTGCTGTTGAGCGGAGCTATCTCCGCGTCCCTCCAGGAGAGGAGAACGGGGGATTTTACTCTCGCTACTTTCTCACACCGAAGAAGTCAGGGGGACTGCGTCCCATCCTCGACCTGTCACAGTTCAATCGATACATCATGGAGCGCCCTTTCCACATGCTAACCGTCAAGCACGTGTTGGAATGTGTGCGCCGCCACGAATGGTTTACGTCCGTGGATCTGAAAGACGCTTACTTTCACGTCCAAATCATTCCCAGGCACAGGAAATTCCTGCGGTTCTCCTTCCAAGGGGCCCGTTTCCAGTACAACCGGCTGCCGTTCGGGTACTCGCTAGCCCCGCACCTTTTCCAAGTGCATGGAAACAGCGCTCCAGCCTCTACGAAAGAGGGGCATCAGAGTCCTCTTTTATTTGGACGATCTGCTCATCCTAGCCCCCTCTCGGGAGCAGGCGGCGCTACAGACTATGGAGGTTCTGCAGCACCTGCAAACGCTGGGTTTTGCCATAAATTGGCGAAAGAGCGCTCTAGTCCCAGCACAATCAATAGTTTATTTGGGCGTGGACATGAACTCGATTACAATGAGAGCCAGGTTATCAGCACCGAGACAGGTTGCCCTGACCTCTCTGTTGTCCCGCTTCAGGCCACACACAACAGTGTCAGCGCTGTCAGTGATGCGGCTCCTGGGCATGATGTCCGCGGCACACACGGTGGTTCCCCTGGGTCTCCTCCACATGAGGAAGATCCAAAGGTGGTTTCATCGTCAACGGCTCGATCCCGTTCGCCAAAAATGGCGAATGCTGTCCATCCCTCATTCCCTCCGGTCAGACCTGTCATACTGGGGAATCCCGGACCCTGTCTTCCGGGGTTTCCTGGGCAGAGTGACGTCATATATGACGGTGTACACCGACGCGTCCCTCACTGGCTGGGGGAATGTGCGAGTCACAGGTGGTGGGAGGGTCTGGCCTCCTCCCCTCTCCCCACATAAACTGCCTGGAGCTGTCCACGGTGTTGAAAGTGCTGAAACACTTCACCCCGGTGGTGACGGGAGACACGTCGTCGTGCGTACAGACAACATGACGGCGGCAGCGTACATACCGCCAGGGCGGCATACGCTCAGCCCAACTGCTGGAAATAGCCAGACGCCTCCTGCTATGGGCGCACAGTCATCTGCTGTCTCTCAAAGCAGTGTATATCCCGGGTTTTGAACCGGGCGGCCGACCTGATGTCGAGGAGGGCCCTCCCAACGAGTGGAGATTGAATCCCACTATTGTTCAAACGCTATGGAACAGGTTCGGGGAAGCGGAGGTAGATCTGTTCGCTTCACGAGAGAACACACAGTGCACATTGTGGTTTTCCCTGAGCGCGCGGGACAACCCTCCCCTTGGCGTAGACGCCTTCTCCCACCAGCCCTGGCCCAAAACCCTCCTATATGCTTTTCCCGGTTCCGCTGATACCTCGCCTCCTGGAGCGCATCCAGGAAGAGAACCTGTCGATTGTTCTGGTGGCACCAGAGCGCACGAGCGCGTCCTGGTTCCCGACCCTCGTTCAGTTGCTGGTGGCTTCCCCCTGGCAGATTCCGTGGCAGGGAGACGCACTGTCGCAGCTGAACGGCGCAATCTGCCACCCCCCGGTGATAACCCAGAGGCTGTGGGGCTGGTTGCTGAACGGGAACGCTTACAGAGATTGGGCTTGCCCCTGCCGTGGTGCGCACCATCCAGGGCTCCAGAGCCCCTTCTACCATAGCATGTTACGCAGGACGCTGGTCAGCTTTCCAGCGCTGGTGCACAGAGAGGGACGCGGATCCCACATCGTGTCCCCTGCCTCTTGTGTTGACGTATCTCCAAACTCTGGTGGATAGCGATTTGGCTCCATCTACAGTCAAGGCTTACGCAGCAGCCATCTCGTCCTGCCACGAAGGCTATGGTGAGAGGACAGTTTTTGCGCATCCCCTGGTGAAGCGTTTCCTAAAAGGGGTTAGGCGTCAAAAACCGTCTGTTCGACCCCTCACCCCCCAATGGGACCTTGCTCTAGTGCTCCGGGCTCTGGGAAGCCCCCTTTGAGCCTCTGGCACAAGCTTCTCTCAGAATGCTGTCGCTAAAAACGGCACTTCTCCTTGCTCTGACGTCAGCAAAAGAGTGAGTGATTTGTGTGCACTGTCAATTTCCCCGTCATGCCTCTCCATTAGAGGGACGGGCGCAGCCACCTTACAGCCAAATCCCTCCTTCACACCGAAGATTCTAACTAGTTCTTTTCGGTCGAGGTGTTTTCCCTCGCGGGTTTTCCCCCGCCTCATGCCAACGATGCGGAGGAGGCTTCCCACCGGTTGTGTCCAGTGCGTGCTCTTTCTCAATACGTTTTACGCACGGCAAATATCAGGAAAACTCAGCAGCTGTTTGTGCATTATAGAGAACATTCCCAAGGATCAGCCCTCTCAAAACAGCGTCTGTCTAACTGGCTGTGCGAGGCTATTACTCAAGCTTATAGCATGGAAGGGGCAGAGCCCCCCCGCGACATCCGAGGGCACTCTACGAGGGCTCTGTCGGCGTCTGCGGCTCTTTTTAAAGGCATGGCAGTAGCCGACATCTGTGCGGCAGCCTCGTGGGCTTCCCGTGCCCTTTCATCCGTTTCTATCACGTTACATGCACGGAGATAATCATGTCACTCCGTCGCATGCACAACAGGGCTATTCACGCACAATTTTCCATTAATGATTAACTACTGCCATCATGTTGCGGGCCTTATGAACTTTTTCAGGCCACGCCATTGGCATGGCAGGCTTGATCAGAAGAATGACTGACTGAGCCTACATTGTTGTAGGGAATGTGGTCTATGTTCGGCTTGTTGGCCCTGTGTCGCAGGTGGCATAGACTACATCAGCTTCGCCTAACCCAATAGCGTAGCCCTTAGAGGGCGAAGCCTATACGAAATAGAACGATAGTTACATGGGTAACTCCAGATTCTATTAGTATAGGCGTAGCCCTCTAAGGTACGGGCCACCTGCTCCCAGAACATTAGTTGAAGAAAAAGCTGATGTTTTTGGGAGACGAACAACGGGTCCGCTGTGTACATATACAGTAAATGCGGACGTAGTTGAGGCCCGTGCTGGACGCAAGGGCGGGAAAAGAAAATCTTCACGACTGCGCATGCGCGAAGGGATAAACCCAATAGCGTAGCCCTTAGAGGGCTACGCCTATACTAATAGAATCTGGAGTTACCCATGTAACTATCGTTATGAACACTCAAAATGACTCCATGTTCATGACAGGTGTCATGTCATAATAATGATGGTGTCATGTCAGTCTTATGCACAACCCTTCAAATAAAGTGTTACCATACTTTTCTATGGGCCTTACCGGTGGGATAGGGCTTTTAGACATTGGCCATGTTATTGCAACATCCCTGGTTCATATCCATCCAGGGAACTTTGTTGCAACATCATGTCATCTCTCTACGGTCAGCTATCAAAAAAGGCAAACGCTAATGAAACACTATAAAAATTACATTTTGTGCATTTGAACAAGGGGCTGCAGTCTGCAGGATGGGTCCACTGGTGGGTCCAGCAGGGCTGAAGAGGTTAAATCAACTTTAACTCTGTCAATTTAGAGAGATTAGCCAATACAAACAGCGAGAGTTGGTGCCTGAGTTGTCTAAGTAAACTCAGATTTTCCCTGCTCATTGGCAAAATAATTGCTGATTTAGAGGGCAGTTTCTCCCTCGAACTGCTGGTTGAGGTCAAAGTTACTTTGAATTTCCTGTAACTTTTTTCCTGCTGTTGAGGCACTTTTTACCAGCCAAATGTTCACCGGATGTTTCTTGTCCACTTCTAACAGCTGGAAGGAGGAGTTTTACCAATCCAATGTCAACCTCTCTGTTCAGTGCGGGCACATATAATCCAATTATCATATAAATGTGCTAATCTCAACTAGCTGTCCATTCAGAATAATAGATATTCTTTGCTCTCTCTTGCTCCAAATATCAGTTATTGATTCTGCTGTGATCTAAAACGCACACACACAGCCCTACATAGGCTACTCTAAATAATATATGCTGTGCAATGGCTCTGTCTGGAAACCAGCCTGGGCTTTGTGATAACAGACCGCCTTAAGTGAGGAATATGTGAGACAAATGTGGGACCAGCTCCAGCCATCATTAACCCATATTTAAATGGAAGCCACATGTAATTACACTTTTACAACAGAAAAGCTATCTAACATTTTCAATCCTGCCAGACATACCAGTGGGAGCCTAATTACAAACTCATGCTCTGTCTCCAGGCACTGTTTAACCCTCAGACTTTTACTTTGTTTTAATTATGCTGAATTAATAATGATGCTGAATTATACCTGGAGTCTGTGCACAAATTAATATGCATGTGCAATTAGCACTCTTTCCATCTGATGGAATGATGCAGTCAGAAAAGCAAAGGGCCTGGTTTTAATCTTTCACTCAATGTGAAACATCAAACTGCTGCAATGACCAATGGAATGGAACAAACAATTAAATATACTGGCATACAGATGTTTATACTAACTTTTAAAGGCTTTTCAGTCCAAACATGAACAATTTGTGCAAATAAATAAATAAATAAATCACAAGTCGAACCCATCTCACTCTAAGAGAGCACAGACCGACTTTTTCTTTAAGGACTAGTTTTAAAAAAAAAAACTAATGTTAGTCCTCGTTGCTGCCATGTTGTAAGTTTATCTCAATGGCAAACGTGCAGGGTGAGGGCTAAGCCCGTTTGGAATTACGGGAGCACAGAGGGCAATAACTACACATTTGAGTTAATCGATAAAATCGCAGCTAATGAGACTTCATGGTGCGCAAACTGTTTATAAATTTGTTTGATTGAATTTCTGCTCATTCAGCTAGTGTGATGAAAATGGTTAACCTTTTTTATGATTATTATAATTTGTTTAACTGGCGCAAAAGAAAACAACAAACATCGGCATTAACATCGGTATTGGCTAAGAAATTTGCAATCCTTAGTGGGTGTCGGTGAGTATGAAGTTAGCAGTAAAGCTATAGTTGCTTCCTGCCCTGAAGGTCTGAGTCTGTCTGTGTGTGAGTCTGTCTGTGAGAGTCTGTCTGAGTGAGTGAGTGAGTGAGTGAGTGAGTGAGTGAGTGAGTGAGTGAGTGAGTGAGTGAGTGAGTGAGTGAGTGAGTGAGTGATTTAAAAATAAACTTTTTGCCTTGGCAACTCTTGGTCTAGTCGTATGAATCAGTGGGGAACGGGTTGAACTCATTGGTTCAGCGGATGATTGACTGAATGGCTCCGGCGCCCAGTGGAGGCTGGGCGCCTCTCTACACAAGTGTGAGAGCATGTGGGGAAACTGAAGGGAAAAGCATGGTGGGCAGATGAAAGTAGTTTGTAAGTAAACACTAAAATGACGTTAAGCAGAATTAAGTAGAATTGACCGTTACACTGTCATTCTGTGGGAAATAGGTCTGAGAGGACACTGGAGCCTCAGACAAAAATATTGTTATAATTCTGTGCAGTGGTTTCAAATGCTTTATCGGCTCTTTTAGACATTAATAGCACCACGAGGGAGACACTCAACGTACCATCTAACAATCTCTTTAAGCTCAGATGAATGGGAATTGTGGAAGTCGGCTTGCAACAATATCTTCCACATTGTCAGCAGCTCTCTGCCCAAGCCTCCAACATAAAAGGCCTGATACCCGGGATGTGATAAGGTGAGTGATACTCTCCTGTAGCCAGAAGTGCCCATTCATTGCAGTCCTCGCCCCATTTACTTCTGAAATCAATACCCTCCTAATTTTGGAAAAATGATACAAGCTGTGCATCAACAAAAATGTATATAAATGTAGGTTTAGCAAGCTAATATTATATAGTTATGATGTGGAAAGTACTACAGCTAGTAAAATCTATGTTAGCAAATAAAATACATGTCAGCTGCCATTGGCGGTTTTGCTGAAATAGACCTACTTCACTACAAACTCTCATCACTACATGCAACATACTATTTAAAATTAAAAGGAATATGGCTGGATTTTTATCAAAAGAAAAAGTGCCACTGTGACACTACAAGATAAATAAAACAAATCAAGTGCAACATAACCAAAAGCCACACTGTACATTGTTATTCTATTTTCATGTGTTTGCACTTGATTTGTTTTATTTATCTTGTATGTTTGTATTTATGTGTCCTCACTAAAATAATATATTAAACATCAAAATATATTAAAGTTCTGATAAATAAAATGTTTAAAAATACAAACTTAAATCGCTCATATTATGCTCATTTTCAGGTTCATAATTGTATTTTGAGGTTGTACCAGAATAGGTTTACATGGTTTAATTAAAAAAAAAAAAAAAACACCATATTTTTGTTGTACTGCACATTGCTGCAACTCCTGTTTTCAACCTCTGTGTTTAGGTCTCTGTTTTAGCTACAGAGTGAGACATCCCACTTCTATACTATCTTTGTTGGGAGATGGACCTGCGCAGCAGCTAGGTAAGATCCCATCAGCTAGATAACTTTCTCCAACTTTGGACAGTACAAGGCAGGATTAGTTGTGAGACTTCTAACCGAGGGCTACTTGTGGAATACCTGCAGAACAGGGACATGGAAGTAGTTCTTTTGGAGATTATGGTGAACTAGTGTGTGTTGCAGCAGTGTTTTGCCATTGAGAATGAGCTAGCCGATATATTGGTCGGGTTCTACTAAGAGTGTCACTAAAATGAGAGTGAGTGTCTTTAACCTCAAAACGACCCAATAAAAGCAAAATACGACAATGACAATGCCTACTGTAATGCATGGTTATGTTATGAGAGCACTCACCTCCAGGTCATCCTCCACTATGACCACAGTAGACTGGGAGAACGTGTTGAACACTTGGTTGAGTGCCCAGTGGTAATGTCGGGCAATTTTGTAGTAGCCCTGGAACTTCCTGTGCTCTGGCCGAACTCTGATGTCCGACAGGTCTGGTTGTTTTATATGCCTCACTTGATCGCCATAAGAGCTGATCACACGAGCTGTCTCGGCGTGGCCACAGTCTTGGCTGACAATGATTGGATATTGTTCTGGAGAAGGGCGGTATTGTATCAGTTTGTCGAGGCTACGTTTTACCGTCACTCTGTCGCAAGCAATAACTAGGATGGGAATGATGACATCTGGGCTGGCATCGGAAGTCGCTGGTTTATTGTTCTCACCAATCTCTTCCTTTTTTTCAATGTCCTGGTGGTGTTCTAACTTGGAGGCTGAAGCTACTGTATAAACAGGCTTCGGTGTAGGTTTTATTTGAGTTTGGTCCCGATCATCCACACTGCCTTTTGGAGGAAGCGGAGGCTTCTGTGACTGGTGGACGACCTCTTGTTTGGCATCTTTTGTATCGTCCGTTTCTCTTTTTCCGACATCTTTCTGTCGAGCCCACACTGCCCTGTGACTTTCAATCTGCTTCAGTAGCTTTTTCTGGGTCTCAAGCTGAACTTCAACCTCCTCTGCCAGACGGATCACCTCCCCAGCCAGGTTGACCCGGCCTCCTTTCCCTCTGCCCACACCCCACTCCTCCTGTCCTCCTGGTTCCGCTCCACCACCTTCTCCAAGGCGACCAATGGGAGGACGACCCCAAAGATAAAGTAGAAGCAAAGCATTCCAGGCAACAAACAGGAAAGCACCGCATAGTATAAGAGAACCTTTCTTGCGAACCATGGCCCAATAACACTAGAAAAGGGATGGGGTTGTGGAAAAGGCTGCAGGTATTGGGGTGTTAGAACCAGAGGGAGAATCCTACAAACTGAGGTGGCAATCTCAGATGGGCAGGAAGTTGAGATCCGATCATATTGTAATTTTTTCAAATTTGACTCATCCTATCTTTTAGTCAGGAGGGTGTCAGGAGGAAGATTGTCCAATTTAAAATGAATTCACATGATCCTGCTCTGGAATGCATGCATTCCATGAAATCCCATATAAAGGCCCTAAGACAAGTCACACAAAGGGAAGTTGCAAAAGTGCAGATGGTAGTAAAAAAAAGGGGGAGGGGAGGGGGTCGCTTTGGGTTGAGGGAATGTGACTCCTTGGATATTACCCTTCAGCCAACATCCTGAAAACAGAGCAGAAAAACAAATTGTCAGAATGAATGCAGCTCATTTGAACTTTAAATAAGCAGAAACAGAAGCCCCATTTAAACATGCACTGTACATTTCTGTAATATTTAAGGGGGAAAAAAAAACGTCACACTGTCCGCAAAAGCACCCACAAGATTATCATGTTCTTAGGTATGATCGGTGAACAAGGGTTGGCTGGCTATTGGTCAGAAATCTAAATTAGCACCCCTAGACTTTCTGTTTTACACAGTGCTTAATCTACAGTGGTTGTATTTGCATATTATGAACTAGGTGGCAACAAAGTCTAATTGTATGAATACACCAATCTATTTTAACTTTCAGACCAGTTCACAAAATGTTTCTTGTTTCTACAGCTAGAAACTAAGCTGTGCGGTGCAGGGAACAACTCTGACTGGCACATGAACGGACAGTGGTTTACGGAGCGGTAGATTGGCTTTGCAAAAAAAAAAAAAAAGACATTGTGCAGCCCTAAAAAATATGGCGTTTTTTTGAAAATTAAACAACGTAAACCTATTCTGGTACAATTCTTTGTATTTATATGCCCTGTATGTGATAGATAGATAGATAGATAGATAGATAGATAGATAGATAGATAGATAGATAGATAGATAGATAGATAGATAGATAGATAGATAGATAGATAGATAGATAGATAGATAGATAGATAGATAGATAGATAGATAGATAGATAGATAGATAGATAGATAGATAGATAGATAGATAGATAGATAGATAGATAGATGCGCATATGTGTTTGTTGTGTTATGGTTGTCTTGCTCCTGGATGCCTAAAATGTTTTTGGGGATGAATAAAGTATCTATCTACAACCTAAAAATACAATTATGAACCAGAAAATGAGCATAATAATAATATGGGCAAGTCAATATTTAAGTTACTCTCTCACACAGCACATTGCATTAGTTTGGCACTTGCTCACTGCAATCTGACTGATCTTAATGAGAACAACAAGCAGTGATATGGTCTTCCAACTCTGAACACTTCCACCCAGAGTGGAACACTCAGTCCAGCTTAGCCCAATCTGTTGACACAGCCAATTCATATATACCATCAGCTCAACAACTGCAATGTGTGTCCCCACCTTAAGTCAAACTATTGTAAGCTTGTAATCCATGTCTCATCAACAACCACTGTACAAAAGATCAGTTCTACAAGTCAAACAATCAAACTGCATTATGTTCAACATAGCAGTGAGTGGCCTTGGCTGGACCAGATGATATAAATGTAAAAAAAGACTTTTAGGATCTAATGCTCTATATAAATCATAGTCTTGCATTGCCAGACAGTTCTGTGGAGTAAGGTCTGGCTACACCACAGATGCGTTTTGGTAAGGGAGGGAGGGGGACGCTCATGTTTGCTTGCATTTCTTTAAACCAACTAAAATTCTCTTGGGCAGCGCTAAGCCCCGGTCGCAGCGACGGTGGCTCTGCTAAATAAACGCCCCATACAATATTAAATGAAGTTAATGGTTGACACAATATGTGATCCGTGGTTAAACCTCATCAGCTCTTACCAGTGTATCTCAGTGTGTACTTTGTCCACAGCAATCCCACCAATCAGTCCCAAAACGTCCCAGTTAGAGAGGACATACCGTAAACACTTCCTTTGTAAATCTTAAATCATTCCCTGAAAGAACCAAGCAGCTTTGTCACCTTCCTCTTTCTATGAGTTAGATTTCTAAACTGCGGTGGATTTCTGAGGACTATGTTTACCTGCTCCTCAGATCTCTGCAGGGTAAATCCAGACAGCTAGCTAGACTATCTGTCCAATCTGAGTTTTCTGTTGCACGACTAAAACTACTTTTGAACCAAGGCTATTTTGCAGCGGCACCGCCCAAGATGTGATTGGTTTAAAGAAATGCCAATAATCCAGAGCACATTTTCCTCCCGTCCCAGAGTTCTGTGGAGGAACGCTGTGGAGGAAGGTCTGGCAAAGCGAGACGTGTGCCTGACTATACCAGAGGTTTTGTGTACGAAGGTTCATCTCCCCCCTAACAAACAGGCTCTATACAAATAGTAAAATGCTTCCACAGAGCTCTCCAGTCAAAGAAAAATACAACAGTAGTGTCAACAGTGTGTATGTGACAGTAAGAGTTTCCTTTGAGTGAGTGAGTGAAGGTCACACTGACTCCTCCCCAGGAGCTCCTCTGCATTAGAAAAGCCTAAACCAATTACTGCTGATAAATATAGGCCTGCAATAATCTTGTAAGGATGGATATTTGACTACAAGGAGAAAATGCTCTGATTGGTAACAGATCTTTGGCTGTGCTTCCCTGCTCAACAAGCTACTGACATGTCAGATCAGTTTGTCTCCATATTACTATGACTTTATGGGTGGGGCCAAATTTCCAGGGAAAACCCACAGGAAAAAAGTGCAAGGTCAGCTGTCAGTTTTAGGTTTTTTTGTTGAGCTCTACATTGTTGTTTTTATTTAATATTAATTTATCCTGTTTATTGATCCCCAGTGGGGAAATTTACACTACACACAGGCCTAAAATACAGACACATGCTCTGGATATATTCATGCACAAATGGAGAGATGTCAGAGTGAGTGGGCTGCCAGCTTGAGCACCTCTCCAGCTACCGATCCATACTCCATATTTTGGTCGGTATGGGGACTTGACCCAACTCCCTACGGACTGAGCTACTACCCCCCATTTAAGGCTATAGTGAGTAGTTTCTGTCGTCCCCATGAAGAATTCTAAGTAATGACAACAAAACAGTTGTAATCTCCACATGATATCCACCCCGCTATTCTCTGCAGTGCCCAGCTACGTCCTGCTACACCCTGTGATGCCCTGCAGTGCCCAACTGCACCATAAACTACTACAACTATTATGTCTAGTCATAGTTCCATTATCTTTATTGCGACTATTATTGCCACTGTGCATCACACCCCCAACCGGCATTGTCAGACACCGCCTACCAAGAGCCTAGGTGTGCCCAAGGTTTTTTCCCTAAAAAGAAGTTTTTTTTCCTCGCCACTGTCCCACTAAATGCTTGCTCTTGGGGGAATTACTGGAATTGTTGAGTCTTTGTAAATTATAGAGTGCAGTCTAGACCTACGCTATCTGTAAAGTTTCTTGAGATAACTCTTGATGATTTGATACTATAAATAAAATTGAGAGTAGTTGGCTTTCCGTAAGTTTTGGTTTGTTTTGGTTTAGGCAACACAACTCGGTCCATATAGCATGGTTGACTACTAACACATGGGTGATAAAAGTTGGGTTGATTTCCAGTTCCACCCTTGTGGTCTGGTGTACCAGGCTAAACCGATTTGGTACACAAGATACATTTTCTCCAGCTGACCTGTTGTGACAACCATGCACACACTATTCTCTTGTGGGTTTTCCCAGGAAATTTACGACAGATTGCCACTGCTGATCCACAGTAGGTGGTGAACAAGGGCCACCCGCTTGCCACTGTCATGAAACATGTATAACGCCTGCCACATGCTTGCCAATGAGGGGCCAGTGCTTGCTGGAAAATAACCACAGTTCAATCAACACCTCAGTAAAATAGTTTCAACAAAAAGTGAACATTTATGAAGGTAAGGTTGATTGCAGGACTTTTCCATTAGAATGCATACGTTTTAGCTAGTTGAACATAACTGTGCTTTGAAAGAGTTGACTTAAATGGTCATCTTGATAATGAAAGTAGCAACATGACACTATGAAACTCACTGCCAATCTAAGCTACAGTTGTTATCTGGAAAACAAAAAGCAGTACATGCAGTAACGTTATGCAACAAGGGATCAATTAAAGTAGAAACGTAAAAATATGAGGAAAGGAAAAGTCAGACACAGTCAGAGTACTTTAAAGAAGTGTCAGGGACATATTAAAACCATACGTCTGTAAATATGAGCCAAATAAGAACTAAAACACAGAAATATAAAGTGTCAAACTAACCGTAACGTTACCTGAACTCGGAGCAGCCTACAGATCTGCCATGCGTCTCGTTCCGACTGTATTAAGTTAAGCTTTGCTGCCTGAACAGAGTGAAGATGGGCAGAGGGAGGGAACTGTTGCTCTTCTCACAAATGTTACCAGCTGAAACTCTATTCTTCCCTAACCCCCCTCCTCCTTCCGCCAGACAACGTGGAACTGACTGGTAGGATGATCCAGAGGAGCTGCATCAGGCACCTAAACGATACTATCCGGATAATGCTTCACATGACTAGCTACACCGTAGAGAGGCAATGTGGACTGGCCGGCGAGGCCTCTTACATTGCTGCCACTACACACTATTAACTTTCAGGTGATGCAAGTGCCCACATTGCAAACAGCAGGCCACGAGCGGTGCAGATGTCTTGTCTGTTGAGATGAAACCGAGCTGGGTGCTACCTTTCTTTAACTGTCTATGACTGTTACGCTATAGCTACGTTCTTTGAAGCTAGCTGACACCAAACTATCGGCTGTACATTAGCTAAATTAAAACAGAGCACGATTGGCGTTAAACTGAGCAGGGGCATAGTCGGTGTTTATCCTTTCTACACTGATTTCTGAGCATAACGGTATGAAGAGTGTCTTAATAGCAAAATAAACAGTTAGCTATGCCAACATGTTAGCTAGCTAGCTGGCTAACGCCAAGCAGCACCGGTGACGTCCCCCCCCATTCATGAACAGTCCTGGCCGAAGCCATTGACACACGTTAGCAGCTGTGTGTCTCACTCACCTTTCACATGCCTTTCTCAACGAGTCGGTAGGGCTTGCACCGTGAAAGGAAATAAAGCTCACATCAAGCTGCAGCATTGACCGGCTAGCTGGCTGGCTGGTTAGCTAACGTTTGCTATCCGAGCCACCCTTGCATTTCCTTCGGTGTTACAGCACATATCTGTGTGAGCTACACAGCGGCTCCACTGTTGCCTGCACCTCCACCTCTGGTTCCCATTATTCCCCGGCTCTGCTCTTGTATGCAACACCAGTCGCTGCTAATGTTAGCAGGCTACAGTGTCTGCTCTGCTACCAACGTTTGTTACACAGCCACCGGCTTGTGTGTCCACAGTGACATTTTGCAGCGACAAGTCATGTCCTGTGCCCGGGTTCAGTTTCTCTATTCTGCAGCTGGGTCTCCCACAGGCTGCTTCTTCTCATATATGATGACGGCATTTTTCCTTTGACTACACAAAACTACACTTCCGGATTATTGACCCGTTTCGGATCGAGTTGACCCGAACCGACGTGGGTCATATGTATCCCCGAACAATTTCAATGCTCTATCTATAAACCTGCCAACACAAATCTGCCACCGAATATTTATACATTCCCTTTTAATTTCCGTTATACAACGTCTGGAGAAAGATAAATGGTCAAGATTGAAGCATCAAAGACCGAAATATCCTGCTTTTTATTTCCTTGCAAAAACACTATCATACAGTTTCCATAATGAAACTAACATATTTCATTAGCACCCCTTGTGTGAGTTAAGTCTAACAACTATATACATAACATACCTCCACTGGTTAGCATTAATATATTAAAATAACAGCTAATTCTATTTTGACATGCATGTACATGTATACACCTACAGTGGTGCTCAAAAGTTTACATACACATGCTTAAGTTGACTAAAAAGAGGAATAAAAAAATCATGTTTTGGAAATTTATTTTAATACCTAAATTAAAAATGAGGTAAAATCCAACCTTTAAGGACACCAATTTTCTTTGTGAATGAATAACGATTGTAAATAAATAAATGTTCTTATTTAAAATACAGGGTCATAAGTATACATACCCCTATGTTAAATTCCCATAGAGGCAGGCAGATTTTATTATTAAAGGCCAGTTATTTCCTGGATTCAGGATATTATGCATCTGATAAAGTTCCCTTGGCCTTTAGAATTAAAATAGCCCCACATCATCACATACTCTTCACCATGCTTAGAGATAGGCATGGGATACTTTCTATAAAATCATCTCTCAATGCAAATCAAACCAGGTATTAGTCTAACTGAAATAAAACCATGCCTATCTCTAAGCATGTGTATGTGATGATGTGGGGCTATTTTAATTCTAAAGGCCAAGGGAACTTTATCAGGATGCATAATATCCTGAATCCAGGAAATAACTGGCCTTTAATAATAAAAATCTGCCTGCCTCTATGGGAATTTAACATAGGGGTATGTATACTTATGACCCCTGTATTTTAAATAAGAACATTTATTTATTTACAATACGTTATTCATTCACAAAGAAAATTGGTGTCCTTAAAGGTTGGATTTTACCTCATTTTTTAATTTAGGTATTAAAATAAATTTCCAAAACATGATTTTTTTATTCCTCTTTTTAGTCAACTTAAGCATGTGTATGTAAACTTTTGAGCACCACTGTATTTACATTGGCACTACCAATGCACATTGAATTACTGGGCACTCTGTACATGTTCAATGCAAAGTCTTTTTTTTCTTAATGTTAAACAGTTATGTTATGCACAGTATTGTTTATTTCATATTCATGTTTACACAAACCAACTCAAATTCCTTGTGTTACTTACTTGGCAATAAATCCTTTTCTAATTGTGATTGGCTCCTACTTTTCATCTCTATTCTCTTAGCTATGATTTTATATATTTAAAGTTTATATTTATTTATTATTGTTTGGTTTTCATACCAACCTCATTTGTTTTGTGACTTGGCTGCCGTTTCCCTTTGAATGAATAAATAGTCCCTCTTTTCTCTCTCCCTCTTTATTCATTTGAATACGACAGGCAAATCTCTTTTCTACTATCTTAGATCACCAACATTGATTGGTGCCATGTTGAGTCCAGTTCACAACATTGCTTGTAATCCCCACCAGACTGATGTGAAGTTTTCCATAAAACTAGACTTGTATTTAAAGCTTGTATTTAAAATCAATTTTAACCCGATCTGCTGGGCTGATTCCTCCATGTATCACATTTCTGACATTCCAAACAAGTAAACACATGGTTTTATATATTTAGAGTTTATATTTATTTATTATTGTAGTTTGGTTTTCATACCAACCTCATTTGTTTTGTGACTTGGCTGCAGTTTCCTTTTGAATGAATAAATAGTCCCTCTTTTCTCTCTCCCTCTTTATTCATTTGAATACGACAGGCAAATCTCTTTTCTACTATCTTAGATCACCAACATTGATTGGTGCTATGTTGAATCCAGTTCACAACATTGCTTGTAATCCCCACTAGACTGATGTGAAGTTTTCCATAAAACTAGACTTGTATTTAAAGCTTGTATTTAAAATAAATTTCAACCCGATCTGCTGGACTGATTCCTCCATGTATCACATTTCTGACATTCCAAACAAGTAAACACATTAGGTCAAGTTTAGTATATATATATATATATATATATATATATATATATATATATATATATATATATATATATATATATGATCAATATAAAGGATTGTTGATAGAAAAGCCATTTTGTGACACAGCAGTTTATCGGTTGCTGAACAGCAGCAACCAATAAATAGCTTCTAACTTCCATCCTGCCATGTCTGCATTAACAAAACAGAAGCGTTCCATGGATACCTGCAGCCTGCCACAACTCCATCTGTAGGTGAGTTGTTAGTTATGCAGTACAGTACTGCAGTATCACAGTTTGACCGTGAGATACTGCATTATGTGAACAACATAATAATGATACTATGCAGTGAAGTGTCCTTCATTAAAGCAGTGTAGAGATCACCAGCTCAGACAACATTATAAATAATTCATCAAGTCTAGTCTTGCATAGGCAGACTTTCCTCCCCATTGCTGCGAAGGAAGGTCTGGCTAGTCCACACAGCATTCTGGGATGGGAGAAAAACGTGCTCTGGTTAATTGGCATTTCTTTAAACCAATCACAATTGTCTTGGGCGGTGCTGAGCGCCAAGCAGAGCAATGGTAGCCTCGGGAAGGAACGTGTTTTGGTGGAACGTGTACGTTCAAAAGTTGTTTAAGTTGTGCAACAGAAAACTCAGATTGGACAGAAAGTCTAGCGAGTGATGTCCAGCAGTCCACACGGTTGGCAGGAGTTATGGTTGTGTTTGAGTCTTCTGCAGGACCTTTAGCTGCTCCTCCACGCTCTCCAGCTCCTGCTGCAGAGCCGACATCTAAACACATGGGGGGGAGTCAAAATACCAGTCACAGTTTCACACCTGATTGTATGATTGTATGCTAACTAGAATACAATTAGACGAGCATGGACTACAGAACTAGTAGACTGGATAGTATTTTATACATAATTAAGACATAAATAATTATATAATAATTCTAATATACAAATAATTAAACACAGTAAAAAAAGGGAATCAATCAATACATTATTATAATTTAAGAAAATATTAAAAAGAAAATGTAATAATTAGAAAAGAATGCTCAAATGTTATTGCAACTTTCTTAATTTCATAGTAACATACATATTGGGATTCATGTGTGGCATGTAAGTAACTAAAACATGATGCTGTGTGGCAGAAATTATAAAAGTATGATTCTGTGACATTATATAATTTATTATTATATACATTATTCTCTATGTATCAACATCTCTGTGTTTTGATTGAAGTTAGAACAACTAGAGGGGTCAAAGGTTATATAGTCTCACACTGCCAGACCTTCCTCCAAAGCGCTGCGGAAGAGGGTCTAGCTAGTCCACATAGCATTCGGGGATGGGAGAAAAACAGGCTCTGGTTTATTGCCAGTTGGGAGGCGCTAAGCACCGGATGGAGCCGAATGATGGATATCCGGCGGAATTTTCGGAGGCAACGGAGCAATCGTGGAAGTGGAACGTCGTGATATAGATTAAAGGTAATATGACGCCAATGACAGGCGACCAAATGACACGCTCCGTGTCGTTAATCACAATGCCAGATTTCTCTAGCTTTGGACATTGTTGGAAATATTTGGGATAATGTAAGTACACAACTAAAAATAGAGTAATAGTAAAATGTTAATGAACTAAAATGTAAAAATGCAGCAAATCTACTGAAATGGCATACTAAAAATCTAAACTATCTAAACAGTTTGGATCAAGGCGCAGGTTGTTGCATGCTCAACAGTCACTGTTTTTTGTGGTAGTAGTTGTAGTAGTACTAGTAGTAATATATATTAAAGTAATATTAACCTTTCTCATGTAAAGACAAATAATATCCAATTGTAAATAACCAATAGCAGGTCTGCAACTTACGGCCCAGTGCTGCTCACCTTAGTTTCCATCTGCTGCCTGACATGAGCAGGAACCTTGGTCAGGTATTCTGGGGACTGCACTCTGCACAGGATCTTCTCCAGCTTTGGAACCAGCTTGTCTCTGCGCTGGGAGAGCTGCACCATCTGGTTTTCAATGTTCACTCCACTCTGAGAGAGTAAATCATGCTGTATGTTAGCCATCACCACCATGGAAATTAAAACAGTGGAACACACCAGCATACTGATGTACACACATGTGGTTGTGGATGATGAGGCTACATCCCATGTCATTCCAGTTTGCATTTTGAAGTTTAGGTAGCACATTGCAAAGTCAATGCTGAGTCAATTTCATAATTAATCTCTAATGATTATGGCAATCTAATTGTTACTTGGGAGTAGGGTTGGCCATCGTTCAGATTTTAAACGAAAGGAAGAATCTGAAATCTGGATTCTTCCTTTCGTTTCCAGTTCTTATCCATTCGCGACTGCAATTCTTTGAGGGGTGGAGTTGAAACGGGTCACATGCTTATTTCACAAATAAGAGGAAAGTTTGCAGTTTTCCCGGGCTTTTTCAACGTAAAATAAAGCCAGACTTTAGAGGGCCACTTACTGTGCTCCATGGCTGCAACACAAGCGCCTGGGGCTGCTACGGAAACCAAAACTTTAACATGTAAAATTTGGAACCGTTGGTCTGATTTAAATGATTCAAATGATTGTAATTGAAAAATAATAAAAAAAAGATTGCAGTGGAAACAATTCCAAGTAGGAATCGGTTCTCGATGCCCAATCCTACTTGGGAGTATACTGAACATGATTTGTCACTAGAGTTTTAACCTTAATTTGAATAGTAATCAGTACTGATGCACTCCAACTCTCCAAAAAAGCACAGATTTTTATCACATTCACTACAAGGATCCTCTCGGGGAAACATCACCTTTTTGTGGTGGAGAGGTTTCTGTGTAACTATGTGTTGCCTGGAGCCTGGTGCTCACCCCCTGCACAGCTAATATACTGTATGACAGTCTTGTGTGAGGTATCATTGAACTCAGCAGGGAGTTTTATTGGTGACGATTTGTAGTGTCTGAGTGCCGCGCTAATGCATGGTTGCATGGAGCGGCCTCCGCCAGTAACCCTGATACACGCAGAGGAGTGAGGGCCCGTCCAACTCTGCTTGCAGCTTTAATTGATTATTAAAAATTGTAGGCGATTAATTTTTTTGTCATCCACTAATCAATCAGTTGGTCAGTTGCAAATCCAACTCCATTTGCGGGGTTGATTGTAACATCGGCAGGTGTGAACGTCCATATCATTGTGCTTAAGGGCTGAAGCAGAAGGAAGTTGATACATACCTGAATGTGAAGGTGTAGCTGACATGTGTGGTCCACCACACCGATGAGGCTTCCTTCAGGTGGAGGAGTGGAGTGGACGGAGAAAAGGTCTGCTCTCTGAGGACAGTGGATATGGAGGCTGGAGATCCGGCTTAAAGTCCTAACAGCTGAGCCAAAGTGTAACAGGATCTGGGCCTGGCCGGGTGAACACGCTGCCCACACTGAAACACACAACATACAATATGGAAATAAACCACTTTTATAAAATGTTAAGTAACCCATGCATTTATTGATTTATCACTAAAGCTTATCAAATTTTTTTTGTATGAAAACATTTTCATCTAGCAGTCTTTGAGCGTTCACCACTGAAGTGTTGTTGTTGAACTGTTAAATTAATTACTGTCAGGTTTTTCTTTGGTCATGCCACACTGGGATCGTAGTGAGCGGGCCACTCGGATGACTTCCTGCACCAACAGGAAATCTCTTTCCTCTTCAGGGAAATGCCAGTGTGCCTGGCAGGATGGAGAAGTTACAGAAAAAGAACGCATCAGCTAAAATGCATGGAAATTTGACAATCCAGCCAAAAATAACAGAACACATTTAGGATTAAAGTTTGAGCAAAGATGTACTGTACTGTGAGGCTCCAGGACTAGTGACACTCATGACTTTTTCAAAGACAAGCCCGGGCCCTGTGTTTTCAATTCTTCCTCAATTTATGTTGTGATAGGCAATAGAAAAAATATGGTGAATAAGCACTTAACTGCAAACTTAGCAAATTTAGCATCCATTCCTCGTCAGCCACAGCCTGTCCCAAAAAATGAGAACACACTAATACTAGCTTTACTAAACGTCAGGTCTTTGGCAGCAAAATCATTTTTAATCAATGATTTTATTATTAATCACAATCTAGATTTTATGTTTTTAACTGAAACCTGGTTAGACCATAATAACAGCGCTGCTGTTCTCATCGAGTCAGCTCCCCCTAACTTTAGTTTTATGAGCGAGAATAGAGTGAATAAGAAAGGAGGTGGAGTCGCCATTTTGTTTAATGACTCATTCCACTGTATGCAAATATGTTATGGAAAATTTGCTTCTTTTGAATATGTGGCTCTTCATTTAAGGTCCTCCCCTCAAGCTATATTTCTAAACATCTACAGGCCACCTAAATATTGTGCAACCTTTATTGATGACTTCACTGAACTGCTGTCTATAATCTGCATTAACTTTGATTGTGTAATCATTGTGGGTGATTTTAACATTCATGTTGACAACCCCCAGGACAGGGGGACCAAAGAACTGTGTTGTGTTTTTGAGAACTATGGACTGACTCAGCATGCGACAGAGCCCACGCACAATAAGGGGCACACTCTGGACTTGATTGTCTCCAAGGGTTTGAACATTTCCAAGGTTGTGGTGACTGACGTTGCTCTGTCTGATCATTCCTGTGTTTTCGTTAATGGCTCTATTTCTGTGCCCAAAAGTGTCCAAACAAAGATAATCAGAAAACGGTTTATCACTGAAAACACCAGTGAAACATTTACTCAGCTTTTCTCCTCCACACCCGCCCTCTCGGGGCTCTCAGTCACTGAGCTTGTAGATCATTTCAACTGTAAAATTATAAATGTTATTGATGCCATTGCTCCCACTAAGGTCAAAGTTGTCTCGGGTAAGAAAAGGTCTCCATGGAGAAATGTCCCACTGGGGAGAACAGAAAAAAGAGAGTGTCAAAAAGCTGAACGAAGGTGGCGAAAAACAAATCTCCTGGTCCATTATAACACCTATAAAGAGAGACTTCGCATTTATAATTTGGAACTGAGGAATGCAAGGCGGTCCTTCTTCTCTGATATTATCTCTAGAAACAATAATAATTCACGTGCTTTGTTTGCTACTGTCGATAGGTTAACAAACCCTCCAGTACCAGTAGCATCTGAACTTTTATCTACCAAGGCCTGCAATGACTTTGCCTCCTTCTTCAAAGACAAAATTTAGATAATTAGACAAACAATCAGTGCCTCCATATCAAGTACAAGATATGTGTTGTCACAGTGTTCAAGCAAAACTAGTTCCAATATGACAGAATTTCATACGATCAACCATAAAAACCTGGAGGACATTATACAACATCTGAAAACCTCCTCCTGTTGCCTTGATATTCTACCAATGGGTGTTTTCAAAAATGTCTCAAATTGTTTGGCTTCTGATGTTCTACAGATTGTGAACATGTCTCTTCTTTCAGGTATCTTTCCACAGGCCCTGAAAACTGCAGTCATCAAGCCACTCTTAAAAAAGAACAATCTAGACACATCACTAATGAGCAACTATAGGCCGATATCAAACCTTCCGTTTTTAAGTAAAATCATTGAAAAAGCAGTTTTTCAACAACTCAACCATTTCTTGTCACTAAGCAACAGTTTTGATACCTTTCAGTCAAGTTTCCGACCACACCACAGCACTGAGACGGCTCTCGTTAAGGTCTTTAATGACATCCACCTTAACACAGAAAATGGCAAAATTTCAGTCTTAGTATTACTTGATCTCAGTGCTGCATTTGACACGGTTGACCATGACATATTACTAGACCAACTGGAAAACTGTGTTGGCCTTTCTGGCTCAGTACTAAACTGGTTTGAATCCTACTTACAGAATAGGGATTACTTTGTGTCAATAGGTAATTATACATCTGAGCGTACAAATATGACGTGCGGAGTTCCCCGAGGCTCCATTCTGGGGCCTCTTCTGTTTAACATCTACATGCTTCCACTGGCTCAGATTATGGAAAACAACAAAATGAGTTACCATAGTTATGCGGACAACACACAAATTTACATAACCTTATCACCAAGGGACTACAGTCCAATACAAAAACTGACTAAGTGCATCGAACAAATTAACGGCTGGATGTGCCAGAACTTTCTGAAATTAAATGAGGGAAAAACTGAGGTGGTTGTTTTTGGAGCAAAAGAGGAACGGTTAAAAGTCTGCGCTCAGCTTCAAACAACAATGTTAAAAACAACAGACAAAGCCAGAAATCTTGGTGTAGTCATGGACTCTGACCTGAATTTTAACAGCCACATTAAGACAATTACAAAGTCAGCCTTTTATCACCTTAAGAATATATCAAGGGTTAAATGACTTATGTGTCAACAGGATTTGGAAAAACTTGTCCATGCTTTCATCTTCAGTAGACTTGACTACTGTAACGGGGTCTTTACAGGTCTCCCTAAAAAAATCAATCAGACAGCTGCAGCTGATTCAGAATGCTGCTGCTCGAGTCCTCACTAAGACCAAGAGACTGGATCACATCACTCCAGTTCTGAAGTCTTTACACTGGCTTCCTGTGCCTCAAATAATTGATTTCAAAGTTCTTTTGCTAGTTTATAAATCACTAACCGGTTTAGGGACAAAATACATTTCTGATCTGCTAGTACACTATGACCCCCCCAGACCTCTCAGGTCATCTGGGACAGGTCTACTTTCTGTTCCTAGAGTCAGAACTAAACAGGGGGAAGCAGCATTCAGTTTCTATGCTCCCCATATCTGGAGCAAACTCCCAGAAACCTGCAGATCCGCTGCTACTCTCAGTTCTTTTAAATCAAGGCTGAAGACCTTTCTTTTTGATGTTGCCTTTCTTTAAATGTTGTTCATTTCTTTAATGTTTAATTTCTTATACTGCACTGTAACTTTTATTCCTGTGTTTATCTGTTTTTATTTTTAAACTGTTTTTTCTGTGTTTTATCAGTTTTTATTTTTTTAACTGTTTTTGTGTAAAGCACTTTGAATTGCCCTGTTGCTGAAATGTGCTATACAAATAAAGCTGCTTTGCCTTGCCTTGCCTTACTGTATATTTAAGAGAAAACTGTAAAATATTTACTCTATTAAATCAAAACATTACCACAATTTGTAAGATATTAAGGAAAGATGCTAAGATGAAATACTATTTTCTCTGACAACAATGCCAAAGCCAGTATTTTCTTCTTTGAAATTTTAAATGGGTTCATGAAACGTCTCGCAATTAAAAAAAGGAAAATATAAGTTGGTTAGAGAGCTAAGGTGCCATGACGAGAGGTTCTTATCATATTTTTACGTTGGACAAGATTCAGTTTGATGTCCTGCTATCTCATTGGTTGAGCTCTGAAAGATCAGATTTTGGTCACCTAAAAATGTCTTGTTCAGCGTTCTGCCAACTAAGCTAGCAAGCTACCGCTAGCATTAGCTGGTAACTTAAGGGGAAGTTTGCTAATTTTCTGTTATGCCGTAGATGCAGATGAAAGGCTCCAGTACCCGGAGGTCTGTGTTTACCCACCGGTAAATCTCCACAGGACGATTTGTGTCGGAGCGTTTAGCAGCCATAAATAACACTGGCTTGGCTGTGTCATCCTCCCCAGCTCCCTCCTCTATCAAAAATCGTCATTTCAATTTAAAAAAACAAAAAAAACATGATGGCCTCCGTATCGTCAAACTCCCGGCTTCAAAGTGGCAGTCCACAAACCAATGGGTGACGTGACATGTGGACGTGATGCTATGTCCATTATTTTTACAGTCTATGTGTGATTGTGGGGAGGTTTGATGGTTGTAGTCCTACCAGCTGAGAGGAGCAAGGGTAAGGGTGCAAACACAGAGCGCTCGGGGGGGCGGCAGCTCCAGGTCCGTGTGGCTGGAGTCTCTGCCACAGCTCCTCAGTGATGAAGGGCATGAAAGGGGAGAGCAGGGCCAGAGACATGGACACACAGTGGTAGAGGACACTACTGGCGACCTGCCTGGCTCTGACACTGGGCTCTGTGTTCGTCTGGACCACGGCCCCCCCATCCTGCCGCTGGACCAGCACCGGCTTCACACACTCCTACAGGAGACACACACACACACACACACACACACACACACACACACACACACACACACGTAACTACTGTAAGATCAACTCAAACACCCTGGTTTACATCCTTCCCTGACACCCTGAGACTAATTAAGCAGGGATACCAATCAGCCTTGCTTTTTAGATTATTGCTAATACAAGGGAGACAAGTCAGGATTTCATTTCTAATCTGTCTTTTTTTTTGGTGACATTAAAGTGTACCCAGAATGCAATGTGAGAGTTCTGCTCCTCACCATGTAGACATCACACAGGCTGTGGACCCAGAAGGAGTACAGCGCAGATGTGACTGTGTGCAGCTCGTAGGCCTCGAAGGCCTGCTCACACTGAACCACAGTGCTATAGAGTCTGGAGCAGATCCAGCGCTCCATGCTGCCCACTGCACACGTCTGGAAATGGGAAAGAAACACTTATATTGTATAATCAATATATCTTTTACATTTCAATATCCTTTATAACCATTAGTTAAAATCCTGGGTTTGGACAGGATGCCTGTTAAATACACTGACTCTTCCTTTACTAGTTCAGTTAGATTTTTATATAACTCAAAACACAGACCACACAAAGAGTCATGTCATTTCCTATCAGCTACTGGTCTGCCAACTGTGTGGAACAATAGAAAAACACAATATGAAATTCAAGGACGTATTGCTATAATTCAAAGTCACTCCTAAAAAGTCACCTGTATTTCTGCTGCCTGGGTTGATATAGTAACTCGTGCAATACCAGGCAAATTACAGCATGTGCTCAGATAATCTCAAGTCTGTGTAAAGTAAGACGCATGGCATGGTTAGCCTAGCTTAGAATCAAGACAGAAATCAGGGGGAAACAGCTAGCCAGGCTCTATCTAAAGGTCCCGACCTGATGTAGGCAAAACATCCATGGCTGTATGTCTCTTTTAATCTATACACACACAGAAATGTTAAAACAACACTTTGTGGTTTTAGGGCAGGTTATGTACTAAAACTATTTCTTCATTACTCAGAGTCTCTGACTATTACACTCACTGTATGGACAAGACTCCAGGAAGCCGTGCACAGTCACTGCATCCAACCGCTGTTGCTTTATGTCAATCAGGTACTTGTACAACAGGGTTGGCTAGCTGTTTCCCCCTTCTTTCAGTCTTAATGCTAAGCTAGGCTAACAGCAACCTGACTCCAGCTCTGTACTTCCGCTAAATTCCAGTCACACGAGATTGCGAGGATCTCTGTTGCCGGGCAACTCAAGATGGTTGCATAAGGCTTAAAATACTGAGAGTCAACAACAGATCACTAAAACTATCCCATCTGGGCTAAATGACCTGAAAGAACAAGCTTTGTCTGACATGAGCTGCTCAGATGTTTGCCTATTTATTAGCAACAATGTATTCCTTTAAACAGCAATGTGTGATGAATCAAATGAACTGTTATATTGTGCTATAGTTAGCATAGACAAACATGACTGTGGACAAACCACTGGCAGCCTTATTTCCATACCATTGTTTTTTGTGTGTCAAATCCAACTGTACTGAAGATGATAAGACCTGTAACACTGCCCATGCTGTGCCTGCTCATGGTAGTGTGTCCTTTAGCAAACTGTGTGCTCATACCAATGCTGATTTAGGGATACTTCATTATATACTATTTGGCTATGTGGTGTGTAGAGTGTATTGTTACAGGCAGTCTTTTTTTTTTTTAATAAAACTGACTGTTAACATTTAAGCCAATCCTTCTCTGCACCATCTAGTGTAGGCAGACACTAAAACATTTAGTGCCGAGGCTGGCAGGGTCAGGCCGGCTATGGAAGGGCTATTGTTTGTGGAAATCATACACATTTCTGAACGGTTGTTGTTTTAAGACAAGGTTGGCCTTTTACTGGACAACTCTATACATGAACAGAACCATGAGAATAAAAATGCAGTCCCCGTGCTGGTTTCTTGGCTGTACCTCTTCCAGTGTTGCCACTGGGGTTGTGTTAGCACCCAGTACTCCCAGTGTGAATCTCAGTGCCTGCCACATCTTGTTACAGAAGTGTCTGCAGCTCAGGACCTGAGAGATGGACAGACTGATGTCTTCCCCTGATAACAAAAAGAGCATGAAGGTAAACAGACAACAGACTTTGAAGGTGAACAGTTTTTGCTCCACTACTGGCAGCGTCAGTCACTTGGCTGGTCAGTCTGTATGTTGGTCCACAGTAGGAATGTGGACCAAATTGAGTTTTAGGAATAAAGCAAACAATGATGTGCTTTTACCTAAACAAATTTTATTTTTAAAACCTTTTTAAATTTAACAATAGGCAGCCATTTTGAGAAATGTTTATATTGTGAATGTTAAAATACCAAAAGCTGTACAAGCTATTTCTAATTTCCACTGATTACCCTGCCATCGTAGTTGCAATCATGTTAGACTTGCATTGCCGGACTTTCCTCCACAGTGCTGCAAAGGAAGGTCTGGCTAGTCCACATTGCATTCTGGGATGGGAGTAAAACGTGCTCCCTTTTAATTGTGTTTTTAAACCAAGTACCCCCTGACCAGCGCAAACACTTTTACATCTACGTATATGAAGAAGAAGAATACAGTGTTGGCAGTGATAGATTTACTAAACCTTGTAACTAAAACATTTAAATGCTACATTTCAAATGTTCAGAATCCATCACTTAATTCATTCATTATTATACTAGATTTATTTTAGGAATTATGCATGACATATTACCCCCATTTGAGAAACACTGCTTTAAACCAATCACAATCGTCTTGGTCAGGGCTAATCTCCGGACGGAGCAACTTGTTTTGGTGGAACGTGTACGTTCAAAAGTAGTTTTAGTCGTGCAATAGAAAACTCAGATAGTCTAGCTAGCTGTCTGGATTTACCCTGCAGAGCTCTGAGGAGCAGTTAACCTTAGTCCTCATTAATCCACCGGAGTTGGGATATAGACTATATCTTGATAACTTTCCAGAGATGTAAAATCCTGTCTCTTAGTATTATAAACCATTGTGCAATGTTTTGACAAGCCTTTATGTGTAATAATATGTTACTCCAACTGACAAATGGAATAGAGTGGTTCTTTAAGAACTTCAGAGTTTTGATACTTTCTTGGTTCCAAGAAAGTATTAAGGTTGAATACCCAGCCTTAGTCTACAATAACATCAAATGTGCGGAACACATTCATGCCACATAGGAGAAACACTTTAGAACTCATGAAAGAATGAGAACATTTCTTTGTTGCAGAGTGCAAAATGAAAGAGTAGATCAGCTGCCAAACTGGAACGGGCAAAAGATCTTGACAACCCATCTCTAGTCACTGCAGTCACTTACAACTCCTCTCGCTCTCTCCATCTAGTTCAAGTTGCACATCATCTTCTTTTCCTACAACACTGTGTTCACGTTCACACAGCAAATGGTCTTCCTGGTTAGATAAAGTGAGCAAAGAGGAGAGTCACTCACCCTGCATCTTGTGAGAGCAAAGGGCAAATCTCAGAGCATCGGTCCCACACTGAGGGATCCCTGTGGGGAAGTCCTTCCTCTGTGGGGAAGCAGATGGAACTGACAGATAAGAGAGGAAGTAATGATTGTGCTCAGTCAGCCACAAAGAAACAAATAGGAGCGAGGGCAGCTGACCTGCGCTTCCATGGCAACCAGCTGCTCCCTGGGGTCTAGGTTCCCCTCCTTTACTTTCTCTTGGAGTCTCTAGGAGGAAATAAACAACTAAATGTCTTTAGAGGGAATTGGAACAGACGGTCGTTTCCTACTGACAGTACATCAGCTGTGCTGTCACATCACAACAGAAAAAACACTTCTCTCAAAGTATCATTCTTCTCACATCCCAGAGGAAATATGGGGCCACTTTGCATGAACTCCATCTATCCTGGTTCCAGTAGACATTACATTTCAATTCCACAAGTAATCCCAGCTCCCCCCCACCCTCACCTCCCTATGTACAATTACAAAAAGAAAGAAAGAAAGAAAGAAAGAAAGAAAGAAAGAAAGAAAGAAAGAAAGAAAGAAAGAAAGAAAGAAAGAAAGATTATTCTCATTTGCTCCAACTGGTTTTACTCAGTGAACACTGTCCAGTCTCAGGAGGGATAGTGAGGCAATTAATAAAGTCCAGAAGGGGGTTCCAGGTCATGTGAAAGGTTTTAAGGGTGTCTTTTATTTAGAATCAGATTTTTCTACCTTTATGCATCAGAAGATGTTCTGTCAGAAGGGGAGGTATGTTTCCAGATAAGAAGAATGGCACGCCTGGCCAACATAGCAGTAAATGTGATGACATGCTGTGTGGTGGTGGGAGGAGGCCCAGCAGGGCTGTTACAGGCCTGGGGTCAATAGGTGTGTTAATGACCCGGCCTGATTTTTTGAAATATAATGGCCCAAAGGTTTGTCAGCCGGGAGCATGTCCAGAACATTTTCTATCAAAAGAAATTTAGAGTTGAATGTGCTTTGTGGAGCCCCTTGATTGCAGTAGTCGGTGCGTGGCACAAATGGATGAGGAATGCACCAGCTGTTGCATGTTACTCCACTGGTCATTTGAGATGGCAACTCTGAGGTCTTGTAGGGAGTGACAGATGTACAGAGTCCATTATGATGCAAATTATCGAAAATTGAAATCATGGGTAAGGAATTGGTCACTTTCAGCTTCAGTGGGTTGGTGGGGTAAATGGGACAGTTGTTTTTCTACAAAGTGCCTGATTTGAAAGAAGAGAAAGAGACGGCTATTGGGCAACTTATATCAAGCTGAAAGGGATGACAAGGGGGAAAAAAACATCTTCATTTAAATTATTAAGAGTTGCAGCGCCATTGACCGTCTTGTAGTGAAAGACCGGGTGTAAACAGAAGAGAACAGGTAACTGTTTAGGATTGGTGGGAGGACTGGAGCACTGTGCAAACCATAATACTTGCTAAACTGAAGCTAAATCTTAATAGTGTTAGTGATGCCCAGCGCTAGAGATTTTCAAAGCCACTGTAAGGAGCTGGAAGCAAATGGCAGTGAGCTCTGTGAGGACAACACCTAAATGTGAGCCCCAGGTGGCAGTGGACCTGAGAGAGTTGGTGTTACAGGCCCAGGAGTAATGACGAACATGTAGGAGGGCTAAACCGCCTTCAGGCTTTGGTAGCTGGAAGACTAATCTTTTCCAAAGGAATGCATTGAACTGCTTAACAGTTGTCCAGATGTGGACATCAAGGGATTTGAAGTTGTTCAACCTCTCCACCAAGGACCTGCTAATGTTAAGGGGGGTGTAAATCCCTGTCCGTGTCATTAACAGTATTAATCCTGGTGGACCAACGTGCGTGTCATACCCACCTCCAGAGAGACTCCATGTATAACATCTAACGGGTCGATAACATTCCCCAGAGATTTACTCATTTTCCTGCCATGTTTATCTCTCACCAGAGAGTGAAGGAGGACCTGAAAGGCATGATGGGAAAGGGAGAGAGAGAATCAGCATGGTGGGCTGACATGCTAATAAATCAGTAGTGTTTATGTAAAAGCGGTGTGCTTTTGGGTAGTACCTGTTTAAAGGGCAGCTGTCCAGTCAGCTCTGTGCCC
Source organism: Percina caprodes (assembly GCA_013375575.1). Lineage (NCBI taxonomy): Eukaryota > Metazoa > Chordata > Actinopteri > Perciformes > Percidae > Percina > Percina caprodes. Next base: position 498,999 of record JABXJD010000353.1, read on the forward strand.
AGCATCACCATCCTCGCCACCCAGAAGAAGATGAGGTCACTGCCTGTCTCCAGAATGGAATTGGGGTAGAAGCGCTGAAGGTCAGTAGTCTGTGGAAAGTCAAGCTCTGGTCAGGACATAAATGGACAGGGCTGCTTATGGAGGACCGTGTTCTGCTGGAGAAGTGCCCTACCTGCTCCGGCCAGCCCAGCATGGCAAAGGGAAACAGCCCAGAGGAGAACCACGTATCCAGCACATCTGGGTCTGATGTGAGCAATAAAGAAACACAGGAGTATATTTACACAAACGTCAATTCCACAAGGCACTATTAGTGTAGTGGCAGGCTTTAAAGTTGTTTTGGTGGTTAAGTGGTTTAGCCTTCACTGATTTTAAAACAGCGTATTACCTGATTGTCTGTGCATTATCTACTATAGGTGGAAACATAGTAGTTGGAATTCTAGCAGCAGCAGGAGTAGAAGTAGAAGTACCCTGACCGATATTTGACAATGGTATTGATATTTTAGAATGAACCATTTCTGATAACAAAATACAACAGCAGCTGAGAGCAAGGCAGCATGCTATGCTCATGCTATATAAGTTGAGACACTGGTAGGGGTGGGAAAAATAATTGATTCTTAAATGCATTGTGATTCTCTCCAAAATGATTTGATGATGATCTCTCATGCTCGCTGCCTAAGTGGCTCCCGAATCTAGCAGATGTTCAGATAGAGACTATAAGAGCCCACCACATTTACAGTGACAGTGTCACATGCTGATTTTCAACATGCTTTGTTACACAACCAGGCAGTCGATTCTACAGGCTGCACGGAAATGAATATGGCCTAATCTCCACACGTTAGCTGGGCCACTCCCAGGTTAGAGTTTCCCTTACAATGAGCATGCATTGAGTGTTCATTAAATGCTCCTGTGTAAGTCAGTAAGGTCTCCCGAACATTCTTCATGTATGTGAAATAAGTTGTGCTGCTCCTGAGTTTTTCACATAGCACTAGCAGCAATAGCAACATTGGTAATCTGTGGCTAAATGAGCTTTTCCCTTTGTGAGTGCAATGGCTAATGTAGTGTTATACAGCTGATACAGAGGCAGGTTAAGGGGAGTCACCCTGGGTCAAAGTGATGTCTTCTGGCTTCACTCCATATCTGACAGTAGCTCTTTGTCGGGCTTCGTCCTCGCTTTGTCCCCATACCCAGTGCTCCTAACACGCGCACACACGCGCACGCACACACACACACACACACACACACACACACACACACACACACACACACACACACACACACACACACACACACACACACACACACACACACACACACACACACACACAGAGACAGAGAGACAGAGACAGACTTACACCACAGTCTGGGACTGACTGACATTAAGTTAGTAGTTAACCCATTGAGCCACCCTCCCATCCATTCTATATATGTTTTTTTATATTCTGGTTGCATTAGATGACATTTTACAGTACTACCTCTTGTTTGTCAGCAGAATTAGGAAGCTCCACTCGGTACGCAGGGATCTGATGACCCCACCAAAGCTGCCTGGAAATGCACCAATCACTGTGAAACAAACAGAGGAACATTGTTGACAAGCCATACGTTCAAAGAAGAGCTCATTCATCACCAGAATGGTGTCATTTCACACACATGTCACACCAGTAACAACAACACAAAGCGCCGTTGTTCCCGCTCACAACACTGTTCAAATACAAGAGTTTGATCCAGGTCAAAGGTCAGAACAGCCAACCTGGTGTTGGACAGCCAGTTCTTCCATGTCTTGGTGTAGTAGTGAGGGATAATTTCCAGCTGTCCGTCCTCCACAGCCTGACAGGGGAAGAAATAATCACATTTGAGTGTTTTGAAGTTCACGTATGAGATGACATCCCTTGACTTCTCTATTCTTACTATGTCTACATGATGGAGCTTGACGTGGTTACTTGAACACATGTGATGCAACGTCAAACTTCGGATACATAGTAACCTCCATCTCAACATCTCCACCAACTGACCTGTATAGCTTTTTTAGCCATTTTATCACAGCGAAGGAACCACTGCTTCTTCAGAAGGGGCTCAATGATGTCTCCTGAGCGGCTGGGACAGCGAGGGGGGGGGGAGGAAGAGGGACACCACAACACACTTGTTTCAGGAAGATGAAGAAAAGCAGGAGGACAGATATTGTGACACTACTGGAGATGTAACTCCACCTGTACATTCAAAGTTTATGTAATGTAATGGGAAAATTACATAGACAATGATTTATTTTCAATAATTGTTCCTTTCTTAAGTGATTAATTAGTTTTACTATTAATAAGTAAAATCCTCCAGTGTGCTGCTGAAATATATGTCTCATAAAATATATCCTACTAGTAAGTCCATCCAGTTCTAGAGACAGCTAAAAATGTTGTGACTCTGCATCTCTCCCCTAAGGACAAATGCACAGGAAAACAAGTGCCTCGAAGATATGCTGGGGTTACCATGTCCAAGGTTCTAGGTTGGAGCCAGGCACCAATCTAAAGACAAGATAGGTGTCTCTCTTCTAAGGACAGAATGACTGGCCCAGTCACTTTTGACACACTACATAGACAAATGCACAGGGACATGTTGGCTCCAACAGTCTGAGGGAGAAGATGAAGTGTTTTGTTTAAGATAAGAGTGTTTTCCAAACATGGCCTGGTTTCTGCTGGATGCATGGGGATATAAGAAACTGTCATATACTGTTTGGGGCACAGAACTGTGGCCACTCTGTAACTCTGTACATTGTGAAAGCTGTTCTAGTCATTTTGATTGTTCTCTGCAGAAAACAATTAAACCTTTTCACCGAATACCTTATCCCATTAAACCAGTTTGCAGCATGTCTTTATTTTGTCTCAACAAGGTCTATTCTGCCACTCAAATTCCTCCCTCGCTGAACAGAAACTTCCACAACAGTATAAAGCCACATTCAAGACGTTGGTCCTAATTTGTGTGGCGTGTCCCACACAGTTGGCCTTCAGCGGCCTTTTTCCGGCTGGCGTTGGCGGCGACCAATCACATGAATTGGCTATCGCCCAACGGCTGACAACACCAACCGAAAAAAGGCAGCTGAAGGCAGACAGTGCGAGATACACCACACAAACTAAGCCGACAGTCAGCTCAGTGTGTCAGGGCCTTAAGTTTGAAATATACCCTAAAGAAACAGACATGTGTGGTTCTTAAGCTCTGCTGTAAAAGATTGGAAGAACAAAGGGAATAGGGGACTTTTGCCCTAAAAGCATTTTGTACTTGTTTAGGGGAGGGGGACAAAAAATGTCTGATCAGGTTCAGGCTGCATGAAGGTGTGCTCCATCAGAACAGCTGTGGAACGACATGCAGCCCATTGAATGGACAGGATGCAGTACAGTCATACTGTATTTTCCAGTCGGCTGTCTCACACATGTATGAGAGAAAAGGTGTGCATCCATCCATTACATATGCACCTATAGGACAAAAGGCTGCAGACTTACAGACTGGATGGGCTGTGTTGTAAACAGTTAATAGCAATCACACTTTCCTGTGCATCAAAGTCTTTCTTTCTTTCTTTTTATAACCCTGTACTGTCTTTTGTGATAAAGCTTTTTGTGCTATAAGATGAATAACACTTTTAAAAAAAAAAATTACATTAACAGGAGCGGAGACATATATGCACACATAGAAAGTCGGAATAAGTCTAGTTGTGGGGGAGCGTGTGTCCCTTTGCATATGCTCCATAATTAAAATAATAACTATCATAATTATAATTTTCTCCTGCATTCTTTGCACTCTTCATTGCACTATTTTTGCAACCTGTCTATATTGTTTCTGTTTATAGTGTGTATATATTGTTTGTTTTGTTGTCGCATTGTGACCAATACGATCCAAAGAAAAATTCCTCGTATGTGTCCTCATACCTGGCAAATAAAGCTGATTCTGAAAGTGTGTGCATGTGTGTGTGCATGCGTGCGTGCATGTTCCTCTACCTGCAAATGGGTAAAGTCATGGCGTGATCCTTCTTTCCTCTGAATAGCTTCTTCTCAACCAGAGCATCCACAACAAGCTGTCGGGCATCAAAACGCTTCACTCCCTTAAAAGGAGAAAAAGACTCACACAATGATACCAGCTGGGACGAAGATACATCAAATCTGCTTCCTCTATCACTAAGCACAGGTCAAACAGGGTTTTACAAGGCCCTGGATGTTGTTGACTGCAACCTGAGACAGCTGACATATCCAGATGGCTCATATCTCTGTAACACCTCACATAGTAATACAGTTTCCAGATAATAACAGAGGTGCTCATGCACCTGCAGCCACTTTCCACAGGAGGGCGTCATGGTCCCATTTCCTCCAATCACAGTAAGGCGTGGCAGTGAGTGTCTCTGTGACAGCAGGAAGTCAGTGTGGTCATGAGCGGGGGTCACTTTCACTGCACCTACAGAACACACAGCCAGGGACCGAATCAACACGAGCAGCTCACACAATGTGACAGCAGTGTGTCCACAGGGGACAAAATGAAGGCAACACATTCTCTCTGCAATCTGCAATGAGCAAGCTGAATGGCTTTGGATGTTCACCAGTTCCTAGCTCCATGTCCACCATGGAGTCAGCGATGATGGGCAGGAGTCTGTTGGTGAAAGGGTGTCTGCATTGCTTCCCATGAACAGCCTGAAACAAAGGGGACATATTGGAAAGATATGAGCACAGCTCTCTTAACAAATGCCATGTGGTATTAGCCTGGCATTAGCATGAAGCTAAATGTCGCTACATGTAGCAGTGTATGTAATGTAAACACTGACGTAGTGGCACTGATTGATGTCACTTTGAGCCGTGAGACAAAAACTGTTGGAAACAGAGTGTTGACACAGTGTGGAATCTGAGGATTCTGCTCAGGGATCACTATTACATATGTTTACCGCGTCGTCAGCAAGAGCTCTACAACTCAACGTCAGTACTGTACAGAGACAGAACAACATGCACAGGACTACATGGTTCAGAAAATATCCTATTTGTTACTTGATCGGTTGATGCGTTGACTTTGATTTGGTCTGAACACATCTTAATGCTTTTGGCTGACTGGTTTGAAGTGTATGGCTCTGACCTACTCCCCCAGCAGTGGGCAGCCGTTACTACACACCAGTCTACTGAACGCTAAATGCCCCATGACATGGAGAAGAGCTGAAGTAAAGGAGCGGCTGGTAAGGGAAGCCCAGGTCATTGTCTGAGCAATCGGTAGACCAAACCAGGGCTGAACATGTGGTGGAATTTCCAGAAACCCCATCTTGTGGTATGATGAGACAACGGGAAAGCTTAGACAACATCAGGTCTTTCATAGGTCACAGGTCAGGGGAAGAGAATATTCGGCCAGTCTCTAATGACCAATAAATAAGCTGCATCTGATACTTCTCAGAGAGAAGAGAGAGAGAGAGAGAGAGAGAGAGAGAGAGAGAGAGACTGAACCCGGCTTTATCATCTGATACTTTCCAGAGAGAGAGGCCAAACTAGGCTTTAGCATCTGTGCTTTATGTGCCGGCAATATTTTTGTTTACCCTAAATGTCCAGCTGAACATAACTTCTCCAGCCTGAGTTTAAATACACCTTGAGGAAGACAGGAACTTCAGAGAGTTGGGACAACACATTAAACTGTACTGCCTGCTTAATTATTTCCTGATTGTTCATTAAATGCTCCAGTGTAAGTCATCACATATGTGATGTTGTGCTGCTCCTCCTCAGTTAATAATAAAAATGTAAACATTACTCAGATGAGATGCCCATGTTGTTCAGGGTCTGCTGGATGTAAAAGTATGCATTCTGTTGCTAACATGTAGCCATAAGCACTTGTCTGATAGTATCTCAGGGCTGTGTTACTGAGAATTTTAGTGTTGTCAACTCTTTTCCAATTAAAGTAGCTAGCACTAGCTCCAAAAGTCGCTAGATGATGTCACACACTCATTTGCATATTGGCGATGTCATCACGTATTATTTGCATTAAGCTTAGTGGCTATGTGGGTTGACTGGCTGCTGCATGGCGCAGAAGGAGGGGGAGAGAGAGCCCCCCTGCTGTTGGCAGAAGAGACAGAGGGTAGTGTCCTGAACACACTACTTTTTGCTGCCTCCAGCTTCTTTAGAAACAAAATTTGCCTTCTGGCAAACAGCCACATACCGAGAATTAAGAACAACACCCCTTCAACGTTCAGTGTCGCGTTAGGTCTCGTCGGTTTCATGCAGCGGCGCTATGTCGCTTTTTAGGTATTTGCAAATACGCAGTCTCATTCTTTCTTATATTAAGTTGTATCCTAAAAGGGTTTCCACACAGTAATGAAAAATGCTGTCCAGAAGCCTGACTCCAGGAAATCTCATTAGCAGGTTTTACAAGGCCTTATCAATTTCAACCAGTACGGTTCATGTAAGATCTCTCTGGGAAGTGGATTTTGGGGAGACAATGTGTGGGATGGGGATTTGTTCAGGCCCAGCAGGTCGCTTATTTACCAACAAAGTCAGGGAGATGCAAACTAAAGCTGCTGAAGGTTTAGTTTAATTCATTAGTTTATAATGTCGTGGACAGTCCCCCTTAATTCACTGTACAGTGAGGAGCAGCTTTAGCCTCTACGGCTAATTTCCAGCTGTAGTCCCCGGCCAGCTGAAATAGGCATCCTAAAATACAATGGTTAACATATTAAAATGAGTTACATTACATCTATAATGACATCACAGACTTTTCGCTTTTTTTTGGAGGAGTTGGGGAGGATGGTGCACGAACCCTTCAGAGTGGCCTCTATTGTTTAGCATGGTCTGAGGTCTCAAAGTACATTTCCAGATAACACATAATGGCTTAAAGGTGCCGTGCCACACAAAACCATCTTTGCTTGCCCTTTTTGAAATATGTTAGTTCCATATGTGTTTGTGTTATGTGGTGAATGTGAGAATGCTGTGCAAACCTTTTGCGTTTTTGTTTAGTTTTTTGTTGTTTGTGCTTTATTATTTACTCCATGGCTGTCTTACTTTATGTTGTATGTGCCCCATGAAGATTCAATAAAGATATGTTAAAAAAAAAAAGTACTAGCCTGATAGCGAGGGTCGTCAGGGTGGACAGCTACAGCCACATCTCCCAGCATAGTCTCAGGACGGGTAGTGGACACTGACACCTCACCATCTAAAAGACAGGGACAAGGGAAAAAGAAAATCATAATATAATTACAAAACAGAACAAGCACAACGTGTATTATATTTGCAGACAGTCACAAATACTCACCGTGGCCTTCTATAGGGTATGCAAAGGTAAGCATGGTCCCAAACTCCACCTTGTTTTCATAACCAGGAACAGACAACATGGTCTGCCCAGACAGCTCCTTTGAGTCAACCTGACAGCAAATCCACAAGTTCACATACAGATATGATTCTCTACAATAGTACATAATATGACAATAGTCATTACAGAAAAGATAAACAAAATGAATGAGGATTCTGTCTAAAAGACATACAATAGGTGGACAAAATAAGAGAAATGTTAGGCGCTTCGGCAAAGTGAGATTATCAGATTTGTTTTATGAAGCGCGCTAGGACACACTAACTGGTCATTAAAACTAGTCATGTTTTCAAGGTATCGTTGTTTCTGGAATTAGACATTTGGCAATTGAAGCTTTTTCTCCAATTACTTCATGTCGTATGGTCCTGAAGGGGGCTGGGAGGGAATATGTTTATGTTGTTAAGTGTATGTTTTAAAAAAAATTAAAAATAAACTTGGTAATCACAAAAAACAGTATTAAAGCAGGCCCTGATTATTGGCTAGAGAGCATTCAGTAGCATTTGGCTGCTGAGTAAGGAGAAACCACCACTGGTCTCCGTGACAAAGGAAGAGCCTTACTTATTTCAAAGTTTTACATCCCACATGTGTGGTGGTAACCATTATTTGGTCCAGCTGTTGTATTTGCTGTATCTGCATGTCATGCCGTTTCACCTCAATGTCAGAGATGGCAGATTCCAGAGCACAGCTCCAGTTGACCAACGCCTCAGAGCGATAAATCAGACCCGAGTCACACAGCCTTACAAAGGCCTCCGTCACCGCCCTGCTGAAGCCCTGAGACAGCATTCACACAAACAAACTACTTTCACAATTCTTTAAACATATTTTAAAAACTTTCTCAGCAAGGTTATACTTATATATAGAAGCATGCAACGACAAGTGTGTATTATACTGTAAATTCCCATGCTACTGTAGTATGTACGTTGCCAATAGCAAATAGTGGGTTATTAATACAAATATAATTTATTAATAATATATCGAATAAATAATAGTTGAAAATGTCTGACTGACATTTACATACTGTCATATGTTGAAAACTATTTTTAAGTGGAGACACAAACTGCTAAACTGAGTGAAGCGAGTAAAGTAAGTAAGTCAGTTTTCGATGGTTAGGCATTCACAATTAAAGAAGGAACTTATAATTCTTTGAAAACAAAACGTAATGTATTGCAGCACGTCATCGTCATTGACACATAATACATACATTTATAATCATTTATATACTTAGTATTATAGCTGGGAAATATGCTCCTGTCCTTATTTGATTCTTTCCTGATACATGGCTGCTGATTGGATTTGTATTGTGATTTTCAGTTATTGTGATTCTAGAAGTATTGAGTATTGGGATTTTCTTTTTCTTCTTTAACAAAAACTAAAGTTGAATAATACACTTCTAAAACTATATATCATGAGACATTTCTGAAAAACTGATAGTTTTTCATTTATTTACATTGGAAAAGAAGTACTTAATACTAATATAATACTTAAGAAATATTTTCTGCCTACTGTCAGCCAGCAGTACTGTATAAACAAAACATATTTAGGTGAATCTTTGGATAAAATAATAAACAAAACACACTGATTCTAAGGAAAGTCATTTTTAAAAATCATCGCAATATTTTCCCCATCCCTACTTAGTATATACTACCTATACTCTGTGACTCTATTAGGTACAGTGTACCAAATGGGTCACGTCCCATTGTATCTGAATTTTATGACATTAACTATTAATCCATAATTCCATTTAGTTGGTTTAAATAACAAACGACTGATGATGAATCAGAGGTTTTATTGTTCTTTTTTTTTTTTTTAAATACTTTATTGTAGTGTTTTCATATCGAGTCAAATGTTTTTCGGGTTTTTTCTGTTGCACTACAATTTTTTTACAATTTTATACTGTTTAATAATACAAAAGAAAAAAAGAAAAGAAAAGAAAGAAAAACTTGACTGAGAGCTCCTGAAATATGTTGCCCCCCCACAGTTAATCCATTATCACGTTCCAATCACATTACAGTCCTACACATTTCCAGGTGGTATGATATGTATGCGTGTAATCTCACTGGATCCATGGTGAAACAGGCTCGGCTCCAGTCCAGAGAGGCTCCCAGTGCCCTCAGCTGCTGGTAGATCTCCTCCCCTTTACTGGGACACACAGGGACACAGGCACCCAGCTCAATGAGGCATATATTGAGGGGGGAGGAGGGGGTGTCATAGTGTGAATACTCACTCATTCTTCCATTTCCAGACCTCATGTAAAAACTCCTGCCTGGTAAAGTCCTGTCTGTGCTTCCCTCCTTCTTTCAGCAGCCTCCGCTCCACCACCGTCTGGCACACACGCACGCACGCACGCACGCACGCACGCACGCACGCACGCACGCACACACAATGTTTTAAGGGTCTCTCAAAAATCTGGTACAGAAAGAACATTTAATTCCAGACGAAAATGAACCTAATTTACCACCTATTAATTACAAACAACTTCTATGCTTCTTGTATAAAATTTCACTCTGTGACATAACATTTCTTATACATGGCTTTCAGAGCTAACTTTTTTATGTGCTGTTTTTTGTTATAAAAGGCACTGCACATCAAGTACAAATACATTTCAGTTTACTCACAATAAGGAGCACTACTTGGCATTTGAAGACAATGGATTTCCGGAGTTCAAATGTAAGTGACATAGGCAGCAAAAATAATGGACTGAGCTTTTGAGCAGAAAAGTGAAGCAAACGCTGAAGCTCCTTAAAGCTGCTTTCACTCTAATTTCCAGCAGGGGGCGAGTCCACCGGCTCCAAAAAGAATTCTGTTTCTATTCAAGTCTATGAGAAAATGAGCCTACTTCTCTCTTAAATGTATTACCTCAGTAAACATTTTTATAATGAGTTTATGGTTTTAATCTCTAGTTTCATGAATGTCTCCAGTACCCAAAGGTTAGCACAGCACCATGAAACTATAAACAACATGCATAATCCTCCCCAGCACCACCCTGTCTCAAATATTGTCTCATCAGGTTTAAATAATGCTACATGCCCATTAATTATTTAGTCTATGGTAAATCCACAGTCCTCATTCTGTGCAAAAATGCATTGCGCAGTTCAGCTAAACCTAATATGAAGCTTCAGAGTTGGTCAAATCAACTAGATCTCACAAAATGATAGAATAAACAACGACTGCGGATTTAATCCCTCATCCTTTTCACTGGCCATCTCTTCCAGGCCAGTATGAACAGGAGCAACATTTACAGCCACTGACCTTTCTTTCAAAATTGAGAGAAAAGGAGATTGGGAAAAATGTGAGCCAATTATTCAAATCCAAACCTAGAGCTGCAAAGATGAATGGATTAGTTGTCAACCAACTAAATGAATATTTTTACATTTGAGGAAGTCATCTTGGGCTTTGGGAAACACTGATTTAACAACTAATCCATTCATCCAGAAGATAATCCACATATTAATCCACAATGAAAGTAATATTTAGTTGCACCCTTTCCCAAACTGCCATGGAATAGGAAGAAGAGAAGAGTCGTCGTACCTGTGTTGCAATCCCTGCATGGTCACATCCAGGCAGCCACAGCACTCGGTAACCCTGCATCCTTCTCCTGATGGACACAAAGCCACATTTTACTGCTCCAACAACACATAAACCTTCTTAAATAATCAACTGCATTTATTGTTGGCAGTTACCGCCGAACCAGCACGTCTTCCACAGCCACAGTGAGAGCGTGTCCCAGGTGCAGAGTGCCCGTCACGTTGGGCGGAGGGATACAAAGGGAGAAGGTCTGGTCCACAGAGTGAGGTAATCTCTCCTGATGGATAGGACAATATGACATTTAAAGTCTGAAAGCAGAGAAGAAAGAGGCAAAGCTGCCATGTGTGCAGCACAGTGTTCTTTTTGTCCTCCAAGTCCAACCGAGTCATCCCTTCTTAGAGTCCAAACTCATGTCAAAAGGGTTTTTAAAAATGTTTGGTAATATTTCTTAATCATTAAGTCATAGTAACTTCTCATAAATTGGTTGCAAAGGGCTTTATCAAAGCCGAGACTTACATAAAATGACATGGTCAAAAATGAAAAAGATTGTAATAAAGATTATAAATCAAAGGGCTGGATGCGCTCCACTCTCATAAATACCTAGAAAGCTTTAATGCTGGGTGCTGGATCCTAAAAAGGAATAATCATAAATAAAGCCAGACATGTCCGTTGTGTAGAAGGAAATTACATCTAAATTGGAGTAGCTTAATTTATAAAGACTTAATAAATAAAATAAAAGAATAATAAACTCCATGAGATATGAAACTATATATAAATTCAGTTAAAAGTCTGTTTTAAGATGTGTTTTTTGCTATTTTTAAAAGCAAATCCAAAAGTACCTGTATAGATGATAAACACGACTTCATTCCACAGTTGAGGTGCCGTGACAGCAAATGCACGGTCATGCCTGGTGGCAACGACCCGCTACGCCCGCATCGCACTGAACTAATACTACTATTATTATTTCTAGTCATAGTTCTAATATCTTTATTGTTACTATAACTCCCACTGTTCATCATTCCAACTGCTATAATTATGAATCATTTTTCTCTATATCTGTATATACGGATGTAATAATTAATGGTTTAACAGTGAACCAAGGTTAAAATGTTGACGATAACAATTACAGTTTTCATTTAAAATATCATTATTATCACAGTGGATTACCACGGTGTGGGAACCACGTCTTTAATCCTGCCCAGCTTCATCCGAGTCTCCTGAAGTTGCCGTGCAGGTGCACTACGTAGCTTACTACGTACGTTTCTTGAAGTTGGAATCGTAGCGGAAGGAGGAGATGACAGCGCTCAGGACATTTATTAGCCTTCTAAGAGGACTAAGTCTGAAGCATGGGCATATTTTGGTTACTATAAGAATGCAGGACAGTTTATTGCAGATAGTTATCCTGTCTGCAGAACGTGCAGGTAAAACATTGCTGCTGAAGGCACTGAATGCGTTTTTAAAAATACCGTGATAATACCGAAAACTGTGATAATTTTGGTCACTATAACCGTGAGGTTAAATTTTCATCCCGTTACATCCCTATCTGTATATTTGTATCAGTGTCTGTGTCCAAACTGGCAGTGACAGTCCCACAAAGAGAGCCTGGGTCTGTCTGAGGTTTCTGCAAAAAGGGAAGTTTTTCCTCACCACTGTTGTACCAAATGCTTTTCCTAGACAATTGTTGGGTCTTTGTAAATTATAGAGTGTGGTCTAGACCTACTCTATCTGTAAAGTGTCCTGAGATAACTTCTGTTAAGATTTGATACTATAAATAAAATTGAATTGATCAGAAATGCTCCGGTAGCCTTCCTGCTTCTGCCAGTGCTTGTGTTCGATGACTACTTGCTGCACTGCATTGTAATAACTGCTGGAATGGAGCCATTGTTAATGTTATTAGTTCCACCTGTGCTTTCACTGCTATGACATGTCAAATGTTTGCTATGAAAAGTGAATCTGTGAAGACTGGCGTGGGAGGGTGTCTACCTGCGGTCACGGCACCCCTTTTCTTTACTGCTTCTCTTCATAGTCGTCAGATTAATCTACCAATCCTTATAGAGCTGGCTCAGATCTGCTGTGGACCAGCTCTTAATTTTGCTGGTATAGTTTTAGAGTGTTGGGGGACTTCCTTTGACACACTGAGCTTCTCTTTCCTCTCTTTCCACCTGTATGCATCCATGTCCCAGAAATGCTTGGTACTAACTTAGCTCCGAGGAGCTTATTTCCCAGAGTCCTTATGTTTTTTCGCCCCGCAGTTTTCCTTGGACTAGGATGGCACCTACAATCTGTTACACCCTGTAACGCCCTGCAAAGCTATAAACTACTACAGCTACTATTTCTAGTCATAGTTCACACTTGAAATATGTTTTATTAATAAATGTCCTAGTATTGCTACCTGTTGCTAAAAGGCTGGGGTTGTTAAACGTGTGGCTCTTTTTGTGTTCTGTTATAACTGAACAGTGACTCTATTGTTTCATGCAAATACAGTAGCGGACCCTTAAAGGTCTATGTAAAGAACCAACAAATGCAAATGCAGGAGGTGATGAGGATCCTAAAAACAGCATTATTAAAGAAGTAGTTATAGTGTGAGGTGTTGTTTTGCTCTAAAAGCCTCACATGTTGCTCTGGACGGAAGAAACCCTCTTTCTCCCACCACTGATACCAGCTGGACTCCACATACTCTGGACTATACGAGGAAGGGAACAGGGAACTGGTGTCTGCAAAGAAAAAAAAAAGTTACATTTTAAATTCTGCAAAGACACGGCAGGCAGACAAGCTGGTGCTAGAAAAATCACCTTTCTTTGTCCCAGCAAGGGTTGGAGCAGTGTACACTATCTTCTGCTTCTCGGTCCATATAACAGCTTTATCTTCAGCAGTCTGGAAACACAAATATCCCAGTTCAGCAAGGGCTGGGTCAGTCTCACATAGCCAGAACTTCCTCCACAGTGCTGCGGAGGAGGGTCTGGTTAGTCCACAAGGCATTGTCGGATGGGAGAAAAACGTTCTCTAGTTTATAAGCATTTCTTTAAACCAATCACAATCCTCTTGGGCAGTGCTAATCGCATGGACAGAGCAAAGCTGCAAAATAGCCTCGGGAAGAGACTTGTTTTGGTGGAACAGGTGTACGTTAAAAAGTTGTTTTAGACTTGCAACAGAAAACTCAGATTGGACAGATAGTCTAGCTAGCTGTCTGGGTTTACCCTGCAGAGATCTGAGGAGCAGGTAACCATAGTCCTACACAACAGACAGACATCCAGCTGAAATGAGGGAAATCTGGCAGACTTTCCAGGGTTCTCAAACACACTGTAATACTATCATCAGAATCAGCTTTTTTTGCCAGGTATAAGGACACATACGAGGAATTTTGCTTTGGATCGTATTGCTCACAATGCGCTTACTCATACAAAACAAACAATATATACACACTATAAACAGAAACAATGTAGACAGGTTGAGACAATAGTGCAATGCAGAGTCCAAAGTATGCAGGAGTAAATTATAATTATGATAGCTATTATTTTAATTATGGAGCATAGTGCAAAGGGTGCTGGAATAGATAATATTATGTCATTATATAAGTATAATTATACAATTATTTCCTTATGGCGGTTTGATGTCATTCGGCATTTTAGACATCAGATGGAGGCGGAACGGTTTAACTGATGCCTCCTTCCTACTTACACTGTGTTGACTTGACAGTATGGCCTCGTCCCGTTCTCGTCTACGCCTCAGTTTCTCTGCTTTGGTCCGGGGAGAGGAGTTGGACTGAGAAGAGGAAGATGGTTTGGGTGGGATGCCGAAACACAGTCTAGCTGCTCCTTCTCCTGGCAGCCTGCAACTCAGAGCACGACCTGCCCTCCACATCTCTACGCGCGCGCACAGACGCACAGACACACACACAAACACGTCATGTAAAAGTCGGCTAGCTAAACGTGAAATAAGTTTATCTGCGATGACAGTTTAACCGCTTTACTTACTGTGCTTTCAATGCAGTGCTCTGAATGCCAGCCACGACCTTTTAACTTAGCCACTTCGTCATTGTAAGTCCTAGCGAGAAAGTACATTCTATAATGTTTGTCATTGTATGTATACTCTAACGCTACATCACTGTAATCTCGCAGAATAATTGTCATTCCATATTACTCTGTTATAATAGTTGTCCTTGTTTTATTCTTGGCATGTGGGTGCTGTTTGTTGACGGACTGTTAAAACTTCACGGACAAGAGGAAATAACAACTGCTGTCCGTCTGGAAATATCTTCCCCACAACACTAAGCTGTCTGTCACGCAACGCAAAACAGGAACGAAGCATCCTGCCTACGTTTAAAAATAAAACAACATATGGAAATAATATAACCAAAAATGCAATATGGATGTGCTATATGGTGTTTCGTTGCATACATGATGTTATGAAACAACATAAAACAGTGGTTTTGCGGTATTTTTTTGTTGTTGTGAAATGTAGCGTTAGCTGAAAAAATCTTTGACATAAACACGTTACACTTCCGTTTTGAGTGTGACCAAATATGAGGCTTGACTTTGTGTTAGCCACATCTTCCCGTAGTGTTCAACGCCTCGAAATTTTTAGGTCGAGAAGCTTCAGTCTGAGCACAGGGTGTGATTTAAAGAACCAAGGTTGCCATTGTAGCGATCATATCGTTATATTACAGACACTGTCTCTCAACTGACGGTGGACTCCGATTCTTTATATATTAAAGCTAGCTAGCTAACGATCGCGTTAGCAAAGCAGCTCCAGGGATGGCGGAGGTTCCAGGGACTTCGAGTGAGACGATAACGGAGACTGTTCAGACTAGCACACCGCCACCGCCCCAGCAGGTAAGCAGGCTGGCCGTGAACACGGTTTTGCTCGTTACAAACCGCTCGGTGGTTTCCAGCATGACTGAGCTCACTTTGCCTGTGTACCGCGTTCAGAAGTCAGCTTGAAACCATAGCTTACCGCGGCTCTCAGCCCAGCCTTATGAAGCTTCACTACGAGGCCTAATGAGTTACGTTAATTGCGTTAATCTCCTCTAAAATGGCAATACAAGTACTTTTGACATTACAGCAACTGTATATCTTGGTTATGTGCGAAATGCTTTCATGTAACGTCATGTATTGACAGTGACGTTAGCTCCTCTGGCTACCACAGCTGGTATTGAACTCACGGCTTTTTGGCGGTACTGATATGAAAAACAGCAATAAGAATGTCAAGTCAAATCATATCCTGACAAATGCACTCCATTGCGCCTGGAGGGTACTGATTACAGTAAAAACATCATGCGTCTGTTATGTTAACCCCCCCTGCCCATGTGCTTCTGTTCTGGGTCTGTTTTTCCTGGTTCCTTAGTTCCGATGAAGGAATATAGTGTTATTTTCAATTTATGTGGGATTTACCATGTAATTCCCCCTGAACAAAGCCAGGTTCACAAGGAAATCGACATATATCCCAGACCTCAACTCTATCCAACACCTTGGGATGAACTCGAAGGCTAATTGCAGGCCAATTCATCGCCCAACGTTTGTGCTGGACAGCAGAGGCGTTGCTAGGCATCGGCGTACCCGGCAGTGTTGCCAGATCTTGCGAGACAAATAAGCAACCAGGCATGTGAAAACAAGCGACTTTTTCTACGGAGCCCCCCTAAGATCCTGGAAAATAAAAATAAATAAACTGTGTGCACGGTTTTACAATCCGTGGGGACGGATTGTCAATTTCCATCCATGTGGACAGAATGGTAAACTGCACACACGTTAGTTTTATTTTCTCTCCCTGCACTTCAGGGCAATGACCTTAGGAGGGAGTTAAACCGCATTTTAACATTATTTAACATTAGAAAACTGATGGGATATCAAATACACACTTTCACTTCACAGTGATTTTGAGTTGTTCCCCACGACAGGTTGAATCCATTCTTTTACTCCATTCTCTTTCTCCCAGTCTTTGTTATATTTCTTCCCGTATTTCACCCACTTTATCCCGGGCATTATTCCTCCAAAAACTCACCTACAGTCCAGTCACCATCAGTCACTATTCGCGCATTTTCCTAACCAGAAAAAACAGATTGCCCTGCTCTGTCTCTGATTGGCTAGTACTCGTTGCCATCTGGGTCAGAGCCAATTAGAAGTAGGAAGTGGGCGGGAAATAACTCTGTTGACTCCTGTGTGTATGGGGAAAGGGGAGGGACTGAAGGAACCGGCAAGACAAACTCCTACGTTTAAATAACATATAGAAAATATCTGCTTGACAACTTATTATGGAGCTGGGAACAAGCCCAAATAAGCAACTACACTTTAGTAACAAGCCCAAGAAAACCGCAACCCGCGACTACCATTATTTGTAAGCGACTGGTACCCGGCTACAGCCCCGAATGTTTTATGAATAGCCCCGGATCTCTTGCTCTGTGTCTCTCTCTAGCTCTCTCTTTTCTCTTTTTTTCTTCTTTTTTTTTTTTACAAAAACAAGTACAATATAATTTTTTTAAAGCCCCAGAATGGCACATGCAATTTAAGAAAACAAGTATTTTCCAAGGCACTCACAGTTGTAACATATTTATTTTTGTAGAACTCATGGCAGAACTGTAACTACCATAAGTGACTATCATGCCGTATTTGTCAGAGCCAAATCAGTCTAATACACTGATGTCATCAACACAAAGTTTAGGGACACAATGATTTTAGTTCCGTGACGTGACGTTTCCAGTCTATGGTTCATATCCGTGTTTCCTTTAGGATTTTTTTTTTTTTAGCAGTGGGGGCAGGTCTGTCCAAACAACCCCCACCCTCCCAAGTGTTAAGTTGAACATTGTCCAATTAGAACTGACCCACCGCAGTGACGTTTTTGGTAGAGCTGTTTAATAGTCGACTCGGAAGAAAGCGAACGTTTTGACAGTAACACAACACCATCATCAACACAACAGTATGTGGAGTTAAAGTGGACGGGCAAAATAATCTCTGAATAGTTCTACTTGTTGTTAAATTGCAAAGTGAGGGGCAGCCAACGAGGGTTGCATTATGGGCAGGATAATTTAAAAGGCAACCGAGACTACATTGTGCATCTGCCCTATTTCTGATACCGTGGCGGCAGTTGTTTTGCCATGGAGGGCCGCCACCACAAAATCAACATAGAGGAAACACTGCAGATTCAAACACACAGGGCTCTGAAGCAGATCTGTGCTCTTGTTGTAAAAATAGAGATGAGCAGTGTGCCTTCCGTGGTCTGTGCAGCTTCAGGTTATAATGGATGCAAAATATTGGGACTTTATTCTTGTAATATCCTATTATAACTATTTTACACTAGAAGACAACCAATATGGGATTTTCTCTGGCCGATGCCGATCTTTAGAAATCAGGGTCAGCCGATGGCCGATAAATGCTGCCGATTTATTTTGGCCGATATGTGCTTGTTTTAAAACCTCTACTTGAAAGAGAAAAATGTCTTTTTATTGCAAAGAAATTAAAGTTTTGAATGAATTCCTAAATCTTTTGGTTATATCGCTGTCATGTGACCCAGATAATTTAGTAATCAAAGGAACCATGCCATTTTATTCTCATAAAACAGTGTATTTTTTGCTTAAATGAACATAAAACTAACAATTCTAATCAACATTTATACCCCTTAGGATGTGAGCAATTAATTCCAGTTAAACAAAGAAACATTGATTTATGTATAGAAGTTGCAATTAGACAATTATGTAATAAGTGTAATGTGGATATGACGACTTAGTGGGCAAACGTAAATAATAGAACAGCTAGTAAGTCTGGTTCAAAAAATGACATCATTTTACTACTTTACCTTTGAAACCAGTAAAGGACAACGTTTGTGTCACATCACAACCCAAAATCTAAGACAATTTCTGTAGTCTCATATCCTGCTATTGATATAATATGGATATATTGCCCAGCGGCCCTATGTAGACTACAGGGGCTTTGTGCTGTGTGATGACACTGTTTGTGCCCAGTTCCCATTCGATGGCCAGTATCTCACAGAGCTGTCAAATGTTACAGGAGGGACGCAGCCTGACCATCAAGCTGAGGAAGAGGAAGACGGAGAAGAAGGTGGAGTGGTCCAGTGACACCGTCGACAACGAGCACCTAGGAAGAAGGTCTTCAAAATGTGAGTCCCTGTTCCTTATCAAGGCCCCTATACGCTGTGGGTTTTTGTGCGGCCTCTGTCAGACCAAAGTTAACAATTTAAGGTTGTCTGTCCTAAACGGTAGTCCTAGATGTCACTGGGAGCCAAGACCAGCAACAGTTCTAAAGCTTTGGAGGCTAGATCCAAATCCAGTGTCAATCCAGGAGCTAATTCTCCCAATATGGCAGCTGCTACAACCCACAAATGAACCAATCACTCTATAGAACGATTTCTTGAGACAGTCCTTACAGTAACTTAAGATCACTCTTTACAATCATAATGTTGAGATGTTTTCTTTAGTATCAGATGAATCCAGGGATGTTTAGCTGTACATCCATGGTTAGAGTGCTTTTTATGGTTGAGATTCTCCAATGCTGGAGCCCACTGATTCCATGGGACTATTATAGTCCGGTTTGTATCACAAAAAGGATGATGGGAACTAAGGTTCAAAACCTCAGAATGGTCTTAAATAGAAATAAGTAAAACAGAACAGACATGGTCCAAAATGAACTTTTTCGTCCACCAGTCAAATGGCTAGTGAATGTTCAAATCTTACCAGCCACTCAGTAGATTACCATTGTTTTTTTCTATCTACCAGTCACTTTTCAATTTTGCCAGCATTTGGCTGGTAGATAGCGCTCATTTTGAACTCAGCAAACACAAGCGTATCTTAATTTTGCTCCTTCAATATATATATATATATATATATATATATATATATATATATATATATATATATATATATATATATATATATATATATATATATATATATATATATATATATATATATATATATATATATATATATATATATATACGCCCCAAGACATGTATACGACATGCCAAATTGTGGCATTCCTGATGTATTCATCCTAACGATACCAATATGTGACATGCATAAAGTAGCTAAGACATCAGAATCACTTTATTCTCCAAATGTACAGTATGCACCGGAATCTGACCTGGTTATGATACAGCAAAGATGACTTCAGAATAATGTGTTGCATTGTATGAAAGATAATGATGCATATCTCTAAGTTTCAAAAATAACCATGATAAACAATAATAGCACGCCATTAGTCTGTACATGTTTGGTGGATTATTATATGATGACCCCGATGAAAAAGTTGTCATAATCTCAAAATTCATCTAGAATTCTGACTCTTTTCTCAGAATGCAGTACATATCAGAACTCACACAATTCATTTTATATATGTGCTAATTTGTTAAAGGCAAAATATGTGTCAAACCAATCTGAGTGAAGTATTGTGGTGCTGCAGAGACATCCTAGTCTACAAATCCTTTCCTACAGACTAAAGAAAAAAATCTTTGTTTGGTACAGACCCTCACAAAAATCACACTTTACATTTACAATTTTTTTTTTTAAATGAGTGAGAATAAAAATGATTGTTCATATTGCAAACCCGATATCAGTCAAAATATTTTCCTCATATCGTGCAGCCCTATTTATAACCGTCTGCTTCCTGCTGCACTACTGGATTCATCAGATCAAACAGCTGGAAAGCTATTTTTATCACATGCTCCATTTTTAGTTGCTATTTCTGAACAGAAATGTTTGAACAACGTGCCATGTTGTAATTTTGATTGTCAAACTGAGAACTCTGAGCTTACAGTGAGTCCAGTGAATCAAGTTAAGTGTTGACACAACACAGTAACGTGAGCTATTTAAATTAACTGATACATGGTCAAACCTCATTATCTCTTACCAGTGGATCTCCGTGTGTACTTCGTCCACAGCAATCCCGCCAATCAGTCCCAAAACATCCCAATCAGGGAGGAAATGCCCTAAACATATTTGTTGTAAATCTTTACAATCATTCCCTGAAAGAACCAAGCAGACCTCTCTTCTTGCACCATCCAAGTTTTCTTCAAAGCTTGACATTTATAGCGTGTAGCGTTGCTCAGAGATTAATGTTGGTCGATGCGACTCGAGTTTAGAGTGAAGTCAAAGAAAGCGTAAAGTGAAGGACATTAATTAACCGTGGTCAATATGGACTACATCAGTGTTGTTTCTCGATATATCGGTCGGTATTAGACATTTCTCGATCTATCAGTATCGGCATTAACAGCTGATAAAATATATATATATATATATATATATATATATATATATATATATATATATATATATATATATATATATATATATATATATATATATATATATATATATATATATATATATATATATATATATATATATATCAGAATTATTTATGACAACCATATTATGAGTGTTTGTCCACCAGAGGGCGCTCTACAAGTCCCTGTTGTATTATTATTTTTTGTTATTGTGTTTTTTTTTTTTCAAAGGGCCTTAAGTTTCCTATCTTAAGTTTGTATTTTATTTATCAGAACTTTAATATATTTTGATGTTCCTCTGTTCTGTTGTGACATTTTGTGACAGATTATATTATTTTAGTGAAGACTCATAAATAACTACAAATAACTAATGTTAGGGAAATCTGTTTATATTTATCTTTTCTGGATTATTTTTTAAAATATATATTGGAATATCAGATTTTTAAATAACCACATATTTGTATCAGTATCGGTCGGGCTCTAGTTTTTGATCCGTTGTGACCCGGTGCTGTGTGTTGTGTTTCTGATCCGTTGTAACCCGGTGCTGTGTGCTGTGTTGTGTTTCTGACCCGTTATTACCCGGTGCTGTGTGCTGTGTTGTGTTTCTGATCCGTTATGACCCGGTGCTGTGTTGTGTTTCTGACCCGTTATTACCCGGTGCTGTGTCCTGTGTTGTGTTTCTGATCCGTTGTGACCCGGTGCTGTGTGCTGTGCTCCTGCAGGCTGCTGTATCTATGAGAAGCCGCGGCAGTTCGGAGAGTCATCCTCTGAAAGCGACGGAGACGATGACGATGAAGGCTGCGGCAGTGCTCACTGCATCCTGGGCCACGGCAGGAGGGGTCATGGACAGGGGGGAAGCGGGGGGACCACGAGACCCCCAAACTCTGGAGGGTCACACACACACTAGCTTGGCTCAGCACGACAGTGACACATTACAGCGCTGCACTCTTGTTTAGTTTAGCTCCATCATTGAAGCCCAGGTAGGCCTGATGCTGCCAGACACTCTGCTGGAGCCGGGGCTGCTGCTCTGGAAACACAGAGCAACAGGGATTACTGAATTAGCCACATTGAAAATCCTGCTCTCCTTTCAACAGCTAAAAGCATGCTCAGTATTGTGCCAACTGACATACATAACTTGGAATGAAAGCTACAAGCTGACATTTTAAATTTCTTTTAAAGAATTAGTGCTTTTAAAGCACCAAAAGGAGACATGCTGTAATAATAGAATGTAAGAGGCCATAGCAGTCTTTTTGTGTGTTTTAGCCCTTTTACAACAGACCACACACAGTACGCATTGCATCACTACTGAGCAGTTCCAAGCATGGAGCAGAATGGTGGGATTAAAACACTTTACTAGTTGTCAGGCAGCCGTTGGTTTCCATTTATTTCACTAGGCTGTCTGAGGTTTGACATCCATCACAGTGAACATCATGTTTGCTTTGACTTTTGTCAGAGTTGTTATGCAGAAATGCAATTAAGGTCACAACTGACAATTAGTTTCATCATCACTTAATCTGCTGAATATTTTCTCAGTTAATGGAAAAGTCAATGTCAGCAGACAGACCAGAGTCTATCCCACTGTCCAGGACCAATGGAAGCATCCGATCCTCACACAAACAGCAGAGGCTAGACCAGCAAGCGTTTCTTACTTCAGAAAGACAAAAGATTAGCAGAACTCAATTATTAGTTGCAGATTAATGACACACATGGACAAATCTGTTCTTCTTTATAATTGATTTGTTTTCAGTTAATTTATCAATTATTTAATCTTCAGAATGTCAAAAAGAGAAAAACAGATGAACTATTAGGCAACATCTGAAAATGTCTTGTTCAGGCCAGAGATATTCATGGTAGTGAAAATACGTTGGCAAATTTTACTGATTAAAATGTATTGATTTTTACACAAAATGTGTCATAAGCTTGCACTTACACTGCATGACCAGCCAATGGTAACTAACCTTTTACAACAATAAAAAACAGAAACAATGGATTATACGCTGCTGTATGATTTCCAAACTATCGGGCTGTAATAAATGAGGTAATGCATGTAAAAACACTAGCTGCATACTTCTATTGTAGTTATGTCACCATGTCGGAAGACGACATGGATTATGAATGAGCCTTATTGAAAATGCTGGTCTCCTTTCAGCCGCTAATACATGACCCTTTAACACACAGATGTGCAGGGCTGATGCGTTGGACTATAGTTACGTTTGTGCATGTTTTTGGCTCTTGCAGACCCCGTGATAGGGCTTCAGGTCTCTAAAAGTGAGCTGTTGATACTGTAGTGAGATGAGTGGAAACTAATGGCTGCTGATGAAGCCGAGCTAAAGCAGTTTGGAGTGCATCAGCAGTAATGCAAAGTGTTTGTGCCATGAATGAGCTGAAAGGTATAAAATCAGTGGATCTAATGTGACCATAATGACATCAGTGCAGTCTGGCGGTGTCCCTGACACACACACACACACACACACACACACAGGCTACCTGCCTCTGGGTTTCCTTTTGACAGAGTTAATTGTATATAATACTGCACATTGTTTCGTATTCTGTTTGATTTGCTGCTCTTCATTCTAAACTTGCTAACCCTGGACATGCAGCGGAGCTCGGTCTGTGTAGTAACAGTGCCATTACACACCACTAGGGCTGGGTTCAAATCAGTGTTTCCCACGGATTAGAAAGCATTTGGGGGGGGCATGACGTCATTATGCAGTCATTTGCATAAAGCTTACAGGTTGTGTGAGCAAGGTAGATAAAAAGAAATAGAAATCTTTAGCCAAATAATCACAAAGTCAATACAGGAATTTATTTGACCTTTTTATAATTAATACTTAGGTAGCCTATCTTTGAAGTAAAAAAGAAATTCTACAAAGGGAGGGAAACAGATCATTAAAGAATTCTCAAAGAAGGGTGGCAAGCCCAGGGCCAGGCCAGCTCATTGGTGTCTTTCTCCCGTCCTGTCTCACTGTCTCTTCTACCTACGCCGACCCCTGCCTCTTCTCCCGTTTTTACCTGCCTACACACTGTGCACAGTGCTGCCGCACATGAGAAGAGGGGAGGGGAGGGGCTGCTCTTCACAATGACCGGAGGCGGTTTTGGCAGACACAGGAGAGATATACCTCACCTTTTTACAGAAAGTTGCCAGATTTGTCGCTGGTCGCTTTTGTGGGGGGTAAAATAGTCACTAATGGGGTCTGAAAAGTTGCTAAATCTAGCAGCTAAATTGGCAACACTGTTTTCATGGAGACAGGCACTGTGTGCACGGAGGAGAGGGGCTGTCTCTCTGTGTAAAGCAACAGAGAGATGGAGGAAATTTAGCTGAACGAATGTGTGTTTTAAATGGCATTAAAAAAAAAAAATAACACACATTGTGTGGCGTTGATTGTGTGAAGCACCGCCACAAATTAGTCTGTGTGGGAAACACTGGTTGAAATAATCCATTCTCCAATTAAAATCCATCTTTGAGTGACCTGATATTGATTAATAAAATCCAGAAATCAATCTTTTAATATCTGCCTTTTCACCATGGATGTGGTTTCTTAATGTTAAACATGAACCTGGTGCATTGTAAAGTAAAAAAAAAAAAAAAAATCTGAGGGTTGCTTCTTGCTTGTACAGTTTACAGCAGAAGTTCTCTGAGAACCTCTTTTATATCCAAGATAAACTGGTGTTGTATGTGAAAATCCTCTAACCTAACGAATATGGAATGGATGATGTAATGGATTTGGGAAATCCTTGCCCGTCCCTACAAAGCAGAATGTGAGGTGTAGAATAGAGTGGACACAACAAAGATCTCACTTTATTTTAGGCTGAGCCAGTATTGCTGTTTGTGATGTTCAGAGGAGTTTTGAAGTTAGTGCCCAGTGAACATATGCACTGTCGTCACATTATTACCCCTCATCAGCACCATCACCTGTTAGCCCTACAGAACCAGCCCTGGGCCCGGCTCTGCATGTGCGGAGAACTTTATTCACTTGATCTAACACTGGATCTTTCACTTCTTTCAACCTGTTTTAATGCTGAGGCTGCTTGTCATAGAAAAAACATAATACTAACTTTATTTATATATCACCCATCCAAAACATAAGATATAAAATAATTGCAACAGTATGGCTTTTCAGAAAAAGCCATATGAGAAACGTGAGTTTTAGAATGAGATTCTGAGTTTGGAGTGTACAGCAAAAGGCCTGATCACCTGATGGGACGGCACCAGGGTTAGGAACCATGAGGAGGGCAGCCTTCAGGTCACAGATAGATTTTATTTCATGTTAATTTGAATAGGGACAGATGCTAAGACATGGATATTTGTGCAACAAATCTCCAATGTACAGCAGCATCACAGCAGTTATAGCTATTGCTAATTTCCAATGGCCGTACCTAGAAGTCCTTTATAGAGGCCCATAGGAGCCTGAGCATTTGAAAACCAAGCTATAAAATTGATTCTAAAACAGGCAACAAGTAAAAGGGCAGGAAGGGTGGCTGGGAAGTGGAGTTAAAAGCCTGGCAGTTGGACAAAATAGGATTGCAATACTTCAGTCCCCTGAGCATCAAAAGACAGCGCTGGGTCAAAAAGTACACCTCGGTAACAGGCTTCTTCATCTCTCAGATTAGTGA
The DNA here is from genome assembly GCA_013375575.1 of Percina caprodes. Lineage (NCBI taxonomy): Eukaryota > Metazoa > Chordata > Actinopteri > Perciformes > Percidae > Percina > Percina caprodes. The sequence continues at coordinate 524,664 of JABXJD010000353.1, forward strand.
AGTTACAGATTGTTACAGGCTCAGGGGTAATTTACGTTTCCGTTATCTATCAGACAGGTGGATATTTCAGCCAATACTAGCTGGTATACTAGCTGTCTGATGTCATTTAAAACAGATTTAAACTCTCTAAAATCAATACCACTATTGGCCTTGAGAATCCAGTATGTTTCCGACTATGGTCTTGAGTCTGTGTGAAGGTGAGGGACATTACTCGACCTATCACCACGCCAGCTGTTAATACTCAGGACTCTTATTTTGAAATAAAGGTTGTGGTCATGAGGGAATTGAAGACTATATCCATCACCTGTGTTGGAAGAACTGAAGGTCTGGTTGACATCATGTGACCCTGGGTTGGTTCAGCTCCACATGAAGAACGGGCCCTGGCTAGTTCTGTCAAAGTTAAGCTCTCGCCTCCTAACCAAAAGCTTTGATTCTTTGTTTTTGCTGTAATCACTCTGTTTGTTATTTCATTTTCTGACAGCATTAGATTTGATGAATGCTCAGAAGAGTGTAGGTATTTTAAATTTCTTAAATCCTCTGCTGGTTTTCATTTGCTTGATTGATTTAAAATGAATCTGTTGACTCCACGAGACAATCGTGATGACATTTTGGGATCCAAAGAATTGTTTTGGAATTATGTCTTTGCACAGGATGTTAATGAGTGGTATAAGACAAGTTCACTTAACACCCATAGGTTCCCATTAAATTCAGTTTCTTGTCAGGCGTAAAAAAATAAAATCTACAAAATGACTATGAACTTGATTTAAAGACTGTGGCTGTTTGTGCTTTTCCTGCTGTGCTGTGCACGACGACTTGGCTGAGGACGCAGCGTTCTGTGATTGGATATCATTTCCCAACCAGGCTGTACATGTGGAACTGGATCACAGCTGTTAATGGGTGGGGGCACTTTGGCACCATGGTAACCTCACTGTCTGTTCTGTCTATACACACCAACATTGTTATATATGGACATTGTTCTTGTACCGGTATCGCACCTTTCTGTATATATTATTACGCATAATGAGAGCAGATGTAATGTGAATTAAAGTTTTCAACTGGGATCAAACTGTTTTTGTAATATATTTGCACCATAAATTGACGCAGAAAAGGTACAAGTTACATAAATGTTTATCAGAATGCAGGAAATGAAGTGTTTGATGCCCCTGGTTATAATGTGTCCCCCCAGTGTTGAAACCTAACCTGCGCCCTTGTTTTGAACAGGAACTGGCAGCAGTTTGCAGTGGTGTGGCTTTGCTATGGCAGGTTCTACTGGAAAAATCCCCCCCAGCTTAACCAATATGCCATTTTTGCATTTGTTTCATTTAATGTGAGATTTCAAAGACGTGTAGGAAATCAAAACCAGACAGACAATCTAATAAAAGAGAATCTTTATTTCCCCTCAGTGTAGTGTTGGCTTCAGGTGTACAGTCACAGTTCACTGTAGAGTTCAAATGACACCATGTGAGCTTTGTCCTGCTTATTTAGGGAAGCAGGATGGAGTCTCTGCACAGCTACAGTGATCCAGCACTAGTTAGGTGTGTGGGCAGGCTGCTCATATAAAAATAGCTTTCCTCACAAGCGTTAATATCACTGCAGTAAAACTGTCACATAAGCAAAGAATGAATAAAAAGGCAACGAGCTGGAGACGCTGCGTCGCCTTCTTGGAACACAAATTCTTAATAGACATTTGGTCAAATTTAGGTTTTCCATTTGTGTACAACAAAACATTTACATTTTAATTTCAAAAATCCAATTGTATTGTTGGGAAATACTGACAAAATTAAAAATTAAAAACTACAGTTCCAATCATGTGCACTACATTCCTTAACATGACATGGCCTCAACAATGATGAAATGGACTTTCTTTTACAAATTGGCAGACAATGTAAAATAAAACTTGAAAATCTGACTTTATTACCTGATTGTAACGTCTTATTAAATCAACTGTTTAAATTTTATTTTTATTTAGTAACAATATCAGTTATAACATAGTTCAAATTAATAAAGGGCTGCAGCTAATGATTAGTTTTATTGTTTTGTCTATAAAAGAATGATCAAAATACAGAATGGCCATCACGAATCCCTAAAGGTCCATCTTCAAATGACTTCTTTTGCTGTGATGATAATAATAATAATAAGCAGCTGAGAAGTTGGAACTAGGAAATGTTTGGTAAAAAAGAAAAGACTTAAACAAGCCATCGATTATCTAAATAGCTGCAGATACATTTTCTGGCAACTGACTAATCGATTGTTTCAGGACAAAATTCCAAAGTTTGCTATTTCATTTTCACATTATCTGCCAATTTGAAAATTAAAATGAGACCATTTAACATTCCATTTCACGTCACTCAGGCAGTTTGTGCTCAGGAGTATACTCAGTTTTATGCAGTAGTTGCTGCATTTTCATGACATTTTTATTCAAATTTTGTCATACATCATGTGCACACAAATGACACAAACAAGATCAAATGATTTCATCTCAATATTGTCAGCCGCCGGCGCCCACATCTCTCAGGCTGATGTAGGCAAATGTCTGAATGTGGGTGGAATAAATGGATGAGCAGCACATGCTATAGAGAATGTCTAATGCAAGTCAAAGGTGCTTTAATGCAACAGGAGTGCAAAACATGCTTTTCTGCACACAAACCAAATTGTGTTTGGTCTTTTATTTTTGTACCTTTAACTCTAAAGCATAACAAGGAAGTAAAAGCCCATAAAACACATACAGTAGTTGTGGATAAAAATATTTGAACTGAGCAATATGATGGCCAAGAAACTACTGTGTACAAAGGACACATTCACATGTGCTGCTGGTATTATGGGTCACTGGAAACCCCTTCACAGGTAGAATAAGACAAGAAACATTGACAGTGCCTTGTTCTGTACGTGGGGAGGTTTCAGGAAAGGCATTTTTCACTTCAATATGTCATACATAAAGTACAAAACAGATTCACCAGCAGAAACAATGATTGTTCTATTTGTTTATAGTCTAGAACAAGCAGCAACCATCACAGCCGAGTATTGAAACCTCTCAAAAGCCTTTAGATGCTGTCGTTCCAAGAAAAAGAAAACCCCGTAGAACAGGGATCTTCAACAGGGGAATCCTGCCTACTAAAACATTGACTACTGTACCTATGAGCTTACTGGCCTATAGGTAAGGCAGCCATCCACAGATACAGTTAAATGTGCCACATTAATATGTTAAAGGAGAATTCCAGTCATGATTTATAAAATCATGCCAACAATTATTTTTAATAGCCGAGTATTCTAAGCACTATAAACGTATGTATACTTATGCTGTCCCACGTTGTTGTAGGCCCATATGCAACTTAATGTTTTACAATAGTAGGGGGTCCCTGATCCGTTTAAGTCCAGTTAAGGGGTCCTTGGCTTATAAAACGTTGAAGACCCCTGCCATAGACTTAACCATTGCATTCCATTCAGCTAGTCTTCGGTCTCAAAATACATTTTATCTTTAAGAAACAAAGTTGGAGGTTAATACGAAGTTAATGAGATAGTATGGCTTTAATGCAGTATATTCTGTAGTGTGTGTGTGTGCTTATTAACATGTTAGTACTAACAATCTCTCAGGTTTCCCACCATTGACCACATTGGGATTTGCTCCATTAAAGAAGGTCTGTTCACATCAGCCTCCTGTTCTCAAAAGGGATGTGATGTCACAGATGGGATGCGAGTATACAAAAATATTAAGCAGCCTGATTACAGACTGTGAAAGCAATATTAGAGTGTGTAGTTTATTATTGTACTACACTAGGTGATGACACAGCGTTTCTCTATTTCCAAATACAGAGCGAGTGCACTGGACCGCGAGAGATGGCATTGAAACAGGAAACGCACGTCTGAACGTGTCTGCGTTTCCAGCTTCAGTGGAATTAAATTAAAGATGGGATGAACATTTGATGGGGAGCGTGAAATTTGACTTTGCAAAGATGGTGGCCAGAGACAAACCCGAATACAGAGACACTACAGTCAGTGGTTAAAACTGAAACCCAATCGGCTGGAATCATGATTCCAAATTCAGATGAAATGAGTTTTAGGGTTGAGAGTCATCACAGTCCAAACAAACCGAACATCAGCAGCAGCCCGTCTGTGTGGGAGCCGTTTGCTGCTTTACAGTCAGTGTCTTGACGTTCAGGGGCTCTGGAATATTTCTGTTACACTGCGGTTGTTCTTCTCAACGGCCATGCCTTTGCTTAATACTCCCATGTGAAGTCTCCCATGTTAAAACTCTGCTTCTTTCACCCCCGACAATGTTTCATATAACCAGTTTTTATTAATGCAGTGGTTTGTATCCCTTTTCATTTCTTACCTCCTCGTGGGGATGCCTAAAGTTTCTAATCATTTAGACGGTGTATTTTCGTTCCAACGTGTTCATTTCTTCATACCCAGAATGCACCAAAGGCAGTCACTTGGTCCCAAACCGGGTGACTGCCTCGTGGTGAATCATAGTCCGACAGGACAAGAAATCAAATGTTAACACAATGAAACAAAATTAGTATTCCCTGAATACTGGCTGTGTTTCTCTAACATTACTGACCACCGTTAAGAGTAGTAGTGTACTTTGTGATACTAAACTATGTACTGCTATCACTGTCAACATTCTGGTGACAACTTTAAGGCCAAGTGAGGACAGACGTCTATAAATGCAGATCAATAGTGTTGAACATAAAGTGACAGGAGTTTTGTAATGATTGTGCAGAACACGGAGGTGCAGTCCTGCTGGAGGAGGCCTGACACAGCTGGACTGATGCTGGACTCCTGGATGGGCAGCAACTTCTCACCGTCTGTAGAAAACAACACAGCTCTCTTAAAAAAAAAAACAGCTGATCTGGAAAACACCATACAGCAACATGCAACCAATTACCGACCATATTTCTCCGAACACAGAGGTCAGCTGATAACGTTAGTCCAGTGTGAATCTGCATCTCTGGGATTTGGGGTCGTATTGGCTGCGTTGGCAATTATAAAATCAAAGTTTTGACAGAGCCTTTAATCAAACCTAACTGGAAGAGAAAATAAAAAGGTGAAGGATCCATTATTAGTCAAACTGTGTGTTGTAAGCACTTCCTGTTTCCACTTTGACTGACTGGCGTCCAGCTGTGTGCAGTGGTCCTGTTGAGGGACCAGTATAAGCCACATCCAGCTACACTCACTCAGATGATGGAAATAAACAGTTTGTTTCCAACCTGTTCAATCCTCAGACTGCTCACGTTTTTATGACCTGTCAGATTACATTGTAGCACGTCACAGTTCGCTGCTCTCAGAAATTCATGGTGAGAACAATCTTAACATAACTGACAGAAATGATAACTAAGACAACGAGACCATTATAATAACTATGAAGCAGAACTTTAATGAGTGTAAATATGTAATGAAAGGAACTGTAAATGGATGCACAGGATATAACTGGATGTTATCATACTCATTTTAACTAAATGTATTCCATCTTCTCTGATGTCAGGCTGATGCTTGTTTCAACATAATAAACACTAACATTCTTTGTGAACAGATAATTATGAAAACTGAAACAGTGGGAGATCTGAGGCCTCTGGCAGATTAACTGAATTATCCGTGTCTGGTTTCACACCACTCAGAATCTCACACTTATTTTTCTATGGCGTGTGTGTATCATCGGTTAACCCCAGCCTTTAATGGATATGTACTAAATGCAATTTAAACATACAGCAACCATGAGGGACCAGCGTCACCTTCCACACATAAAAAAAACCTCCATGTAACAGTCTGCTATCATTCTGATCTTACCACGATGTCAACTCTCCCTTTAGACCAAAGTTGACTACAAGACACACATTCCTTTGGGAATGACCACACTAACAAGGTTCCACATGAAGTTGACAAACCCTTCAAAAGAGGAAAATACAGGAGAATAAATCGGACTAAAGAGCTGGCAGTATGTGCTGTACATAGGCTGAAGACAAATACCTAGCATATCAAATCATCAACAGAACACAACTTGTGGCCAAAATGAGCCATTTCAAACACAGCTAACCACTTAGTTCACATCTACACCTCCCCTCAGTACACTTGTAAAAAAGAAAAGTGCTATATTAAAAAATAAAAATAAAAACAAAAAAGCAATACCACAATATAAAAAAAAATAAAAACACTAGTAAAAGTCCTACATTCCAAATCTTACATAAGTACAGTTAATTTTAGAAGTTAGTACTTGTTCTGCCCTTGAGTGATATATTAATGTAAGTATGTATTTTAAGTCCAGTACCCTTTCAACCTCCAGCTGACTACACCCTCACCACCCAATGGAATTTTTCATGGACCCCAGTTTGGGAACCAATGTATTATAGAATAGGGTTTTTACTGAACTCTGTGTATGTGGAAGTAGTATTTTCTGCTGTAGCTAGTCAAGGTGTAGCAATTTGAGATACTTTTTTGGCATGTTAGGTCTTTATTTTTGACAGGACAGCTTAGACATGAAAGGGGGGAGAGATAGGGAATGACATGCAGCAAAGGGCCGCAGGTCGGAACTGAACCAGTTCAACCAGCCTAGTTTATTTCTCCATTATGAAGCTCAAACTAACTAGTTAGTGTTATAGCCCAACTGATGCTGCATTTTTTAAGGCTGATTCTGATAATATGCTAGTTTAAATAAAAAATAAAAAAATAATTGAGAACAGTATATCCATTGATAAAAAACACAGGTATTAACTATTGACCAACCTAGCTAAACTACCTACAGTGACAGTGCTGCAGCTTCAGCGGTCTGTGTTTTCACCTATACTCTTTAGCACTGTTTTGTGATGCAAATGCTTTTAGGTTTTTAGTGTGGGAGTTCTTCCAATTTAACTTAAAAAATAAAAAAGACCTAAAACATCAAGACAAACTGCCAGAGAGAGGAAATTAACTTTGAGCATGTGGTAAAATGTAACCTAAACATCCCATCAGACCAACAAAGGGGCTTACCTTAAACTTAATTTGTCTTCACCTTGTCCTTAACAGACACAAGCTTTTCTTTGGGTTCCTCGGTCTCCATGCCCTCGTCATCCTTCTCTTCTTTTTCTACATCTAGGCCAAGCATCACACTCTGGCGAACGCTGACCGAGATCACCAATGCCTGGATGATGCCATAGATCAACGCAAACTGAGGGAGATACTCCTGGATCAGCCACAGTAATCCTGCCATCCCAACTGTGGAGACAAAGAACATGGCCATACCATGGAGCCACAGCCTCAGCGCTCCCTGGACCCCCAACACCTCCAGGATCAGCTTTGCAGGGGGGGACACAGTCCAAAGGAAGCCCACCACAAACAGATCAAACAAGTGGCGGAGGAAGTTGAAAGAGATCTCGTAGTGCTCCGGCATGATTTCCACCTTCAAACTGTGCGCAAAGAGTCGAAAAGGAGAGGTCAGCTGAAAGGAAGGAGGTGTAGGAGACGGAGGAGGCGTCCCATAGTCAGAAAAATCCCCATCAACATCACAGTCCCATGGATCTACACTACAGCCATCCCGTTTCCTGTGTCTCAGTCCGCTTGCTTCCGTTTTCCTTGGCCACGGAAGGTAGGAAGTGTGGAGATATTTGTTCCACCACCTAGTAACTTGCTGTGAATTTGCCCCTGTCTCCTGGACATTCACTTCCATTGGCTGAAGCTTCTCCTGCGCCTCCCAGTACTCTTCCACTGGACTGCTTTGGTCACTTTGTCTCAACCCTCCCCAGATCCAAGAGGTCCACCCCCTGGGGCCCTGTTTGCTGAAGTCATGTATCTGGCCCTTGGCTGACACCATGGTGGTATTCTCTGACACATAAGTGCCGCCCCATGATCGCAGCCACCCCCATGCTTTGCCTACCACAGCTGTCATGCTTTCTCTGTTGGAGTGGAATTCAAATCGCCGACACTCAGTTCCTCTTGCTAAAGTTGGCCAGGAAGCTTTGTAAACTTACTGGAGAAGCATGCATGTGCTGCCAGCTCAGCTGGGAAGCTGTAATACTTGTTGACAATGATTCGGCAGAATGTCGTCCTCAGGCCATAGACACACCTGTGGGTGTGTTTTAGCAGTTTAAAAAGAAACAAGGGCTGACCCCTCCTTAAATTACAATGCTTTTTTTTTTAATTGCAATGCTCTTATTGCAATGAAAGCATTTACAAGTCAGGCTTCTTGTCTACATGTCTTTGGTTTAACCTGGCAACCTTTGGAGCTACAAAGGTTGCTTTTGTTTTCGATAACTCAACGTTACCTTCAAATATAGTCAATAAGCTAACGTTAGTTAAGTGAATAGGTTGAAATGACCCAGGCTTCAACTGTAGGACAATCAACGTAACGTCATGCCTTGACAAACTTGTTTAACTTTTTCAGTCTCCCGAAACACATTGCGTTTGCTACACCTGAAAATAAAAGAAAAGACATTTACAGTTAGTTCAAACATTAGCTAAACCTTCCTTCAACTTCCACGTCAACGTCAATGCAAGTTAACGTTAACAGCTAGCTAATGTTACACTGGTCCGACACTAGACTTAGCTAACGTTAACTTGCAGGTTTGTACTTGAAAGTGAGATTGGTTTTCACTTAACGTCTAACATTACCGACAAAGTTCAGGAAAACAATTATCAAGTTGTCGGTGTCTCGTAAGTACGGTAAGTTAGCGTTGGACAATGTTATTGCTAACAGATAAATGCTCACCTTCAGCGACGTTAGCTTGAGTTTGTCCGTACGCTAGCCCTCCTTGTTATCATCAAATAAATCGACACACAGACGAAGTTCCGTAACTTCTGGAAACCTAGTTGTAAACACACAAACGTGTTATTCTTTTTGAGGTTGGATAAATCAGCTTCCAACCAAGCTAACTTACGACGGGTACCATCAACGGCACAGCTAACCAGTGAAGCCGAGGGTAAGGTCCGCCCACCGCGGAAACGTAACGTTTAGCTACCTAGGTTAGCTAATTAAGAGAACAAAGAAGACGTACTACCGGTCCGGTTTCAACCTTCAAAATAAAACATCGGTTGGCTATGTGCAGTTCATGCTAATGCTCTTGTACTGTGGCTGCATTAGAAGTACTAGGATTTGTCCTGTCCACACAAAAGTGTTACACCCAAAGTGTAATATGGTTTAGAACCAGAATCAACTTTTGGCCATTAACCCTCCTGTTGTCCTGGGGTCAAATTTGCCCCCTTTAAAAAATGTCTATATCTGAAATACGAGTTTCTTTTTCAACAAATTACCACAAAAAATGGATTGGATTCCTTACAACGCTCTTTGAAAATACAATTGATCACTTTCATTCCTGACTAAACTCATCTGTACGTTCCTCTGGTCTTAACTATTAGTCAAAATTATTTCTGCTTTTGTAACTCAAATATTAGGTATAATTCTATATAAATGAGGGTTATTGATCATGAATTCCAAAAAGTACTATAAAACCAGTGATAGTAAGGTGGTGTTAGTAAAGTCTGAAAAAGGGACACTTGTCTTTTTTTTACCTGGGAGGACAACAGGAGGGTCAAAGGCCAAGTAAGTGTGAACACAAACAGGGAATTTGACTAAAGACTTTTTGTGATACAATCTACAGATATTTGTATAGGAAAAAAAAAGTGTGCATGTTTACAGAGGACTGTAACAGTATGACAACAGGGCAATGCCAAAGTGCAAATGGTGCTGGAATAAAGAATTAAGATAACTGGTTGCAGTTATGTAGGTAGATTTGACAGTATGTCTAGTGTATATTTGACATATTGACGCACGTTTAAATGGCTCTATAATTGACTGAAAGGTGAAAACTTTGTGTTCCAGGGACATTGTGGCAAACTGTTCCGGTGTCTGCTTGTTGTGGTGAACAGGCTTCTGTAGGGCCTACCACAGGAGAAAAAAAAAAAAAACCAAACGAGGGTGTGATGGTTCCTGTCTTCAGAGGAGTACAAGTCCTGGATGGAGGGCAGGTTGGCATCAATGATTTTGGACCAGCTGTTCAGCAGTAGATAGCTTTGTGGTTTTTTTATTTAATGGCGACAAACCTGCCACAGGGTTTCACCAAGTGAAAGACCTTACTAGAGACCCTTCAGTCTGCATTAGACAGCACTGCTACCCCCAACATTTACAGTTGCCTTGTACAAACCTAAAGACTCACACCAAGGACATGAAAGCGTTAGAAGTTACATGGTCTCATTTAATACAAATTATATTCAGTCTGAAAGAACACCATGGAATCAAATGCAGGAGCATTTGAGGGTGTGTTACTTTGATGTAAGAAATAAGACTACAACACAATCATTGAAATTCAAGACTACAGAAACTTTAAGTCACTGGAAGAAGAAAAGCCTCAAGTCATTGTGTTGTCAACCATTTATTTGAAATTTCTCTAAAAGCATTTACATGTAAATGCCTGTTGAGAAAAGCTTTGTACAAAAGTGAAGAAGTGACAATGGGAATGTCTCTAAATGGCTTAATTTCCTGGATTAATTAACTGTCTTTGAAGTTGCAGCATCTGTGAAAGGACATTAAATTCCAGGGTTGATTCTCAGCACCACCTTAAAGGAAACTGTGCAACGCTCCATGCCATCCCATCAACACCAACCTGGTCCATTCATTGTGCCCCAATGTCATCCAGCTTGGGCTGCAAGTCATACCTGACAAGAGAAGCATCTGTCAGCACCAGTATTTGGCTTCCACAAAAGTCTTAAACAAGCTTGATCAGTCCGAGTGTCTCAGTGCGCTGCGAGTAGACTTCAGTTAAGATCAGTAGAACCAAATATCTGAATCATCATTGACCAAACTCGGACACAAAATACAGGATAGAGGCTCTAAGCCCCATGTGATAGCTTTGATCGAGTTAACTCAAACTCGATTATAACCCACCTCACCATGAAACTGAATCCCTTCCAGGAAGTTTTACAGCTGTGGAACTGTCGCGCCAACTTGTCCGTGTGGAATCGCTACGAGAGAAATTCACATCAATACCGCCACACAACAAAGTTCAGAGACCACACAGGTTGGATGTTTAGCCCCTTTACAGCAATCATTTGAACCTTTTTGTCATTTACCAGCTGGCTTTCAAAGAAACAGTCCCTATGACTGTTCAGTATGTCATACATAACTGTCTTAAAGTGCTCATTATGCTTTTAGTCTACATACAATTATGTTAAAGTAAAAAAGCTGAAAGTCAACCCCAAAGGTACTTAACTGCTCCAAACAGCAGTATTGTAGTCCAGCCTTTACTTCTGACACGTTATAATGCTCAACAGAACAGAAGTGAGATGCCTCACTATGTAGCTACACACTAAGGAAGAGCTGCAGCAATGTGTCGTAGAACAAAAGTTTCTAAAATTAGACATAAACCTATTCCTATATAATCTCTAAATACAATTATGAACTGGATAATGAGCATTTTAAAACGTTATGTCTTTCAGTCAAAATTCAACTGAGGGGATAAAGCACATCAATAATTACATTTGTATGACTGCCATGATAATGCACTTATACAAGCGCATAATGATTAACTAAAGCAAGTTTCTGGTGTCCGATGTCCCGTCTGGTGTATTGATTTTATTGTTTTGATTTAAACACTAGATGGAATAGGATAGGAAAAGCTATGAAGCATGCCAGCTGTAATATAAAGTCAACATGATTGACAGTAAATGGGTTAACATACTGTACCACTGGTGTGGTTATGTGGTCAGTGCACTGTGAAACATCTTCATGCTTTTGTCAGAGACTCTAGTCTAAGAAATCATCATTCCACATTTAAATAAAACACAGGGTTCAGATCCTACTTACACAGATCAGTCTCCATAGTTCAGCTGGTCTGAAATACAGAAGAAAAAAAAATAGTATTAGAACCAGTTCTAATGTTAAGTGTGTATTATATTGACAGGATACATGCTCAGTGCACTGTGAAAGAGCTTCATGGTTTAATCAGAGACTCTAGTCTAATGAATCATCATAGTAGCATGTTTACATAGCATATCATTGTGTGGCATCCCATTGACACTGACCATCACACAGCAGGACTACTGTAGTATCCAGAGGATGGAAATCATGTTCCAGTGCTCTGAGGAGCCTGACGAGGCAGCCATTCAGTCTGGGTGATCCTAAAACAGCAGTGGGTCATTTCCATTATACAATCAACGAACGGTTTATCTTCACTATTTGTGAAGAACTTTATTGTACATCTACATCACTTAAATAGAAAAAATTTAATAAAAACAAAATACTGCATGGATCTCCAGAGAAATTTCTCAAAACCCGAAAATCAAGATATTGTGACTAGTGGATCATATAACGTTAGCTAGGTCTAAAATAGATATGCGGATTTATAAAACGTAAACCTCTTGGTGTATCTAGTCAACTATTAAAAACAAACCCTTCCCATCAGCAATTACTGGTGGAAGGAGTTAAAAGTTATTACATCCATCATCTAAACCCCCGTGCTGATCCGAAAATTGAACCGATCCGTGGGTCAAAACCTTGAGTTATACGGTCCTTTGCACTTTTAGTTCTGTCTGAACTTTCCAAACTAAAAGAACCGATAATGTATTGATAAAGACTTGCGTTAAGCGGTCTCAAATGGAATAAAAATCCCCATACCTAGCTAGATATTGGGGACAATTTCGCATGCAGTTATTTATGTCGTCATGTAATACGGAGATAAAGTAATATAAACATATTTTAGGTTAGAGCTGCACTGGTACATTTGTACTCTACCTCCATTTCTAATGTTGGCTGAAGCCCGGCAGAGGGTGCTGCAATACCAGCTAATACTAGAGCGTCTACATGCCACGAGGAAAACCGATCTCAAGTGGCCTAGTTAATTATGCACGACACGTTTTAAGGTTAAAAGCTTTCACCCTTTAATTCTGATAACCATAATAGTAATTATTCAAATGTGCATCCAGCTAAAACGGTGTAGCTACTCTTCCGAAACTGACGTTAGCTTGCAGTTAAAGTTCTCAACCCCAGTAGTGTAACGTTAATAACCACTCACTTTATTCACCCCATCAACGAACTTGGTCTTCGCAGTATTAAACACGACAAGAAGACTCATTATTTGACCTATTGGGGAAAAAAAATATATATACAAGAAACGTTAGAAGACACGTTATTTTATCTCCGTTAGGCTTCTGCGCCATGTGCTTAGCATTGAATAAGTCGGGGCTGCTGCTCAACCCACTTCACCTAAAGTCCCTTCATAACCTAAATGATAATATAATATATCTAAATGACTTTAGAAAAATACGCATGCACCACATTTACCTTTTCTTCGAGGTATTGTGAGAAATTCCGATGCCAAATTCACTCTCAGCTGCGTAGAGAGTTGCGAACGAGAGGCTGGACAAACGTCCGGCCATGGTTTATATACGCTGGGGTCCTTCACAGCACCCGCGTGCTTTTGGTATCCTGAATAATGCCTGTTGTGATGTTCACCAACAGATGATACAAATGAACTAAACGTGCAAGTCATGAAAGAGAGAGTACAAGAACATCTTCAATACATAATGACCATTCATTTTGAATTAATATAGACATACATTTTTACACTTTGATTCATTTGTAGAAATTATAAAGTAAACAATGTGTGTGCTAATTATGTTAAAATGATGACTATTACAGTTGACATTTACCTAGAAGAAGAAAAAATAGCAAGCGTCCTTTTTTAAATTATTATACCACATGCAGGTACCTTTAGTTGCAGTGGTTGAACCATGGGGTTGAACTTCAAGTACCACCCACCGTCTCCCTCTACATGGATGCCAGGTTCTCGTGGGTTAAAAGGGAAAGTCATATTTTAAGCACTACGCCCTCTTCGGTTCTACAACTTGTATCTGGCAACACACTCAGAACCCTCACTGCTGTTGTCGTCACTGAGGTCAGGTAGACAGAGCGAAGATGGCGACTGCCTACGAGAGATACAATTTGTAAGTACATATACTATAGTTAATCGTTTAAAAAAAATCCCTCACCTTGTTTCCAAGTCAAATAAAACACAAACAAGAGGCAAAGCTTGTGATGCCTGAGGTAAAGCAGGAGCCGGAGTTCTGAAGTAGCGTCAGGTTCGATGACACAGCGTCTGAAGTTCGCTGACAGGCACGGCCGGTAACGTTAACGTTAGACAAGGAACCAGCTAGTCAAGTTTCACTCCACAATCGTTCATTATGAAGAAATAACGTGGCATAATTATGTATACTTGGAAGGAGGGTTATACGGCTGTCAAATGCCTTTAATCGTCAAACACACCGAGGAGGGGGTTCGTTTAAGGCGAACAGGGCGGTAGAAAGTTAGTTAACCTTACGTTAACGTTAGCTAGCAGCAAATGGTTGTTTAACGTTATAGGTGGTGGGTCGTGAATTTGAAATCATATTTTGTCAGTTCCATTCAGGGGCGACAATGTGATAATAGTTTTATGACACATTTCTTTAAAACCTATTATTATTATTATTCAGCTGTCTGTGAAGCGAACACTAAAATTGGGTGAATTGAAACGTTAGCCATCTTTAACTTTCATGAAAGTTGACAGAGCTCTGCACTTATTTTAGACACACCCTTGTTCAAACACGTCAGCTCATTCAAAAGGCGAGCTGCCTGGTCCTACCAGTCTTCCTTCCAGGTGTACTGTTGGTTGTGCTGGTTATGATGGAGCCACCCAGCACCTTTGAATTGAGGATTTAAAGGATCCTACCACTGTGCTGGCTGCGTTATATCCCTCCCTGTCACAGTTACATTAAAATACACATTAGGAGTTTGTATTAATAATAATAATAGTAATAATGTATGTAAGGGGAAATTACAATCTATTACACACACATGCTCAGTACCTATACATGCACTAAATGGAGATATGTCAGAGTGAGGAAGCTCAAGAGCACCTTGGCACCTGGCACCTCTCCAGCTACCAGTCCACCACCATACTTTGGTCCGTACGGGACTTGAACCAGCGACCCTGCGGTTCCCAACCCAACCCCCTACCGAATCTACTGACTGTGTACTCATTTCTAAGCCCCAATAATTGTTCAAACAATGGGGTTTTGTATTAATCCATCTGATACAGCTTGGCATTGTTGAGAAGGCTTTGGAACAGTATTCAGACCATTGCTCAGGGAGAAAACATTTACAGAAAATAGAATTAAGTCGTATGAATATATAAAATGTAAAGGAAAAACTATAGACTTATGACTCAGAATTGATCTTGGCACTCCTGTTGATCCTTTTCAGGGGAGGCAAGAAAGGCACACAAGAATGTGTAAACACTTCAGCTTCATTTGGAAATACTGTGGGTGAGCACATGTTTGTACAGTAGTAAATGTGCTTAGCAATGCAACGAGTTTGGCATGAACCTTAACAGTTAGGGTCTACACTACCGTAGCACCGGCATGTGTAGTATGGTCTAACAATAGAGTGGTTGTGTTCTTATATCGCTACAGGTCACGATGTTCTGCTGCAGGATTCCAAGCAGTATGTTACTCAAGCTGCTGCTGCTGCTGCTGTAACAAATTTGGCCGAGTGGCTTTATAGTAAAGCTGCATCATGCTGAAGTTTGATAATCAACAGTTTCCTTCAATGGACTTTTTGTTTCCTTTTTTTTCCTCATTTCTATCCTTTGGCTTTTGTTTAATAGTTTTACAGTAGAGACAGACAGGCGATGTGAGGAGAGTGTAAGAGGATAACATAAAAGAAAGCCCCCCCTACTGGGACTCTACATGGTATTCCCCGTAGACCACTTGGCAACAGGGATGCCCTATTTCACTGTTTGCTTGAGTTAAAATGTGTTTCATAGGCTGAAATGATCGTATGTTTACTGTAATAGTCTATATCTTTGACGTTCCACTTCCGGGATTGCTCCGTTGCCGACGGAAATTCCGCTGGATGTCACTCTTTTAGGTCGGATGTCTGTCCCCTTCCTCTTTCTTTGTGTTGGCATTTTAAACTCCTGCAAAGCGAGTCTAGCTGTAATATGGAAAATAGACCAAGACAGGGAGGTCAAAGTCACTATCAAAAGTATACATCCTGAGCCAACAGGATTTAGGCTTCATATTCCAAAAAGCGTATTAAAAGCAATTAAAAACAATAAAACTAGTAACTATCAGGTGAGAAATTTAAGTCTATTGTATGTGAAAAGCTAATCTGGTTTATATCCCTTACTACAGCGGTATGTGCCGGTCATCAGAGTGGCATGCCGCGCACATACCATCTCACTGCAGGTAGAAGTGGTAGGTAACACTTAGTAACAGTCATTTTCCACCTGGCATGTCTGTGCAGCATTCCGGCTGCGTTTCGGGTTTTGTTTCGTCCTCCGCCACTCACCATACCACACCGTATCTCAGAAGCGGAGCGTCTTACTGCCCAATTCGCAGATTATATTGTCCGTACCAGTCCTTTACAGAACAATCCCGTGTTTATTAGCTAGTATCTAACTTCCACTCCAAGCACTCCTACAGTTAAACTCCATGCCTTCTCTTTTCTAGTCTTGTCCTGATAAAAAAGATCTGTGGTGTCTGGTATGTTTTCCCACCTTCAAGATGAATCTCTTGTCGTCCGTGGTGTTGTAGAGGTGACCTGTACCATATTGGGGGGTGTCTTTTGGTAAATTGACTGAATGCTCTCGTTGTTCCACTTCCTGCCCAGCAATTTGAATGCCCCATGGCTCGCGTGAAAATAGACCTGGTGCGTATCTTTAGCGGAGCAGAGCCAAGACCCGCTTCACGCACACTTCTGGGAGGCGCCGTGGTGCAGCATGGACTTCAATGGTTGTGCGATGCCTCAGGAACGCAGTGCAGATGCGCCTGGTGGAAAATACCTGTAACAGTAAAGTCCTTTCATGTATAAATGAAGAAAATGGGGGAATGTCTTAACTATGGGGAAACAGTGGGAATTAGAAATAAAGGCAGGGTTCTCTCCGCATTCAAGGTGAATAAGCTTGTAAGTGGTAAAACTTAATGCTCCTTTGCTGCTGCTACGCCAGCAGGAAACCTTACTTTTGGAGTCGGAGAACATTAGCATCTGTTGCACATTGTGACGCTTTGTGAACCTGACTGTACTTGCAAGCTGTAAATTTACCCTGGAGGACAACTTCAACTTCAGCATCTCCCTTGTTCTCTCCCAGGCACACAACCCCAGAGAAGTTCTTCATCGAGGCCTGCGATGAGGGGGCTGATGCTGTGCTGGCCATCGACAGGGTTTCAAATGAGATGACCCTCACAGGTAGAAAGACTTTGACAGTTTAATGGCTGCACATTTGACACTACAAAGACAAAACAGGTGACGCTATGGACGCATCTCTCCTGAACCTTGAGCTGTTATACCTTATTTTCACTCTCCACATCTCTAGGAATGCCATACATTTTTATTCTCAGAATACATCAGAAACAGTAAAACAATAAACCTTACAGTTTTTTGCCTGCATGTCAATAGGTTTTCAACATACAGTAAATATCTGATTAAATGGACAGATAATATTGTCCAGGTATTTAGGAACTATATTGGCAGGACAATCTGAATTGCATGTGTGCATGTGGGGGGAGAGTGTAGCGGTGATTAGCTTTGGAGCAAATACTGACTCTAGAGTCATAGTGAGAGAAACAAAGGGTCTCCCCTCTGCTTTGTGACCACAGTAGGAAATCTGTTGCAGGAAAAGTAACCCTCTCCTTGACTTCATGTTGTTTATGGAGAAGGAGAACCAGGACATAAGTCCGGGAGGAAAAAATAAAAATAAACCTTAGGTTTTATCTCACTGTGACGGCTTTTAATGCTGCATGGTGTTTACTGCTACCCGTTGATCAATGTTGATTTACCAATCCGTGTCGGTCATCCCTGCAAACCCCACCCCGAATGTTCCTGTACTTTCAGAAAGTATTACCCTCGATCAGGGACTTTTTGTGGGTTAAAATATGTCCCTCGAACATAATTTAGACCCTGGTCTCTCCATTCAAAATGTAATGAGTTCCTCCAACGGTTCCCCGTCCCTGGGGAAAGTTCCTGTGGTTGAAAATGGGCTTTAGGGACATACAACCAGGTACATGCTGCAAACTTCACACAGAAGAGTCTAAGACGGCCAGCTGGGAGGCGACAGTGTTAACCACTGCACCACCTCTTTTTAAACATATAACCAGTTAGTTCTGTCGAGGTAAACATTGGAGAATATGGTATTCTAATGAAATTTGGACGTTGCGTAAAATGGAAATAAAAACAGAATACAATGATTTGCAAATCCCTTTCAAGTTATATTCAATTATATTCTATTCGATGCCTGCAGCTGGGACAAGGGCATTATTCCCACTGTGTTACATTACTAGGCCTGTCACGATAACATAAATTGTCACAGAAATTATTGCGATAACTTTTAATATAATGGTAATGGCATAATAATGCAGGGACACCTTTTTTAAAGATCAATAAACTTTTATTTCTATAGAATATTTAACACTGGAACTGGAAGACATTTTAAATATCCACAATAAATGAACAAAAACAACCAAAAACAATAAATACAATGAACTCTGTCTCTGTTAAAGGAGAACTCCGGCCAATTTTTATGTTAATCCTGATCGCTATAAATATGCGAGTACTTTCAATTGACAAAAAAACCCCCAAAAACCCGACCTGAATTGGTGCAGGCAACATGGCGCAGCTGCAACTTCCACTGTACAAGCTTCCACTAAGCTATAACGGCAGTTAACAGGGCAAGTTTTAGAGGGCCTTTGTGCCTCTTAATTGACACACAATGCAATTAATATGTCTGTACAACATGAACAGGGTGCTTATGTAACATCTAGATGTGTTTTCAAGTCAGACATTGTTTTAACTCACCTACCCTGTCTTGATCTTGCCGGTGAATTGCTTGCTTGCCTGGTTAGCTGCTAGAGCTAGCTGTTAACTGCTGGTGATAAGTGTGTTCAGTCAGGCTTTTGTGAAAATCATAACGCAGCAGTTCCGTGTGTATTTTTAGCTCATCCATTTTGTGTGTGATCGATCTGGTGTTGGTGAGGAGGAGGCAGTGTCGATCGGTGTGCTAGTTCCCTTAGCTGGGCAGGCAGCCTTCGTCCCCGCCTTCCTCGCCTCTCGCAGCCGTCGACAATCCCCCGAGCGCCCGGTGGTGTGGTGGGTGTCCTCCATGCCTTTGCGGCAACAAATTGTAGTTTATTTCCACCTTAAAAATAGGTAATTCCATGTAGTTACATAGTTACTGATATGGTCATAACTACTACAGTGCTTCAGTGTGTGTGTGGGTGGTGCTATGGCCTTGCTCCTCTGTAAGCCTAGTCTACAGTGAAGGGTTACCACCACCTCACTGAGTGTCTCCCACTGTCGTTGTGGTTGTTAGCATGTCATCAGGAATTGGTATTGTATCTCACTGCCACGGCCAATTGGAATTAGCCTTTTTGCAGTGAGATACAATACGTTACTAGTTGGTCCTCACACAATTGTGTGTCCGGTGGGTGTCCTCTTGTTGTCGTCTTGGCCCAAGTCCAGTGTCCAAAATCTTAAAGGGTGACAGGTTAAGTCGCTCTCGTGTGCACATTCTCATATACATCAGTACAATCTGAGTAGCTGAGTCAATCTGAATCTGA
Organism: Percina caprodes; assembly: GCA_013375575.1. Classification (NCBI taxonomy): domain Eukaryota; kingdom Metazoa; phylum Chordata; class Actinopteri; order Perciformes; family Percidae; genus Percina; species Percina caprodes. The sequence continues at coordinate 544,212 of JABXJD010000353.1, forward strand.
GTAGCCCACACTGTTTCTGGACGTATTTAATGCTTTAATGCTCACCGGCAGCCACTGGACGGGGGCATCACCGTAAACCCAGAGCGAGAGAATCGAGTTTGGCGGAGAAATTCGCAACCGGACGGAGTTTGACGCTGTGGTGTTGTAGCAACACGGAGGTCACGCAGCTCTTGTGCTTATCAACGGTCCGCATAAAACTGTTTTTAAGGCTCTCGCTGTCCCATCATTGGGGAAAACTGCAGAGCCAGGTTCATATTCACAGCTTCAGGCATCCAAGAGATTGTTTGTTTGATGTGAACTGAGACCCTTACCATGCATCAGGGAGCTCAGTGGAGATTCCATAAATAAGAAATAAGCGTATGTAATAGGAGCATATTTCCAGAAAGACTTTTCTAAATGATATGTTTGGGAAAGTTCCAGTTAGCTACTTTATATTTGGGTGAGATAGTTTTGCCATCAACTGTAATCACATGACCCAGAGGAAAAACAAAAACAAACATTGCGTAGCCCATTGAGGGAAAAAAAGCAGCGCCACAGCCTTCCGCAAAAAGTTTTACGGTGACATCAGGGATGTGCACAGACATTTTGGGTGACCGTATCAAGTAAAAACTCCTAATAGTTAACATTAAACTGAAAAACTGCTATTCTGTTTATTTTACAGGAAAACAGCACTGTATAAATATAAAAACTTTTTCTTTGAGGAAGAAAAAAAACTGATACAACCTTGAGAGAGGGAGAAAAACACTTGAAAAAAAGCCAATACTGGTTGTCAGTCAAGCATTCAGCTACAACACAGTCAGTATCGGTCCAAATCAGATGTGAGGTTTGTCAAACTGTCACTTACGTGTCTGAAAAACCGTTTTGAGCATTCTCCTTCAGGCCCTGTAGTAACATGAGCTGTGCAATGCAGGTTGTCTGGTTTCACGCAGTCCGAGGCAGTAAGGGCATTTTAGCCACACTGTAATTAACAAATGTGGCCATGTCAGATGCATCATTACGAGAAATTGTTTTAAACATTTCATATTCAGTTTCAATTGCAAATCATTCCCTTTTTAATTTTCCCTTTTTAAATTTTGTCGTAACATTTTTAATTTTATTTCACTTAGTACCATTCTCAGCAAATCCGAAGTTGGATGACCAGTACGGTAGGCATTCTATACAATCAGGGCCGTATTTCTTCACCATTTCATCCACCATGGGTCCCGTAGGAACACTTTGAACTCTTGTTACCCAGTAACAAAAGTGGAAGTACTTCATTTAACGTTACAAATAGTCGTCACAATAGGGCCCAGTTAAATCGCGGCGAACTTTGCACAAATCCAAACAGTACCCAGTACTGTTGAACAGTTCCCTGAAATGTTAACCTTGTAGATTTTATCCCAAAAACTATCAGTCACACCCGTGTTGGAAGAAACCTTAGCAATATGTCTGTTCAAAAATACAACCGGAATGACCGGAAACCCAGTTATATAACTGTTTATACAAAAACCCTAAAAAAGGCATCAGGTCACTCAATTCACAACACAACACACAAGTTACCCATGCGATGGGCACTAACACACCTCAATGGCTTGCCGTTTACGTGCAGAGATTTCTCCAGGTTCTCTGGATCTTTTGATGATATTATGGACTATAGATGATAAAATCCCTAAATTCCTTACAATTGTACATTGAGAAACGTTGTTCTTAAACTGTTGGACTACATGCTTATGGAGTTGTTCACAAAGTGTTGAACCTCGCCCCAACCCCACTTGTGAACGACTCAGCCTTTTGGGAATGCTCCTTTTAGACATGACCTATTAATCTGTTTACCTGTGGAATGTTCCAAACAGGTGTTTTATTTTTAACCATTTCCCAACTTTCCCAGTCTTTTATTAACCCTGTCCCAGCATCAAATTCAAAATGAGTGAATATTTGCAAAAAACAAACAACGTTTATCAATTTGAACATTAAATATCTGTCTTTGTAGTGTATTCTATTGAATATAGGTTGAAAAGGAACGTCCCAACTTCATTGGAATTGGGGTTCGTATTTGAATACAAATAGTATTCTAAGTTTTTAATAGTTTCTGTTTCAAACTGTATTTATTTATTTATTATGTATTTATACTTCAAAGTGTTTCAAACTGTATATGGTTCAAGGCTCAACACAGGGTTGCTCAATGAAATGCAGTTGTAGTCCCTTTATGCTACACAAGAAAATCAAAATAAAAGCACTAGGGATTTCCTGTAGTGCATTTTCTGTGCTTAAGGAGGAGAAAAACACTGTGGACAGATAATATGGCCGGCATCTTAACACACAATTCTACATCAGGTGAAGGTCAAGGAAGCAACCGGCCGCTGCATCTGCAAAAAAAAACAACTTACGGTTGTTCACAAATGCTCCTAAATACATTTTACAGTTCACGCACATCTATTTTTGTTGCAAATGCGAGTGAAACGCTCGCACTGTCGAGCCCTGTCTGGTTTTAAGCATTGTGCTGCTTTGACAGGTAAAAAAGATGTCCCTCCTTCGGCGGTCACCAGGCCCATATGCGGCATCATGGGAACCATTCGCCTGGTAGCAGGTAGGCGCCGTGCTGACTCAGCATTGTGTTGTCTGTGAAGCCTGCACAGCTGTGACTTACCCTTACTCCTCACAGGCATGTACCTGATCGTCATCACCAGGAAGAGGAACGTGGGCAGCCTGCTGGGCCACGCTGTGTGGAAGGCTGTGGATTTTGACGTGATCTCTTATAAGAAGACAGTGTTGCATCTCTCAGAGATTCAGGTCAGCAAGACTATTCACCCAAAATCTGCAATAGACACTGATTCTTTAGAAAGTTTACGTTAAGAGCAGATTAAATTTTGGCGTTGTTGTTTACTGATAGTTTCCATACAGGAACTGTTTAATTACTCTTCAACCTAAAGCCATTGGTATTTCCCAGCCCTGTCCGAAGAGAAACAAAATATAGGTTTATTTAGTTTTTTTCAACTTTGACTTTATTTTCCCATGCATTGGTGTCTTAAGTAGTCTATATCCTTGACGTTCCACTTCCAGGATTGCTCCGGTGCCGCAGGAAGTTCCGCTGGATGCATGTCTTTTCACCCATGTCCGTTTCCTTCCTCTTCCTTTGTGTTGGCGTTCTAACCTCTGGTGGATTTTTGAGGACTATGGTTAACTGCTCCTCAGATCTCTGCAGGGTAAATCCAGACAGCTAGCTGGACTGTCTGTCCAATCTGAGTTTTCGGTTGTGCGACTAACAACTTTTGAACATACACACATTCTACCAAAACAAGTTCCTTCGTGAGGCAATTTTCTAGAGGCATCGTTGCTCTGTGCATAGCTTAGCACCGCCCAAGATTGTCCATTGCGCAAGAACTCTGTGACTAGCAGTTGTAAACCGGGCTGCAATGTAACCCTATAGAACCAATGTTCAGTGTCAGATGGCGTCCTCTAAAAGTTCTGTTTTTGCTGCTGACAGGCTCAGATTATTATTCTAAGTGTCTGACAACATCATGGAAAGGATCCCTATGGGATAGACCTTTTTGTTAAAGAGTAAGCTCCTTTTTGTTTAATGTTAAATAGCCCCGAAATCACCATCACCAAACCCACAAGACTCCACGTAGACTAAATTTCATCCATTGTCTCCATGATTTCACTTTGCGTAGCACAGCCATTCAGCCCCTCTTCTTTCCAAACATTTAATATTGCCTCAGATTTTATAACTACATTTCTCCATGTCTTTAATTTGCTCCACTATTTCTTTCCATTTGTTTATACTCGGGTTTCCACTCAATCCAATGTTATTTTAACATTTGTGGGTTAAGTATGCTCAACAAAACAATTCTTTATACTTGCCACCGGTGCATTCCCCTGTTTTTAGTTAATCATAGCCAATTGTGTCTGGTCAGATGTTATCAGTACTATCAGGGACACATTTTGGTCCTCTGACCAAAGAAGCTGATTATATAGTTTACGTCAATATTTGTGTCCACCAGGAGTCACAATGGATCTTAAATTCAAATTATTACCCTATTATTACTCAAATTTGTTGCCCAGTGAGGTTTCTGTGATGGTAGGGCGTGAATACTGTTCCTGGTACTGTTTGATTGTTTGGTCCAGTAGACTGGGTGTCTGACAGGCCTGCAGTCTCTCTTAGTGAGACCTCCTCTTTCAGGATTGCTTATTCTTTTCAGTCTGGAATCACACTGCTATCTCATTTCAGTGTAGCAGGCAGAAGTGCATTATTAATCTCCTTCTATTCTTGGTTTGGTAATTGAAAGAGCAGCCTTAGCTGAAAACGGTGTGATGCATGGTAAAACACTGTAGTGTAGAACTAATAATGTAAAACAATGGACAGTTGGTTGTAGTAGATTAGAATAGCAAGCATAGGCGCCGATTCATGTTTTCCACCGTGGGGGCTCATGGGCGCACGCTCTCAAAATAAATAAATAAAAGTAGTCCAAAAATGTTCAGAGCGACACGACAGCGGCCAACATGAACACACACGCCTATTAACTCGATAATAAAACCAATGGAGCAGGGGACTGAGAGCAACATAACCAGTCACACTATGACAGATGGTCCACTTAGCACCAACTGCAATGTTTAATTGTAAATGAATGTAGCCTATTGGCAGTCTGGCCCACGTGGGTGCTCAGTATTTTCCATGGGTGCTCGAGCCCCAGAGCGCCCACGGTATCGCGCCTATGGCAGCAAGTGTGTAAGTAAAATCACTGGAAAACCAGAAAACATTAGAGAACAGATGGAGTGAGTGAAGAGTGGAACACCAGGCTTCACTCTCTGTGCTAACTGGCTTAGCAGCCAGATCCTATTAGCCCAGCAGATGCACAAGCTGCAAAGGCATAAAACTCAGCCCTGCTGGTTTCTCTTCAAAAGACTGAATGCAATGGTTAAAGTAGCACAACCTATCAACAGTTTAAAATCTGAAAGACACCAAAATTGACTCTTGAGTCCTGAGTTTTTCCATAACAACTAACCCCACGTTTGCTAAGATCACTCACACTCTCCAGGCTTTAAACAGTTTAGATTTTACCACCTCATGACTTTTCTAACAGCACCCTCGGGACACTTGATATTTTAAGCCCTGGTTGTGGTAAGGCTTTAACAGTTGCTACTTTACCAGTCCAACTATACAGATTGGTATGTGGTTAAAAGAGAGAGCTGTTATCAGAATAGTACTCAATATTGGCAGATACTAGATAGAGTTGATGTATCAGGAGAGAATAAGTAGGATCTGTGCATTCCTGACATTGTTGTTTTTTTATAAGCAGCTCTGTTAACAGCAGAGCAGAGCGGTGCAATTCATTCCATATAAGAACTGTCATATAAGTCTGCTCTGCCTGTTCTCCAAAGTTGACGACAAGTCAGCTTTTGCAGAGCGGAAGCAGAGTTTTAGTACAGCAGCATTATAACATGCAAATGCAGTTGCCTGCACTCTGCAACGTGCCTCGTCGTGAGTTTTCACAAAAACTAAAAGTCTGTTTTCTTTTCTTCAGTCTCAGGAGAATAAGACTTTCCTGTCCATGATTAACAACGTGCTGACTACAGACGGCTTCTACTTCTGCACTGACTACGACCTGACACACACTCTGCAGCGGCTGGCAAACACCAGCCCTGACTTCCAAGAGATGAGTCTGTTGGAGAGGGTGAGACATCCAATACATTGCCTTACAGAAGTAAAAAAGAAATGGTTCTATGGTTGTGCTCAGTCATCTGTATCACATCTGTGTTTGTGGCATGTATGCGTGTCCTTTTAGCCCACTGTGGTAGAGTAGGAAATATCAACAATACAGCGACCCACATACACATACGCTCTACAGGGCAAATAGCGCTCACGAGCTCTAGGTTATCAGTGGTACGTTTTTTTGTCAAAATTCCATATGCAAACCCCAACCAACTAAGATTTGATCCCAGTAACAAGTATTGTGTGTGTGTATGTCAAAGCTTGATATATCTTCTTCCTCTGTGACATAGAGCTCCACTGTTAAAACCATAGACTGTAAAAAATAATGGACAGCGTATCTGGGCCAGAAAATTGAAGCTAATGCTGAAGCTCCTTAAAGCTGCATTCTCTCTAACTTCCAGCATGGGGCGACTCCTCTGGCTCAATAAAGAAGTCTGTTTCTATAGAAGTTCATTGTTAAAACACTGTTGCACTAACAATAACATGTTCTGCTGACACAAACACCCACTAAAATACCAAATGTTGATTCATCAGCTGTTGAAAATAGTCCCTAACAAATTTTAAAATATACTGTATATATTCACTCAGTTTATTAGGTACACCTAGCTAAAACTAATGCAGTCTAATACAACAGTTCTGCAATAAATCCTCCCTTCATGAAGGTTAGAATATTTTTGTTAACACTATAGAGAGGTGTTGTTTCAACCGCATGATCACTTTAGCTAGGTGTACCTGTGTGTCTTCAGTAGAAACCAATGGGATGTGAGCCACGCAGTAAGGAAGTCCAAAAGTAATGAGAGCCTTAAGAACACATTAGTTTAATTTATTAATTTATTTGTCAGGGACAGTGTACATTAATTAACATTGCTGTAAATGCACCAGAATTAGCCAAAAGGCTATTTTTCATCCATTGTCCCTGGACAGATCTTAAAATTGTCTACCTAAAAAAAAATCGTAGAGAGGCATGCGTTTGCTGCTGTAATTGATGAATAATGTGTTGATGTTTTGTTGCTTGTGGTTTTCAGGCAGATCAGCGGTTTGTGTGGAATGGGAACCTCCTGAGAGAACTGGCTGCACAGCCAGAGGTAACGTATACTGTCTGACTTGTGACCTGTGGCCCATTTGTTTTTTACTGAATGGTTTTGGAATTTAGTTTGACTAACTGTCACTATTTCCCCACAGCTTCATAAGTTTGCACTTCCTGTTGTCCATGGATGTATCCTTTTCACTGAATGTCTAATATTTTCTAATGGAGCATCTTCCATCTTCATCAAATCCTGAGCAAAGCCTTTCCTTGACCCTCCTGGTCCAGTCATCGTCATGAAGCCATGTCGTATAAACGGAAAGATCTTTGAGTGGATCCTCATATCCAGGAGAAGCTGCTTCCGGGCCGGCGTCAGATATTACCTTCGAGGTAAAAACTCCTGAAGCACCAAGCATTGGTTGTGGAAGTTGCATATGGACTATGGGAGAGCAAAGTGGCTGATGGCCAACACATTTTCATAAACAATTTTGAAGGTAGAACAGAAGGTAGTGTTGTCTGACACCGCTGACTGTTGATGGATGTTTCTGCCCTGCTGTCTCCTCAGGCATCGACTCAGAAGGCCATGCTGCTAACTTTGTGGAGACTGAGCAGATAGTTTTGTATGAGGGAGCAAAGGCTTCATTTATACAGGCAAGTATAAAGGGCCAGTCATACTGTTAAAGACTACTTGAATTGGAGCTCCTATGTACCTGGCTTTTTCTACATTGTTCGTTTTTCCGATGTTAAATTGTTTAATGTAACAAAGTTTTTAACTGGTTATGAAACAGTCTCAATTTAATACTGATGCCTCTATATGGGCAAAGCAAACAGGACCATCAACAAGGAGATTGGCTATTTCTATAGTTATTCTGATTGCCTGTCAACAGGAATTAACAGGCAATAAGAATAACAATTCAAAAAGGAGTTCAGACTTGCAGGTTCACCACAAACTCCTTCAGCTCTGACTCCAGCCTCTTGCAGTGCAGCCCGCTGCCGAAAGACCCTGATCTCGCTTTGCTGTTGCATTCGACTTGCAGTTGGAGCTCACGGTCACACCCTGCTGCCGTAAAATGAGGTTTTCTCAAAAAATATAAAAAGAGTCTGGCAGCTGAAGATCTTTACGACCCGAGGTGGTGCTGTTCATGGAAACACTGCTGCTTTTGTCCACAGAGGCCCAATAATCAACACACAATGAAAGAATTCTATGCTGGATTTCAGAAATGACTTTTCAAGACAAACCTTTTTTTCTCATCCACAGACCCGAGGCTCCATGCCCTTTTACTGGAGTCAGAGGCCCAACCTCAAATACAAACCTAAACCTATAATCAGCAAAACCACCAATCATGTAAGAGCAGGTCTTTTCATCTTTCTGTGTGCTTTTTAAATGGTGAGGTGTGAAAATCTGACACTAACCACTGGAAACCTTCGTACAGATGGATGGTTTCCAGAGGCATTTTGACTCTCAGCTCCTCATCTATGGGAAGCAAACTATTCTGAACCTGGTAAGGACCCCTTTTCAAGCTCTTTTTATTATTTGTTTAAAAGGAAATATTAGTAAATGCGTCTTTGGCCAATTTGTGTGTTCTTGTGTTTCCAGGTGAACCAGAAGGGATCAGAGAAGCCTCTAGAACAGGCTTTTGCCAAGATGGTGTCTGGCATGAACAACGGTATGCTCAAGTAAGTATCACACTCCCATTCCAGTGCCAGCTTACTTCATCTCCTGTGAGGGTGGTTGGTTAACCCAGGTTTTTGCTGATTGGCTCATAACGCTTATAACGTTACTGACTCCACATTTTAATTGTGATATTTTGTGATTAAATTCCAAATCTGCAACCTTCTCCGTCAGGAAAATGTAGTAGCACAATGTCTTCCTCTGATGTAGAAGTACACTGTAAGTCGGTAGTAGGCTACAGTGGAGTTGCATATTAAGTGGTTTGGGGTCCTATTGTAAGTAATTTTTGGAGAATTTGTGCAAACAGGCACATTTTGAATGTACACTGTACTAGTTATTCGAGTTACCTGCTGCAGTCTTTTGTCATGCACATGCTTGCTCACTTAAAAAATCTAGTTCTACCATCTCTGTAACAACAAATTTATAATTTTATACTCTTTATTGATACCCTATGGGGAAATTACAATTTACACTCTGTTATTACACACTACAAAATACACTTGAAATACATGCACAGTATCTCTCCAGCTACCAGTCCGCACTCCGTACTTTGGTCCGTTTGGGAACCAGTGACCCTTATGTTCCCAACCCAACTCCCTACAGACTGGGCTACTGCCACCTCCCAAAATTAATGTTCTGATCAAAAATACTTGCTGAAGTCATCTCCTTCTAATGTGACTTTGACACTGTGACACTGTCTTCTCTGTCCTCAGTTACATAGCCTTCGACTTCCACAAAGAGTGCAGCGCCATGAGATGGGACCGTCTCCAGATATTAGTGGATGATGTCGCTGAGACACAAGAGGAATACGGGTAACCCTACTAGCAGCTCTTATGGGCTAATATCTGTTGTGGTGTACTGTGTGGGAATTATAACTTTTCTCTGTGTGAAGTTACTTCATGGTGAACTCTGAGGGGAAGACGGTCGCCCAGCAGAGAGGAGTCTTCCGCAGTAACTGCATGGACTGCCTGGACAGGACCAACGTCATCCAGAGCCTGCTGGCCCGGCGCTCCTTACAGTCTCAGCTTCAGGTATTTCAGGACTGCTATGCTTCTTAGAGTAGAAAAATAATAATATAATACTTTCACAATGTAGGGTTTATTGTTAGTGTTGGGACAATTCAAAATGAGAGATGTTTGCAAATAATTTGAGTGCTTGATAAGGTTTTATTACTCTTGATTCATTGCTTTGTTCTAGCTAATCCCACTCCCTGTCTTCATTCACTCTCTAGCTTACTCCACCACCACTGCTCTCTCTCTCAGTTCAGTATAAGGGGCACATCTGCATGTTATCTCAATATGAAGTGTACCATACCTGGTAGCGTTATGTGTTCATCAAAGCTTTGTTTTCTGAGGCCACTAAATGTTTTTAGTGCTTTGCAATGAGACTGCCGCATAAATCCAATTCAACTTTGGGTAAAAAGCTGTCCAATCCAGTGAAGGAGGGGCTGGACAAATACCACAAAGACCAACCCTCACATCCAACATGTACAAGTGCTGTACCACATCAACAACGAAGGACAAAAAGGAATACTGCTGGACCGCATACAGTATCTGTCCTCCTGGTACTCTAGCCTGTGCCGACCATAGATCTACTAAAAACAATGCAGAAACAGCCATTTTTACTTCTGTGGATATACCGTATCATAGCAACCAGACCCAATAGAGACATCTCAGCTGAAAAAACCCCGCTGCGCCTCCAAAGCGCTCTAGCACTCCCAATTGGGTGTTTACATAAGACCGCCTGGCATTTGCAGCAGGGAAAAAAAATGTTTGGTGAACACACGGTAAAAGTAACTCCAGCGTCTGTCCGACCATTGAGAATTTGGTTGTACAAGAGCCAACCGGCCTGGAGACGTGAGCCCTAGAAAAATATATTCTGCCATGTAACTGAAGTTAATTAGTTGTGTTGTCATACTACTATTTCCAATACCAAGAATACAACATATTGACTATTTTGAATAAAACAAAATGATGTTCCAAAGTTACTGAACAAATGGATTTGACCAGATAGATGTTCAGAGTTTGGGTGGTAGATCCCTTTAAATGCATGTTTTCAGCCAAGTTGGACAAAAATCCCATTTTTGCCATATATACACTCATGTTATCTTTGAAAGATAAAAAAGGTAAGGGAATTTCACATCCTGCTCACAATGAGAGGCCTGAATCTCGACCAGTTTTGTGTTTTGCCTGTTTGTGCACAGAGGATGGGGGTTCTGAATGTGGGTCAGCGGATTGAAGAGCAGGCTGAGTTTGAAAAGATCTACAAGAACGGTAATGTCTTCTGTATGCCTGACTGTGTGCATGTGTTGTGTGATCAGTAGGAAGTCTAGCCTGTGATTGTACCCTCACTGTTCTCTGTGTGTGCTCTTTAACCAGCATGGGCTGACAATGCCAATGCATGCGCTGTACAGTACGCAGGAACCGGAGCTTTGAAAACAGACTTCACAAGGTACAGTACTGTCGCATCCTATGTGCGTTGTTTTCTGGAGTCCCCCTGCAGTAGTATCGTCATGGCTGCTGTTTAATCCAACTTAATTTCTCTCTCAGGACAGGGAAGAGGACCAGGTGGGGGCTGCTGATGGATGGCTGGAACTCAATGATCCGCTACTACAAAAATAACTTCTCTGATGGATTCAGACAGGTAGGATGTCTATGACGTGATTTGTTGTCGATCCATCATTATTGAAGAAAGTAGTACGTTACCAGAAAAATCCAGTTTCAGTCTTAATACCCAATCACAGATTGCTGTGAGAACTTTGCCATGGACTGAAGTAACACAAAGCTACTTGACAGTTTCTTGTCAGTGAAGAGAATAAGATATCAATTAATTAAATAGTAATCAAGAGTAGAGCTCAACCGATAAAGGATTTTTAACGCCGATACCGATACGAATATTTGGTTATTTAAAAATCTGATATGCCGACGCGTTACAAAACATAAACAGATTTCCCTAACATTAGTTTTTTATGAGTTACTAAAATAATATGATAATAATTTGTAGAACAGAGGAACATCAAAATATATTAAAGTTCTGATAAATAAAATGTATAAAAATACAAACTTAAGCTATGAAACTTAATGTCCTTTGAACAAAAACACATTAACAAATCTACGTTGTAGAGCGCCCTCTGGTGGACAAACTATGCAATGCCAATGCTCATAACATGGTTGACAGTCCGTTTTTATTTTTTAAATATTCATTTATCAGAATCATTTATTTGTCATTATAAATGATTTGAAATGATTTTTTTTTTTAAATCATCCATTATAAATGCCAATACAGATAGATCTGGAAATGCCTAATATTGGCCGATAATATCAGCCCACCAATATATCGGTTGGGCTCTATTACACAGTAACTGCACAGTAACTGCACATTATGATAAAAACACCTGATCTATAGATCTTTTTAACAAGATCAGAATCAGCTTTATTCGCCAGGTATGAGGACACATACGAGGAATTTGACTTAGGTTGGAGCAAGATTGTGGTTAAAATGTTAGAGTTGCATTGTAGTCTCACGGAAATAAAGAAAGGGCATAGCATGAGCATCCACGTGATATGTCTGTGCATCTGTAGTTCCTGCTCATGCCACGCTACAAGCTCTGACCCACACATAGCAAGCTTTACCTTTCTAACCTTTCATGTTTAACAATTCAATAAAGCTGGTTGTGAAATGAGCGCCAATAAGAAAATAAATATGATTTGGAATACTGTGTAGCCAAGGGGTTTTGTTGTTTTCAGGACTCCATTGACCTGTTTCTGGGTAACTTTGCTGTCGATGAGTCTGATGGACCCACTCCTCTTCGTGTGCAGAAGGACTGGAAGTTCCTCACGGTCAGTGTATCTATGTTTTCTCTCTTATCAGCAGCAGCAGATAATGGGACTGTTAGTCTAATGCTTTAAATCCTACTCTTTTTACAGCTGCCCATTATTATGCTGGTGGCATTTTCCATGTGCATCGTGTGTCTTCTGATGGCTGGTAAGTTCTATTAAACTAAGTTATAGTTATAAAACAAAAGTATTTGCAAATGAGAGGACAGAAAGTTGTGGGGGTAGGGTATTTCAGATGCTGTACCACAATAACAAGCATTTTGTCTAAAAAATAATGATGCCTTTATCCCAAACGAGGATGTGTGAGAGTCCAGTTCTGTTTCTAAAAGTCTACTCCAGCTGCCTCTCTCTAGCCTCAGAGGAATTTCAAGTTTAGGTGAGACCTTGGGTGAGACCTTGGAGTCTTGGTGGTCAGAGCTGCTGCCCCAACCCTGGCAACAAGGAGAAGGTTGACTGTCAAGAATGTGACAAACTACAAGCAACATCTGCTCTCCACCACGGTGATGCAGTGGGCCAAGACCAACAGTAAAGAGGCGACTAGGGGCTTTGTGAAAAATGACCTTTCTGGAGCAAGACATCCTCCCTAGAATGATGAATGCGGCTGTGATTTGAAGTCTGCCGACACCCGATAAGGTGTGCCAAGGCAGTTTTGCAAACAAAACAAGGCCAGTTGATGATTGGTTGGAAGAGTGTGGAAAAATGGGTGCTCAGCGGCAACGACTTGTTGGAGATGGAGACACAGTCTGGACCACAGGCTCAGCAGATTTTACTTTCTGTCTGTAGGTCGGGAGAGGATGAACCAGACAGCGATCAGAGAGTCCTAAAGCTGCACAGGGGACAGAGCGATAGGCGGCATAATGTGGGGTAGCACTGGCCCAGTGTGGTATTGTCCCTGGTGGGACATTTAATGTGCTGTCTGTATTTTAGGAGTTCTTTGCTGACGGTTGCTCTGTTAGTCCCCAAGAACAATGAGCAGGGAGCCTGGATGTTTTCTTGCCACGTCAGTTATCCGCTCAGTCAGGTCTCTGTACCAAGTCACATGCGCCGGTGCGTGTAAAGCAAATTTTATGTGCACATGTTATTTTAAACCCTGTGACATGTGAAGAATAATTGTATTAAATCATCTGTGGCCCCTGAGGCATCCCTGTGGCCTAGCAACCTGGACCTCTAGTTTGCAGTTCCCCTGGGATCCGCTACTATCATAATGTTATTCAACTTCCAAACTTGACATTGCTGCTGAATCTGTTCTGTCATGCGAATGTGAGATGGACAACTTACACAGCTCCCTTGTAGACACACTTATAGCTGAAGAGCTGCAGGTTACCGGTTCTCGTGGTTTTTCAATAAATGACTGCCATTTGTCTTGTAGGTGACACCTGGACAGAGACCCTGGCTTACGTGGCGTTCTGGGGGGCTGCTAGTGCCATCACAGCCACCATCATCCTGTTTAACGGCCAAGACTTTGTGGACGCCCCCAAACTGGTTCACAAGGAGAAGCTGGACTGAGTGTGTGTGTGTGTGTGTGTGTGTGTGTGTGTGTGTGTGTGTGTGTGTGTGTGTGTGTGTGTGTGTGTGTGTGTGTGTGTGTGTGTGTGTGTGTGTGTGTGTGTGTGTGTGTGTGTGTGTGTGTGTGTGTGTGTGTGTGTGTGTGTGTGTGTGTGTGTGTGTGTGTGTGTGTGTGTGTGTGTGTGTGTGTGTGTGTGTGTGTGTGTGTGTGTGTATGTGTTTTCTGGGCCCAGCAGGTTCGTATACCTGGTGATCTTCAGCGTCTTCGTTCCCTGGTCTGGACTCAGACTGATCTGCTGCCTCCATACTGCCCTGCAGACTTTCTCACTCAAAACCATTCTTTTTCTGCCATTTGTCTGAAACATATTTTACCTTCTTCAGTGGTATTGCACACACTCCTTCACATGCTTTACATTTAATTCCCTACATTCCTCATACTGTCTCTTTAGGTTGGTTTGTTGGTGTTAGTCTACTGTTTCAGCATTCTACCACTACGGCTCATTTTCTCATTCATTTACCATTCTTACATTTTAAATTTGTAAACAAGCTTTTTTTCTATTTAGCTCCGTGGCACACTTATTAGACCTTGGCTTATTAGACCTCTGGCAGGTTAGGGTTTGGTGGAGCTATGCTGGAAATGACTCAATGTCACAAAACCAACAGAAGAGTGAAGGAGATGTCAAGTGCAGTTTGAACATGTACAAAGTCCTGAGAAGACATTTTTTTATTTTACTACTTGTGGGCAGCACAACAAGCTGAAAACACAGTAAAGTTGATACGGTGATCACGTTGGAAAACAGTCATTACCATGTTGATTTGGTGTTGGGCAGGTAGTTAACAGCAGGTTATTAGAGCTTTGTCAGTGCATACAAATATAAATTAGTGAAGATTTAAAGATATTAAATGTAATTATATTCATCCCAAACAGATTATCCATTAACGTAAATTAACCCGAACCAGTCACTCAAAGATGTGGCTCCTCAACATGCCATGTATGTAAGCAACTGATGCATAGAGCACTGTTTATGGTATGTACATGTTGAGTTTTGAATGTAATAAGCCTTACATATGAAATATAAATATTTGGCTAATCAGTAACTGGACTGAACAATGTCTTCCTGTTATGCTAACTTGGGAGGTGTGTGTCTGTGTGTGTCAACGTCAGTCCACATCCTCCGATCGTTTTGGTGCCGTGCACGTTTAAGGTTTCTTTTTGTAAACCCCCTGTGGGAGAAACAAATTGACCAATTCAGAGCTTTACATGCATGATTAAGAATGAGGGTGTTGTTGTCTTCCTACATCTCTAGTTAGCTACCTACCTACATCCATGAAACATGTCAACAAATGTGGCTGATCTATGGAGCCGCCTTACAGACAGTGTATGGTGGACATAGTGCTTCCATAGTTTACCATGCACTTGTCCATTATGTTTCAGTCTAGTTCACTTTCCTGTTTCCAGACTGAGGTTTGGGGTCTGTGTTGCTCCGGTCTATAGGAGAATAGTCCAAATGCAGCCTTCCATATCTGCCCCACACTGCAGAGCACACACTCGTTTGAACCTTTCATCAATTATATTCAAAGACTGGATTGGGCTTTGAAACCTTCCACTGATGTTGATTTATAATGTACTATAGTTTTAGGCAATTGGTTACCATGCATTGATATTCTGTATATGATTTAACATGCAATCTGTGTGGTGTTGTTATCACGTGTTTAAGATCTTGCAAACATTATCTCATGTATCAGATTTTTAAACTATTGTTGACCCAACTGCTCTGATCATGTTAGCTTTTCAAAGATGTCGTCTAATCGGGATCTGAACTGTGTAACTTTCTGTCAGCTCCACGTACCTACGGAGTCCCAAAATCCCGGAAAAATATTTTTTTAAATCCTTAACAAGAAAATAACTTGTGTAAATAAGATGTTAACTTGTGCAACAAGAAGATAGCTTTTGTGAATTTACTGTTACTAGATAACTTTGGCGTACAAGATGACCACTTATTGAGACAAAACTTAATAATAATCGCTTGTGTGAACAGGACGTGTGGGAATAAGATAAAACATGCACAAAATATATGGATCTCTTATTTACTCAAGTAACTAATAATTCGCCCTAATGTGTGCAGTGTAGGTGAAATCTTTCTCCAACATATCTTTGTAATCCCTGTACATTTTAAAACGAGTTAATTTGCATTTCCAGATGTATTGCAGTATCATGTGTGGATGGAAAGGATGGTTTTATCAGACAGCCAGTCAGCACCTTATTTGATTTATGTTTGGACATTGTACCCATAATATCCTGATAGTAAGGAAACAGAAAAAGATGCGAGTGTTTGTGTCCATCATGTGCTGCGGGGTAAAGCAGCCGAAGGTTCCACAATGTAGTGTAGTGTTTTTGGATGTGATCATTATATCTCTACTGTGGTTTTTGTACATGTTTTGCTTGTAAACATAATAATAGGGCCAATGACAGGTATACCATGACTTACTAACTTTACCATACAACAACAGATTTGGTTCCAGGGCCTTAACTTCCTGTCAGTTCATTCTTTGTTCAAGGAAACAATATAAAATAAATGAAATGAAATGAAACGTTTTCAACATCTGTTTGCAAATTGTACTTGGGATCATTAACAAATTGGGTCAAAGTTTATGGTACACAGATATTGTTTTCCAGGTTTACGGTTTGCGTTACACATTTGCAAATGATGTTCCACCCATATACAGTTCAGCTGATGTTGGTGTTTTTATGTCTGAAGGTTGCCCTTTAGTGTAATGTATCAGGAACATTGGGATTGTATAGCTATAAATGTATCACTTTAAAGCTATAAGCAACCATCAACAGGTCTTATGTTAGGAAGCCAGAAGCATTATGTTAGAACATGTGAATGGTCTTGTGTCTTCAGTGCTCTACTTTAACAACCAGATGTCATCCAGTGGTTTCTGTAACTGTCAATAAACTCCAGTGAACGCACACACATCACCAGTATGGCACTATTGCTTTAGTACTCTTTACGTGTATTCCCTCATAGTATCTATATACATGGGTGGGACAAAATCTGAGCATATAACTGTCATGTGTGCAGGGCTTTAGACTGCATTAGTTTTGGCAAGGTGTACCTAATAAAGTGGTGCTGGAGTGAAGATCCAGTGTTTCCCCATCACAAAGATATAATATACATGATAAATATAGCATGGAGGTGTTGTGAGACAGCATTTAGTGAGAACTTCTAAACAAAATATGATTTCATGCTTGACTGATAAAATATGACAAATCCACATCATTTTTAACATTTTAGAGACTTATTTGATTGCACTGAAAACAAAACAAATGATACATTGATTCAAACTAAATTAAAAGAGACATCTACACACACAGGAAAAGCAATTTATTCTGCACAAAGAAGAAATTGTCAAGTTGTTGAGACTAGATCTGGCCAAAGTAGTGCAAAATTTGTATTATTGGAAAGCTAGTAGTTTAAAGTTCCTTCATAAATAATCCATGTCTCTCTCACGTATAGCATGTTCATAAAAGAAGCAGCACATATCAAAACATATTTATAAATATGTGGTACAGTATACACACTATAATACAGTACATTAGACTACACTCTACTGTCAATATAACTACTGCTATTATTGTTTCCAGTATCTATGGAGCCCTTTGACTACTCCTAAAACCTTGAAATCTGTCTTAGTTTCTTCCTGCTCTCCTCTGGCCCCTTTCAGTACCAAATATCATCTGCATGTCCCACCTATGTCTCATTTCCTTCTGTCTGTTTGTCCGTCTCTTTTACATCTGAACATTTCTGTCTATCTCACTTTCCTAACAGCTTTCCTTGTTTTTTTCCTCCTTTCTATCTCAGCTTTACTTTATTCTTGTGTTTCTGTCACTCATTCTTACACACAGATACAGAAATATGATTCATAATAATTATGGCATGATGGCACTTAATAGTTGCGAGGCGAGAAAACATAAGGACTCCGGGGAAGAAGCTTAATTTTCCATCTAACATATCGGAGAAAAAGGTGTGAATTTTCTACTAAGGTGTGATTTTTATTACTACGGTATTAAATTGTCTAAATGTCATCAGCAGGTCGTCGTTAAATTGGTCATAATTTCCCTCCGCACAATTCTCCAATTTAAAATAATGGTTAGAGTTGGTTTAAAAGAAACTATCCATGTTATTGTGGCTGGGTCGAGAGGTATTTGGAAATTTAACATTTGCTGGATTCAGAACGTCGTTTTCTAAAATATATTGCTTTTACCGATAGATTTAATGTGATATGTTTGGAAAAACATGAATCTGTGGTTATGAAAGGCAGTCCCACATGGTAAATATGGTAAAGGGCATGCTGCCTTATAAAATGTTAGTCCTGCAGTAGTCTTGCATGTCTAGAACTTCCTCCACAGAGCTACGTCGGAGGGTCTGGCTGGTCCCCACAACATTCCAGGATGGGAGAAAAATGTGCTCCGGTTAATTGGCATTGCTTTAAACCAATAACAATCTTCTTGGGCGGTGCTAGTTGGACGGAGCCACAGCACCTCTGCTAAATAGTCTCAGGAAGGAACTTGTTTTGGTGGAACGTGTCGTTCAAAAGTTGTGTTAATCGTGCAACAGAAAACTCAAATTGGACAGAAATTCTAGCCAGCTGTCTGGATTTACCCTGCAGAGATCTGAGGAGCAGTCCTCAGAAATCCACCGCAGTTTAAAAGGCCAATACAAAGAAAGAGGAAGGGGACGGACATCTGGCAGAAGTGAGGGACTTCTGGCGGAATTTCCGTTGGCACCAGAGCAATCCAGGAAGTGGAACGTCAAGGATATAGACTCCTGCAGTCACCCTTACTTTATATTGGTTAATTAGAGTTTAAAGAAAAGAAAATGCACAAACTAAATCCTGAGAGGTATAGCCTACCCTTGTTACCTGTAATATTTGTCCTTTAAAGAAAATGTTCAGAGATGATCCTGAAGAGATCTAAATAGCTCACTCTTCTTAGACACTCACTGTCAGATTATGTTCGATATTTGTCCCTGCGCATCCATGGAGCGCCCTGAACACTAGGCGCAAAGTTGCTGACTCGCAGAGGTCACCATTTCAAATATACTGTAGATTTACTTGGACATTTTAATCTTTAATTTTAAAATCCTACTGGATAGGTGATGTCTCTCAGACACTTTGAATGAAGCTGGCTTGACAGGAGGATTCCGTTTTACAGTTGCCTGAAGAAAAGTAAAATATGGTTTTAACTGCCTGAAAACCATTTCAAATATACAGTAGATTTAATTGGACATTTTTGCCTTTAATTTAAAAATCCTACATCAGAATGGTCGGATATTACCCGAGTGAAACCATGAATATGAAGACTTGAAATGAAGCTGGCTTAATACAAGGATAACGTTTTCCAGTACCCTGCAAAGGAGTAAAATATGGCTTTAACAGCCTGAAAAAGATGTTTACAACAGGAGGATTCCGTTTTACAGTTGCCTGAAGAAGATTAAAATAAGCCTTTAACAGCCTGAAAACGAATTCAAATATACTGTAGATTTACTTAGACCTTTTAGCGTTTAATTTTAAAATCCTACATCAGAATTGTCCAAATGTACCTGAGTCACACACTGGATAGGTGATGTCTCTCCCACACTTGGAATGAAGCTGGCTTAACAGGAGGATTCCGTTTTACAGTTGCCTGAAAAAGAGTAAAATATGGCTTTAACAGCCTGAAAAAGATTTCAAATATACTGTAGATTTACTTGGACATTTATGCCTTTAATTTTAAAATCCTACATCAGAAATGTCCAATTGACTGTGTGACACCTGGATATGTGATGTTTCTCCCAGACTTGGAATGAAGCTGGTTTAACAGGAGGATTCCGTTTTACAGTTGCCTGAAAAAGAGTAAAATATGGCTTTAACAGCCTGAAAATATGTCAAATATACTGTAGATTTACTTTGACATTTTAGCCTTTAATTTTAAAATCCTACATCAGAATGGTCTGATATTACCTGAGTGACACCATGTGATGTCTAACCCAGACCTGGAATGAAGCTTGCTTAACAGGAGGATTCCGTTTTACAGTACCCTGCAAAGGAGTAAAATATGGCTTTAACAGCCTGAAAAGATGTCAAATATACTGTAGATTTACTTGGACATTTTAGCCTTTAATTTTAAAATCCTACATCAGAATGGTCAGATATTACCTGTGTGACACCATGGATATGTGATGTTTCTCTCAGACTTGGAATGAAGCTGGTTTAACAGGAGGATTCCGTTCTACAGTTGCCTGAAAAGAGTAAAATATGGCTTTAACAGCCTGAAAAAGATGTCAAATATACTGTAGATTTACTTGGACATTTTAGCCTTTAATTTTAAAATCCTACATCAGAATGGTCCGATATTACCTGTGTGACACCATGGATATGTGATGTCTCACCCAGACTTGGAATGAAGCTGGTTTAACAGGAGGATTCCGTTCTACAGTTGCCTGAAAAAGAGTAAAATATGGCTTTAAC
The DNA here is from genome assembly GCA_013375575.1 of Percina caprodes. Lineage (NCBI taxonomy): Eukaryota > Metazoa > Chordata > Actinopteri > Perciformes > Percidae > Percina > Percina caprodes. The sequence goes on from JABXJD010000353.1 coordinate 564,452, forward strand.
AGCCTGAAAAAGATGTCAAATATACTGTAGATTTACTTGGACATTTTAGCCTTTAATTTTAAAATCCTACATCAGAATGGTCAAATATTACCTGTGTGACACCATGGATATGTGATGTCTCACCCAGACTTGGAATGAAGCTGGCTTAACAGGAGGATTCCGTTCTACAGTTGCCTGAAAAAGAGTAAAATATGGCTTTAACAGCCTGAAAAGATGTCAAATATACTGTAGATTTACTTGGACATTTTAGCCTTTAATTTTAAAATCCTACATCAGAATGGTCGATATTACCTGTGTGACACCATGGATATGTGATGTCTCTCAGACTTGGAATGAAGCTGGCTTAACAGGAGGATTCCGTTCTACAGTTGCCTGAAAAAGAGTAAAATATGGCTTTAACAGCCTGAAAAAGATGTCAAATATACTGTAGATTTACTTGGACATTTTAGCCTTTAATTTTAAAATCCTACATCAGAATGGTCCGATATTACCTGTGTGACACCATGGATATGTGATGTCTCACCAGACTTGGAATGAAGCTGGCTTAACAGGAGGATTCCGTTCTACAGTTGCCTGAAAAAGAGTAAAATATGGCTTTAACAGCCTGAAAAAGATGTCAAATATACTGTAGATTTACTTGGACATTTTAGCCTTTAATTTTAAAATCCTACATCAGAATGGTCCGATATTACCTGTGTGACACCATGGATATGTGATGTTTCTCCCAGACTTGGAATGAAGCTGGTTTAACAGGAGGATTCCGTTCTACAGTTGCCTGAAAAAGAGTAAAATATGGCTTTAACAGCCTGAAAAAGATGTCAAATATACTGTAGATTTACTTGGACATTTTAGCCTTTAATTTTAAAATCCTACATCAGAATGGTCCGATATTACCTGTGTGTCACCATGGATATGTGATGTCTCACCCAGACTTGGAATGAAGCTGGCTTAACAGGAGGATTCCGTTCTACAGTTGCCTGAAAAATACTTCAAATATGCTGTAGATTTACTTGGACATTTTAGCCTTTAATTTTAAAATCCTACATCAGAATGGTCGATATTACTGTGTGACACCATGGATATGTGATGTCTCACCAGAGACTTGGAATGAAGCTGGCTTAACAGGAGGATTCCGTTCTACAGTTGCCTGAAAAAGAGTAAAATATGGCTTTAACAGCCTGAAAAAATGTCAAATATACTGTAGATTTACTTGGACATTTTAGCCTTTAATTTTAAATCCTACATCAGAATGGTCCAATATTGACTGTGTGACACCATGGATGTGATGTTTCTCTCAGACTTGGAATGAAGCTGGTTTAACAGGAGGATTCCGTTCTACAGTTGCCTGAAAAAGTAAAATATGGCTTTAACAGCCTGAAAAAGATGTCAAATATACTGTAGATTTACTTGGACATTTTAGCCTTTAATTTTAAAATCCTACATCAGAATGGTCCGATATTACTGTGTGACACCATGGATATGTGATGTTTCTCCAGACTTGGAATGAAGCTGGTTTAACAGGAGGATTCCGTTCTACAGTTGCCTGAAAGAGTAAAATATGGCTTTAACAGCCTGAAAAAGATGTCAAATATACTGTAGATTTACTTGGACATTTTAGCCTTTAATTTTAAAATCCTACATCAGAATGGTCCGATATAACGTGAGTGAGACACTGGATATGTGATGTCTTACCCAGACTTGGAATGAAGCTGATTTAACAGTAGGATTCCGTACTACAGTTGCCTAAAAAAGAGTAAAATATGGCTTTAACAGCCTGAAAAAGATGTCAAATATACTGTAGATTTACTTGGACATTTTAGCCTTTAATTTTAAAATCCTACATCAGAATGGTCCGATATTACGTGAGTGACACACTGGATATGTGATGTCTCACCCAGAATTGGAATGAAGCTGGCTTAACAGGAGGATGCTGAAAAAAAGAGTGAAATATGGCTTTAACAGCCTGAAAAATATGTCAGATATACTGTAGATTTTCTTGGACATTTTGGCCTTTAATTTTAAAATCCTACAAAAAAATGGTCCGATATTACCTGTGTGACACCATGGATATGTTCTGTCTCACCCAGACTTGGAATGAAGCTCGCTTAACAGGAGGATTCGGTTCTAAAGTTTGTGAAAAAGAGTAAAATATGGCGTACATCAGAATGGTCCAATATTAGCTGTGTGACACCATTTATATATGATGTCTCACCCAGACATGGAATGAAGCTGGCTTACCAGCAGGATTCTGTTTTACAGTTGCCTTAATAAGAGTAAAATATGGCTTTAAGAGCATGAAAAAGATTTTAAATATACTGTAGATTTACTTGGACATGTTAGCCTTTAATTTTACAATCCTACATCAGAATGGTCCGATATTACCTGTTTGAAACCATGGATATGTGATGTCTCACCAAGACTTTGAATAAAGCTGGCATAACAGGAGGATTCGGTTCTACGGTTGCCTGAAAAAGAGTAAAATATGGCTGTAGATTTACTTGGACATTTGAGCCTTTAATTTTAAAATCCTACATCAGAATGGTCCGATATTACCTGTGTGACACCATGGATATGTGATGTCTTACCCAGACTTGGAATGAAGCTGGCTTAACAGGAGGATTCGGTTCTACAGTGCCCTGACAAAGAGTTAAATATGGCTTTAACAGCCTGAAAAAGATGTCAAATATAATGTAGATTTACTTGGACATTTTAGCCTTTAATTTTAAAATCCTACATCAGAATGGTCGATATTGCCTGTGTGACACCATGGATATGTGATGTTTCCCAGACTTGGAATGAAGCTGGTTTAACAGGAGGATTCCGTTCTACAGTTGCCTGAAAAAGAGTAAAATATGGCTTTAACAGCCTGAAAAGATGTCAAATATACTGTAGATTTACTTGGACATTTTAGCCTTTAATTTTAAAATCCTACATCAGAATGGTCCAATATTGACTGTGTGACACCATGGATATGTGATGTTTCTCTCAGACTTGGAATGAAGCTGGTTTAACAGGAGGATTCCGTTCTACAGTTGCCTGAAAAAGAGTAAAATATGGCTTTAACAGCCTGAAAAGATGTCAAATATACTGTAGATTTACTTGGACATTTTAGCCTTTAATTTTAAAATCCTACATCAGAATGGTCCGATATTGCCTGTGTGACACCATGGATATGTGATGTTTCTCTCAGACTTGGAATGAAGCTGGTTTAACAGGAGGATTCCGTTCTACAGTTGCCTGAAAAAGAGTAAAATATGGCTTTAACAGCCTGAAAAAGATGTCAAATATACTGTAGATTTACTTGGACATTTTAGCCTTTAATTTTAAAATCCTACATCAGAATGGTCGATATTGACTGTGTGACACCATGGATATGTGATGTTTCCCAGACTTGGAATGAAGCTGGTTTAACAGGAGGATTCCGTTCTACAGTTGCCTGAAAAAGAGTAAAATATGGCTTTAACAGCCTGAAAAAGATGTCAAATATACTGTAGATTTACTTGGACATTTTAGCCTTTAATTTTAAAACCTACATCAGAATGGTCCAATATTGACTGTGTGACACCATGGATATGTGATGTTTCTCTCAGACTTGGAATGAAGCTGGTTTAACAGGAGGATTCCGTTCTACAGTTGCCTGAAAAAGAGTAAAATATGGCTTTAACAGCCTGAAAAGATGTCAAATATACTGTAGATTTACTTGGACATTTTAGCCTTTAATTTTAAAATCCTACATCAGAATGGTCAATATTGCCTGTGTGACACCATGGATATGTGATGTTTCCCAGACTTGGAATGAAGCTGGTTTAACAGGAGGATTCCGTTCTACAGTTGCCTGAAAAAGAATAAAATATGGCTTTAACAGCCTGAAAAAGATGTCAAATATACTGTAGATTTACTTGGACATTTTATCCTTTAATTTTAAATACTACATCAGAATGTTTCGATATTGACTGTGTGACACCATGGATATGTGATGTTTCTCTCAGACTTGGAATGAACCTGGTTTAACAGGAGGATTCCGTTCTACAGTTGCCTGAAAAAGAGTAAAATATGGCTTTAACAGCCTGAAAAATGTCAAATATACTGTAGATTTACTTGGACATTTTAGCCTTTAATTTTAAAATCCTACATCAGAATGGTCAATATTGACTGTGTGACACCATGGATATGTGATGTTTCTCTCAGACTTGGAATGAAGCTGGTTTAACAGGAGGATTCCGTTCTACAGTTGCCTGAAAAAGAGTAAAATATGGCTTTAACAGCCTGAAAAAGATGTCAAATATACTGTAGATTTACTTGGACATTTTAGCCTTTAATTTTAAAATCCTACATCAGAATGGTCGATATTGCCTGTGTGACACCATGGATATGTGATGTTTCTCTCAGACTTGGAATGAAGCTGGTTTAACAGGAGGATTCCGTTCTACAGTTGCCTGAAAAAGAGTAAAATATGGCTTTAACAGCCTGAAAAAGATGTCAAATATACTGTAGATTTACTTGGACATTTTAGCCTTTAATTTTAAAATCCTACATCAGAATGGTCCAATATTGACTGTGTGACACCATGGATATGTGATGTTTCTCTCAGACTTGGAATGAAGCTGGTTTAACAGGAGGATTCCGTTCTACAGTTGCCTGAAAAAGAGTAAAATATGGCTTTAACAGCCTGAAAAGATGTCAAATATACTGTAGATTTACTTGGACATTTTAGCCTTTAATTTTAAAATCCTACATCAGAATGGTCGATATTGCCTGTGTGACACCATGGATATGTGATGTTTCCCAGACTTGGAATGAAGCTGGCTTAACAGGAGGATTCCGTTCTACAGTTGCCTGAAAAAGAGTAAAATATGGCTTTAACAGCCTGAAAAAATGTCAAATATACTGTAGATTTACTTGGACATTTTAGCCTTTAATTTTAAAATCCTACATCAGAATGGTCGATATTGACTGTGTGACACCATGGATATGTGATGTTTCCCAGACTTGGAATGAAGCTGGTTTAACAGGAGGATTCCGTTCTACAGTTGCCTGAAAAGAGTAAAATATGGCTTTAACAGCCTGAAAAAGATGTCAAATATACTGTAGATTTACTTGGACATTTTAGCCTTTAATTTTAAAATCCTACATCAGAATGGTCCAATATTGACTGTGTGACACCATGGATATGTGATGTTTCTCTCAGACTTGGAATGAAGCTGGTTTAACAGGAGGATTCCGTTCTACAGTTGCCTGAAAAAGTAAAATATGGCTTTAACAGCCTGAAAAAGATGTCAAATATACTGTAGATTTACTTGGACATTTTAGCCTTTAATTTTAAAATCCTACATCAGAATGGTCCAATATTGACTGTGTGACACCATGGATATGTGATGTTTCTCTCAGACTTGGAATGAAGCTGGTTTAACAGGAGGATTCCGTTCTACAGTTGCCTGAAAAGAGTAAAATATGGCTTTAACAGCCTGAAAAGATGTCAAATATACTGTAGATTTACTTGGACATTTTAGCCTTTAATTTTAAAATCCTACATCAGAATGGTCCGATATTGACTGTGTGACACCATGGATATGTGATGTTTCCCAGACTTGGAATGAAGCTGGTTTAACAGGAGGATTCCGTTCTACAGTTGCCTGAAAAAGAGTAAAATATGGCTTTAACAGCCTGAAAAAGATGTCAAATATACTGTAGATTTACTTGGACATTTTAGCCTTTAATTTTAAAATCCTACATCAGAATGGTCGATATTGACTGTGTGACACCATGGATATGTGATGTTTCCCAGACTTGGAATGAAGCTGGTTTAACAGGAGGATTCCGTTCTACAGTTGCCTGAAAAAAGTAAAATATGGCTTTAACAGCCTGAAAAAGATGTCAAATATACTGTAGATTTACTTGGACATTTTAGCCTTTAATTTTAAAATCCTACATCAGAATGGTCCAATATTGACTGTGTGACACCATGGATATGTGATGTTTCTCTCAGACTTGGAATGAAGCTGGTTTATCAGGTGGATTCCGTTCTACAGATGCCTGAAAAGAGTAAAATATGGCTTTAACAGCCTGAAAAAGATGTCAAATATACTGTAGATTTACTTGGACATTTTAGCCTTTAATTTTAAAATCCTACATCAGAATGGTCCAATATTGACTGTGTGACACCATGGATATGTGATGTTTCTCTCAGACTTGGAATGAAGCTGGTTTAACAGGAGGATTCCGTTCTACAGTTGCCTAAAAAAAGAGTAAAATATGGCTTTAACAGCCTGAAAAAGATGTCAAATATACTGTAGATTTACTTGGACATTTTAGCCTTTAATTTTAAAATCCTACATCAGAATGGTCGATATTGACTGTGTGACACCATGGATATGTGATGTTTCTCTCAGACTTGGAATGAAGCTGGTTTAACAGGAGGATTCCGTTCTACAGTTGCCTGAAAAAGAGTAAAATATGGCTTTAACAGCCTGAAAAAGATGTCAAATATACTGTAGATTTACTTGGACATTTTAGCCTTTAATTTTAAAATCCTACATCAGAATGGTCCAATATTGACTGTGTGACACCATGGATATGTGATGTTTCTCTCAGACTTGGAATGAAGCTGGTTTAACAGGAGGATTCCGTTCTACAGTTGCCTGAAAAGAGTAAAATATGGCTTTAACAGCCTGAAAAGATGTCAAATATACTGTAGATTTACTTGGACATTTTAGCCTTTAATTTTAAAATCCTACATCAGAATGGTCAATATTGACTGTGTGACACCATGGATATGTGATGTTTCTCTCAGACTTGGAATGAAGCTGGTTTAACAGGAGGATTCCGTTCTACAGTTGCCTGAAAAAGAGTAAAATATGGCTTTAACAGCCTGAAAAAATGTCAAATATACTGTAGATTTACTTGGACATTTTAGCCTTTAATTTTAAAATCCTACATCAGAATGGTCCGATATTGACTGTGTGACACCATGGATATGTGATATTTCTCAGACTTGGAATGAAGCTGGTTTAACAGGAGGATTCCGTTCTACAGTTGCCTGAAAAAGAGTAAAATATGGCTTTAACAGCCTGAAAAATATGTCAAATATACTGTAGATTTACTTGGACATTTTAGCCTTTAATTTTAAAATCCTACATCAGAATGGTCGATATTGACTGTGTGACACCATGGATATGTGATGTTTCTCTCAGACTTGGAATGAAGCTGGTTTAACAGGAGGATTCCGTTCTACAGTTGCCTGAAAAGAGTAAAATATGGCTTTAACAGCCTGAAAAGATGTCAAATATACTGTAGATTTACTTGGACATTTTAGCCTTTAATTTTAAAATCCTACATCAGAATGGTCAATATTGACTGTGTGACACCATGGATATGTGATGTTTCTCTCAGACTTGGAATGAAGCTGGTTTAACAGGAGGATTCCGTTCTACAGTTGCCTGAAAAAGTAAAATATGGCTTTAACAGCCTGAAAAGATGTCAAATATACTGTAGATTTACTTGGACATTTTAGCCTTTAATTTTAAAACCTACATCAGAATGGTCAATATTGACTGTGTGACACCATGGATATGTGATGTTTCTCAGACTTGGAATGAAGCTGGTTTAACAGGAGGATTCCGTTCTACAGTTGCCTGAAAAAGAGTAAAATATTGCTTTAACAGCCTGAAAAAGATGTCAAATATACTGTAGATTTACTTGGACATTTTAGCCTTTAATTTTAAAATCCTACATCGGAATGGTCGATATTGACTGTGTGACACCATGGATATGTGATGTTTTCTCAGACTTGGAATGAAGCTGGTTTAACAGGAGGATTCCGTTCTACAGTTGCCTGAAAAAGAGTAAAATATGGCTTTAACAGCCTGAAAAGATGTCAAATATACTGTAGATTTACTTGGACATTTTAGCCTTTAATTTTAAAATCCTACATCAGAATGGTCCGATATTGACCTGTGTGACACCATGGATATGTGATGTTTTCTCAGACTTGGAATGAAGCTGGTTTAACAGGAGGATTCCGTTCTACAGTTGCCTGAAAAAAGTAAAATATGGCTTTAACAGCCTGAAAAAGATGTCAAATATACTGTAGATTTACTTGGACATTTTAGCCTTTAATTTTAAAATCCTACATCAGAATGGTCCAATATTGACTGTGTGACACCATGGATATGTGATGTTTCTCTCAGACTTGGAATGAAGCTGGTTTAACAGGAGGATTCCGTTCTACAGTTGCCTGAAAAAGAGTAAAATATGGCTTTAACAGCCTGAAAAAGATGTCAAATATACTGTAGATTTACTTGGACATTTTAGCCTTTAATTTTAAAATCCTACATCAGAATGGTCAATATTGACTGTGTGACACCATGGATATGTGATGTTTCTCTCAGACTTGGAATGAAGCTGGTTTAACAGGAGGATTCCGTTCTACAGTTGCCTGAAAAAGAGTAAAATATGGCTTTAACAGCCTGAAAAGATGTCAAATATACTGTAGATTTACTTGGACATTTTAGCCTTTAATTTTAAAATCCTACATCAGAATGGTCCGATATTGACTGTGTGACACCATGGATATGTGATGTTTCTCTCAGACTTGGAATGAAGCTGGTTTAACAGGAGGATTCCGTTCTACAGTTGCCTGAAAAGAGTAAAATATGGCTTTAACAGCCTGAAAAAGATGTCAAATATACTGTAGATTTACTTGGACATTTTAGCCTTTAATTTTAAAATCCTACATCAGAATGGTTCAATATTGACTGTGTGACACCATGGATATGTGATGTTTCTCTCAGACTTGGAATGAAGCTGGTTTAACAGGAGGATTCCGTTCTACAGTTGCCTGAAAAAGAGTAAAATATGGCTTTAACAGCCTGAAAAGATGTCAAATATACTGTAGATTTACTTGGACATTTTAGCCTTTAATTTTAAAATCCTACATCAGAATGGTCCAATATTGACTGTGTGACACCATGGATATGTGATGTTTCTCTCAGACTTGGAATGAAGCTGGTTTAACAGGAGGATTCCGTTCTACAGTTGCCTGAAAAGAGTAAAATATGGCTTTAACAGCCTGAAAAAGATGTCAAATATACTGTAGATTTACTTGGACATTTTAGCCTTTAATTTTAAAATCCTACATCAGAATGGTCAATATTGACTGTGTGACACCATGGATATGTGATGTTTCTCTCAGACTTGGAATGAAGCTGGTTTAACAGGAGGATTCCGTTCTACAGTTGCCTGAAAAAGAGTAAAATATGGCTTTAACAGCCTGAAAAGATGTCAAATATACTGTAGATTTACTTGGACATTTTAGCCTTTAATTTTAAAATCCTACATCAGAATGGTCGATATTGACTGTGTGACACCATGGATATGTGATGTTTCTCCCAGACTTGGAATGAAGCTGGTTTAACAGGAGGATTCCGTTCTACAGTTGCCTGAAAAAGAGTAAAATATGGCTTTAACAGCCTGAAAAGATGTCAAATATACTGTAGATTTACTTGGACATTTTAGCCTTTAATTTTAAAATCCTACATCAGAATGGTCGATATTGACTGTGTCACCATGGATATGTGATGTTTCTCTCAGACTTGGAATGAAGCTGGTTTAACAGGAGGATTCCGTTCTACAGTTGCCTGAAAAAGAGTAAAATATGGCTTTAACAGCCTGAAAAAGATGTCAAATATACTGTAGATTTACTTGGACATTTTAGCCTTTAATTTTAAAATCCTACATCAGAATGGTCAATATTGACTGTGTGACACCATGGATATGTGATGTTTCTCTCAGACTTGGAATGAAGCTGGTTTAACAGGAGGATTCCGTTCTACAGTTGCCTGAAAAAGAGTAAAATATGGCTTTAACAGCCTGAAAAAGATGTCAAATATACTGTAGATTTACTTGGACATTTTAGCCTTTAATTTTAAAATCCTACATCAGAATGGTCGATATTGACTGTGTGACACCATGGATATGTGATGTTTCTCTCAGACTTGGAATGAAGCTGGTTTAACAGGAGGATTCCGTTCTACAGTTGCCTGAAAAAGAGTAAAATATGGCTTTAACAGCCTGAAAAAGATGTCAAATATACTGTAGATTTACTTGGACATTTTAGCCTTTAATTTTAAAATCCTACATCAGAATGGTCCAATATTGACTGTGTGACACCATGGATATGTGATGTTTCTCTCAGACTTGGAATGAAGCTGGTTTAACAGGAGGATTCCGTTCTACAGTTGCCTGAAAAAGAGTAAAATATGGCTTTAACAGCCTGAAAAAGATGTCAAATATACTGTAGATTTACTTGGACATTTTAGCCTTTAATTTTAAAATCCTACATCAGAATGGTCAATATTGACTGTGTGACACCATGGATATGTGATGTTTCTCTCAGACTTGGAATGAAGCTGGTTTAACAGGAGGATTCCGTTCTACAGTTGCCTGAAAAAGAGTAAAATATGGCTTTAACAGCCTGAAAAAGATGTCAAATATACTGTAGATTTACTTGGACATTTTAGCCTTTAATTTTAAAATCCTACATCAGAATGGTCCGATATTGACTGTGTGACACCATGGATATGTGATGTTTCTCTCAGACTTGGAATGAAGCTGGTTTAACAGGAGGATTCCGTTCTACAGTTGCCTGAAAAAGAGTAAAATATGGCTTTAACAGCCTGAAAAAGATGTCAAATATACTGTAGATTTACTTGGACATTTTAGCCTTTAATTTTAAAATCCTACATCAGAATGGTCGATATTACCTGTGTGACACCATGGATATGTGATGTTTCTCTCAGACTTGGAATGAAGCTGGTTTAACAGGAGGATTCCGTTCTACAGTTGCCTGAAAAAGAGTAAAATATGGCTTTAACAGCCTGAAAAGATGTCAAATATACTGTAGATTTACTTGGACATTTTAGCCTTTAATTTTAAAATCCTACATCAGAATGGTCCAATATTGACTGTGTGACACCATGGATATGTGATGTTTCTCTCAGACTTGGAATGAAGCTGGTTTAACAGGAGGATTCCGTTCTACAGTTGCCTGAAAAGAGTAAAATATGGCTTTAACAGCCTGAAAAAGATGTCAAATATACTGTAGATTTACTTGGACATTTTAGCCTTTAATTTTAAAATCCTACATCAGAATGGTCGATATTGACTGTGTGACACCATGGATATGTGTGTTTCCCAGACTTGGAATGAAGCTGGTTTAACAGGAGGATTCCGTTCTACAGTTGCCTGAAAAAGAGTAAAATATGGCTTTAACAGCCTGAAAAGATGTCAAATATACTGTAGATTTACTTGGACATTTTAGCCTTTAATTTTAAAATCCTACATCAGAATGGTCCAATATTGACTGTGTGACACCATGGATATGTGATGTTTCTCTCAGACTTGGAATGAAGCTGGTTTAACAGGAGGATTCCGTTCTACAGTTGCCTGAAAAAGAGTAAAATATGGCTTTAACAGCCTGAAAAAGATGTCAAATATACTGTAGATTTACTTGGACATTTTAGCCTTTAATTTTAAAATCCTACATCAGAATGGTCGAATATGACTGTGTGACACCATGGATATGTGATGTTTCTCTCAGACTTGGAATGAAGCTGGTTTAACAGGAGGATTCCGTTCTACAGTTGCCTGAAAAGAGTAAAATATGGCTTTAACAGCCTGAAAAGATGTCAAATATACTGTAGATTTACTTGGACATTTTAGCCTTTAATTTTAAAATCCTACATCAGAATGGTCCGATATTGACTGTGTGACACCATGGATATGTGATGTTTTCTCAGACTTGGAATGAAGCTGGTTTAACAGGAGGATTCCGTTCTACAGTTGCCTGAAAAAGAGTAAAATATGGCTTTAACAGCCTGAAAAGATGTCAAATATACTGTAGATTTACTTGGACATTTTAGCCTTTAATTTTAAAATCCTACATCAGAATGGTCCGATATTGTGTGACACCATGGATATGTGATGTTTCTCTCAGACTTGGAATGAAGCTGGTTTAACAGGAGGATTCCGTTCTACAGTTGCCTGAAAAAGTAAAATATGGCTTTAACAGCCTGAAAAAGATGTCAAATATACTGTAGATTTACTTGGACATTTTAGCCTTTAATTTTAAAATCCTACATCAGAATGGTCCAATATTGACTGTGTGACACCATGGATATGTGATGTTTCTCTCAGACTTGGAATGAAGCTGGTTTAACAGGAGGATTCCGTTCTACAGTTGCCTGAAAAGAGTAAAATATGGCTTTAACAGCCTGAAAAATATCAAATATACTGTAGATTTACTTGGACATTTTAGCCTTTAATTTTAAAATCCTACATCAGAATGGTTCAATATTGACTGTGTGACACCATGGATATGTGATGTTTCTCTCAGACTTGGAATGAAGCTGGTTTAACAGGAGGATTCCGTTCTACAGTTGCCTGAAAAAGAGTAAAATATGGCTTTAACAGCCTGAAAAAGATGTCAAATATACTGTAGATTTACTTGGACATTTTAGCCTTTAATTTTAAAATCCTACATCAGAATGGTCCAATATTGACTGTGTGACACCATGGATATGTGATGTTTCTCTCAGACTTGGAATGAAGCTGGTTTAACAGGAGGATTCCGTTCTACAGTTGCCTGAAAAAGAGTAAAATATGGCTTTAACAGCCTGAAAAAGATGTCAAATATACTGTAGATTTACTTGGACATTTTAGCCTTTAATTTTAAAATCCTACATCAGAATGACCGATATTACCTGTGTCACCATGGATATGTGATGTTTCTCTCAGACTTGGAATGAAGCTGGTTTAACAGGAGGATTCCGTTCTACAGTTGCCTGAAAAAGAGTAAAATATGGCTTTAACAGCCTGAAAAGATGTCAAATATACTGTAGATTTACTTGGACATTTTAGCCTTTAATTTTAAAACCTACATCAGAATGGTCAATATTGACTGTGTGACACCATGGATATGTGATGTTTCTCTCAGACTTGGAATGAAGCTGGTTTAACAGGAGGATTCCGTTCTACAGTTGCCTGAAAAGAGTAAAATATGGCTTTAACAGCCTGAAAAAGATGTCAAATATACTGTAGATTTACTTGGACATTTTAGCCTTTAATTTTAAAATCCTACATCAGAATGGTCCAATATTGACTGTGTGACACCATGGATATGTGATGTTTCTCTCAGACTTGGAATGAAGCTGGTTTAACAGGAGGATTCCGTTCTACAGTTGCCTGAAAAAGAGTAAAATATGGCTTTAACAGCCTGAAAAAGATGTCAAATATACTGTAGATTTACTTGGACATTTTAGCCTTTAATTTTAAAATCCTACATCAGAATGGTCCAATATTGACTGTGTGACACCATGGATATGTGATGTTTCTCTCAGACTTGGAATGAAGCTGGTTTAACAGGAGGATTCCGTTCTACAGTTGCCTGAAAAAGTAAAATATGGCTTTAACAGCCTGAAAAAGATGTCAAATATACTGTAGATTTACTTGGACATTTTAGCCTTTAATTTTAAAATCCTACATCAGAATGGTCGATATTACCTGTGTGACACCATGGATATGTGATGTTTCCCAGACTTGGAATGAAGCTGGTTTAACAGGAGGATTCCGTTCTACAGTTGCCTGAAAAAGAGTAAAATATGGCTTTAACAGCCTGAAAAGATGTCAAATATACTGTAGATTTACTTGGACATTTTAGCCTTTAATTTTAAAATCCTACATCAGAATGGTCCAATATTGACTGTGTGACACCATGGATATGTGATGTTTCTCTCAGACTTGGAATGAAGCTGGTTTAACAGGAGGATTCCGTTCTACAGTTGCCTGAAAAAGTAAAATATGGCTTTAACAGCCTGAAAAGATGTCAAATATACTGTAGATTTACTTGGACATTTTAGCCTTTAATTTTAAAATCCTACATCAGAATGGTCCAATATTGACTGTGTGACACCATGGATATGTGATGTTTCTCTCAGACTTGGAATGAAGCTGGTTTAACAGGAGGATTCCGTTCTACAGTTGCCTGAAAAAGAGTAAAATATGGCTTTAACAGCCTGAAAAAGATGTCAAATATACTGTAGATTTACTTGGACATTTTAGCCTTTAATTTTAAAATCCTACATCAGAATGGTCGATATTGACTGTGTGACACCATGGATATGTGATGTTTCTCTCAGACTTGGAATGAAGCTGGTTTAACAGGAGGATTCCGTTCTACAGTTGCCTGAAAAAGAGTAAAATATGGCTTTAACAGCCTGAAAAGATGTCAAATATACTGTAGATTTACTTGGACATTTTAGCCTTTAATTTTAAAATCCTACATCAGAATGGTCGATATTGACTGTGTGACACCATGGATATGTGATGTTTCTCTCAGACTTGGAATGAAGCTGGTTTAACAGGAGGATTCCGTTCTACAGTTGCCTGAAAAAGAGTAAAATATGGCTTTAACAGCCTGAAAAGATGTCAAATATACTGTAGATTTACTTGGACATTTTAGCCTTTAATTTTAAAATCCTACATCAGAATGGTCGATATTGACTGTGTGACACCATGGATATGTGATGTTTCTCTCAGACTTGGAATGAAGCTGGTTTAACAGGAGGATTCCGTTCTACAGTTGCCTGAAAAGAGTAAAATATGGCTTTAACAGCCTGAAAAAGATGTCAAATATACTGTAGATTTACTTGGACATTTTAGCCTTTAATTTTAAAATCCTACATCAGAATGGTCCGATATTACCTGTGTGACACCATGGATATGTGATGTTTCTCTCAGACTTGGAATGAAGCTGGTTTAACAGGAGGATTCCGTTCTACAGTTGCCTGAAAAAGAGTAAAATATGGCTTTAACAGCCTGAAAAAGATGTCAAATATACTGTAGATTTACTTGGACATTTTAGCCTTTAATTTTAAAACCTACATCAGAATGGTCAATATTGACTGTGTGACACCATGGATATGTGATGTTTCTCTCAGACTTGGAATGAAGCTGGTTTAACAGGAGGATTCCGTTCTACAGTTGCCTGAAAAAGAGTAAAATATGGCTTTAACAGCCTGAAAAGATGTCAAATATACTGTAGATTTACTTGGACATTTTAGCCTTTAATTTTAAAATCCTACATCAGAATGGTCCAATATTGACTGTGACACCATGGATATGTGATGTTTCTCTCAGACTTGGAATGAAGCTGGTTTAACAGGAGGATTCCGTTCTACAGTTGCCTGAAAATAAAATGGCTTTAACAGCCTGAAAAAGATGTCAAATATACTGTAGATTTACTTGGACATTTTAGCCTTTAATTTTAAAATCCTACATCAGAATGGTCCGATATCCTGTGTGACACCATGGATATGTGATGTTTCTCTCAGACTTGGAATGAAGCTGGTTTAACAGGAGGATTCCGTTCTACAGTTGCCTGAAAAAGAGTAAAATATGGCTTTAACAGCCTGAAGAAGATGTCAAATATAATGTAGATTTACTTGGACATTTTAGCATTTAATTTTAAAATCCTACATCAGAATGGTCCGATATTACCCGTGTGTCACC
This sequence comes from Percina caprodes, assembly GCA_013375575.1. Taxonomy (NCBI): domain Eukaryota; kingdom Metazoa; phylum Chordata; class Actinopteri; order Perciformes; family Percidae; genus Percina; species Percina caprodes. Next base: position 580,016 of record JABXJD010000353.1, read on the forward strand.
ATGGATATGTGATGTCTCATCCAGACTTGGAATCAAGCTGGTTTAACAGGAGGATTCCGTTCTACAGTTGCCTGAAAAAGAGTAAAATATGGCTTTAACAGCCTGAAAAAGATGTCAAATATACTGTAGATTTACTTGGACATTTTAGCCTTTAATTTTAAAACCTACATCAGAATGGTCCAATATTGACTGTGTGACACCATGGATATGTGATGTTTCTCTCAGACTTGGAATGAAGCTGGTTTAACAGGAGGATTCCGTTCTACAGTTGCCTGAAAAGAGTAAAATATGGCTTTAACAGCCTGAAAAAGATGTCAAATATACTGTAGATTTACTTGGACATTTTAGCCTTTAATTTTAAAATCCTACATCAGAATGGTCGATATTGACTGTGTGACACCATGGATATGTGATGTTTCCCAGACTTGGAAGAATTGCTGTAGAATTTACAGCCAATTTTAACACTAAAATACTGTTTAATGTTAAACAGTTTAATACTGTAGTTACAATGCATTGTAGGCTGCTTAACCTTAGCAACAGGATGAAGGCCCTAAAACAGTATGCTGATGTTTTAAATTACAGGATGCACTACAGATTTTTGGAAACTGAGCTTTGACTGGGGAATTTGGAGCACAGTCACAGAAGTTTGATGTTCTTCATCAACATCCATGGGTCATGCTACAAATTAAGCAGTGAATTCAAATCTTATTCATTCATATCATCAGTGAGGCTTAGATTTGAACAGCCAGTTTATTACTTTTAGGTATTTTTAATTTGGGGTAACATTGTGACGTCTGCATCCGAGGAACAACACGTGTTAAGCGGTAAGCAATGTAACCGATAACGAGGCAGCAGGGAAATAGCATTTGGCTAGTGAAACAGTTAGCCTGTCTTGCCTGGTGATTAAGGTTTATTACAGCAAACCATTATTGTTGGAATATCGGTTAACTGAGATGGTTTTTGGTGAGTTTTATTTTCTTCCAAAGAGTTGAAGAAAATTAAGCTAACTGATTGATTAAAGAGACACAACAAACGTTGCCTTTTTGGACTCTTTGTGAATGCATTTTGGTTATCTGTCGCTTGCACTTGAAGCTACTTCTCCCAACTGTTTTACAGTAGCCCAGGCTAAAAGCTTTGTCAAACAGTTTTGGACAATAATGTGCCTTGTATTTCTTTTAATTAACATTTGCAACCAGTTGGGATAAACATTTCATAAGTGACCTAATGTGGTGTCACTAAAGCAGCCAGCAGCTGTAGCAGCCTAATCAACACTAAGGCATGTTTGGCATGAAAGGAACTTAACCATGGACAGTAACAAAATGTTCCCTGTCAGATCTGTTGTCATAACTGTGCCACAATAGTAGCATACAGTAAAACACACTGAGAATTCATAAAAATACACCCAATTGCTTTTAAGTGTGTTTTGCCAGATTGCTGTCAGACTTTTCAAAGCTTTTCAGCGTTTAAGTGTCACACACTGAACATAACAAGCGTGTAGTTAGGCTACTTCTTCTGTTGTTGAACTAACATGTCATGTTGATTTCTGTAGTGCAGGTGTGAGACTTGGACGGCATTTTACTCACATTTGAAAACACACATTAGAGAGGAAAACCGTTGCTTGTCCTTATAGACACTGTAGCAAGAACTTTACAGTTTTATCAACATTCACATCACACATGAGTCGGAAACATAAAAATGGTGCTGAGAAAATTTGGCTGTGTCTGTTGTGAGTCCTGGTGTTTCCCTGAGGTGAACAAGATCAGTCTGATATGCAGATTTCTCCTCAAGTAATGCAGTGATGAACAAGAGATTTACCCTGAAATTGCTGATGAATCACAGTTCTTTAAAATTTTAGCCTTTTTTATTTTAAAACTACATCAAATGTTTGCTTCCATCCTCTGTCATCAAACAATTATTGAAGATTTTCAGAAATACATGAATAAGCTGGTCACACATTTTGCTTTTTCCAAAAGTAAAGAAGTTAGATACACTTGGGATTTCTGAAATTGACACAAATAATGTGATTGGAGTGTGAAACTGAGGATCTCTTTAGGACCCACAACACTCAGTCACTGAAAACTGATCAGAAAGAAAAAACCGTTTTCAAGAGCAACTTCAACTATGTTGAGCCAGTCCAGATCTGTCTAGGTCAGAATGAGGCAGGCAAAAGTGTTTGCCCAGTATGTTCTATTAAACATACAATTACTTCTCTATTCCATTGCCAAACAGTGCAAGAAACAGTATAAGCAAGTACACTCCAGTAATAGTTCTAAGGATATTCTTAAGGATGTGTGGGATGGCAAAATATGGTTGACAATGTGCTCTTCCAGACGGAGGGTCATCACTGAGCTTGATCCTGCTGGGATGCATTTGATGGTAAACCCACTGGGATCTGAAAAAACATAAAATATGCTGTGTATCTAACACTTGCAGATTTAATGCCACACAACAGATCCAGCACAGATCAAATGCAACTTGTTCTTCTCTGCAAAGAACACGATTTCAAGTATTTTGGTCAAGACTTGGTTATGGGCACCACCGTCAATGACCTTAAAGATCTTGAGCTCAATGGGTATTACCCTGTCTGATGGCAAGATCTACAGGGAACCTTGTGTGCCATTGCAGAAAGCTGACAACCTAGGCTCACATAACATAGGAGGCTTTGTGGAGAACTTCAGCAGGAGTTCACACTTCTGCAGATATTGTGACATCAGCAGAAAGCATTCCATGCAGATCCTCTTATCCAGGCCACAAAACACACAGTGCAGTCATACAGTGGTCATGTTCAGAGCAGTGAAGGAGAGTCTACATCTAGAGAGGTGTGAATTTGACTCTGTGTTTAATACCTCAAATACTTTCATGTATGTCAGCCAGTTGCCTCCATGTCTTGGCCACGATCTTTTGGTATTGTATCCTCTGATCTGGAATATTACATAAAGCATCTTGTTAAGTTGGATAAAATGTTTAGCTATCTTGAGTTGAATCAGCGAATAAATCAGTTCAAATATCTTGTAGATGCTAATGACAAACCTTGCATTGTGAAAGTTAATCTAGAGGAGTGGGAAACTTGGGGGCATGCTGTGCAGCATGCTGTGCAACATGCTGTGCAAAATTGCCCGTTTTGATTGAGACAAAGTACAAATCCAGGTGACAACCAAGTATAGCATTGGCTTTGCAGCTTAGAAGTTGTGGAATCATTTGTGCACCTGCAATTTCAAAAGGCAGATAGCCTACCTAAGAGTTCTGATTGATGAATATTTGCATTGCGTGCAAACCTTTGAAACCACTGAGGCCCAAACATCATTATGTCAGTCATTATCCTGAGCTCATTGATATACAGTTTGGGCCACTTATTCATCTATGGACTTTAAGATTTGAGCAAACACATATTTTAAGCAGTGTTTGAGAAAATTCTTTAACTTTAAGAATCCATGTTCTACTCTTGCAGAAGACATCAGCTTCTGCAGGCCTTTCTGAGTGCTGTTACCTTATTCCCTCAGGTGTTTCAGTGGAGAAAGGACACAGTTTTCTCAGATGACTAAAATGATGTAACAGAGAAGCAGTTGCACATCACAATTTGAGTCACAAACACTCTGATAGCCAATGAAGTGACTGTGAATGGGACAAAATACAGAAAAGAACATGGTCAATTTGTGATTGATGATGATGATGAGAGGCTTGTTACTGGAAAAATCAAAGTGGTTCTGAGTCATAAGGATTCAGCAGTATATTTTATCGCTCAAAAGTATCATGCCTGCGTATTCCTGAAATGAGTGTTTACAGCCTCACACTGATATCAGAGAAGCTACTGTTGTATTAATCAGGAGAATCTGCTAGATTTTCTCCCTTGCCTGAGTACACTGTCATGGCACACCACTGATTATTCTTCACCATTCTTTCCTCTAGTCCAGAATGATGAACATGAGTGAAATCAAAGAGATCATCTGCAAGACCTTGCCAAATCTTTCTGTAGAGACCCAGTTGCAAATAATATCAAAACTTCAGAGCTCAGGCTTGGAGTCAAAAAGAAGACTTAAAATATGTACAACAGGAAGACATTGCGGATCTATATTTACCTGTTATCCAGCGCCGAAAACTCCTGGATGCATTCAAATTAGGTAACGTATGGTTAATTTAGTGTGGCATTAGCTTGTTATATTCTCTTGTTTATTCATTGTGGAATTTCTTTTCCTAAAACCTTATATATACCTATATACGCCTAATATAAGAAGAGTTAAATAGACTTTTGTGAAATGTCTGCAGTGACTCTGATTTGGCTTAATGGTTAAAAGGTAATTGTTTTGTTTGTTTTTAGAATCTGATACAGTTACATTGGATTTTCAAGTCATTCCAACTTCAAATCACCACTGGTATTGATTGTGACTCGGTGTCTGGGTCTTCATCACCAACCTCAAATGACTGCTCCGGACAATTCATCTCATGTTCAAGCCAGGCAAGAAAAAGCGAGCAGAAAACAGACCTTCCACATCTCAGATACTGAAAATTTGGCCAATAAACATTCCAGCCCTTGGAAAAAATGCCACAAGAAATTCGTTCCTTAATTGCAGATGGCAAGAGACCTAAACCAATGGAGCGGCCAGATGGTACAGTACTTGCAGATGAAATGAGAAGGTATAAAGCTAGCCCCACTCGCGCTCAGTGCCTAACTGTGGTTAGAAATATCTTCAGGCAGTACCCAAAAGTTTTGCTGATATTGCACCAGATGGTTCACTTCTGTGTGGAGTTTACATCACTTTTGATTCAAGTGAAAAACCGCATTGAGAATGTGAACCGTGATGGAGCTTCTGACACACCGATCCTCTACAGGCAAAAGAGGTCCAATGATACATATGGATGTACACGATTTCAGCCAGAGCTACCCCCAGAAGAAACTGATGACACTGTGGAGCATATCGCCAGAGACTGGAGAGATTTACAGACAGGAGGGTGCAGGTGGACAGATAGGCAAGTTAAAAATCTAATGGAACTCAAATTCTCTCTTCAACATGGCATGTATTTCACTTCACACCTGACATTGAAGATGTGAAAACCAAATGGCCTTTTCTTTTCACGCCAAAGGTAAATATGGCACATTTTGAGTTGCTGACAGACATCATGCCTTTAACACCTGAACTCAGTATAGAGAATGTGGAAGCGCCATCACAGAAATACTTCAGGGAAAACCTACCAACAAAGATGTCAAGGATATCCTCTCTAATGGTGAAGATAATGAAAAGGCTTCCTTCATGTTGTTCAGCTGCTCATGGCACACTTTGAAAAGAGACCTAACCTGCTGATCCTTCTTACAGATGTAAGTTTTAATTTTCTTTCCTAACCCTGTGTTTTATTGGTTGTGTCTTACATTGTAGAGTCAGACACCTAATGGATGAACTGGTTTAACAGGGAGTCCTTCTACATTGTGAAAAGAGTAGTGTAAATAATTTTGTGGCTGAAAGAGGAAGTTGCATGTAAGCTAATTAATTACCTCCATGTTGTCACACAGTTATAGAAGTGCATTATGGGTAGAGTAGGTGCAAGGTTTTAAAAATTTCACTTGTCTTCTTTACCTACTATATTAATGTTGAATGTTTTAAAAGCAAATGATCAAATCAACATAGTAGAAACAATATTACCTTAACCTTTTATTCCACATAATCTTCTTCCTTTTCAAACCTGGTGGTCAGTGGTCATTTGTAACTGGTGACACCACTGGAGGCAATTTATCAGATTATGTGCTGAAAAGGAGTTCATACTACTTTTTAGACATTTGCAGTTTGACTGTAGGTACTTTAAAGCCTTAAATAGACCTCATTTATCTGTAGATTACTTTTCACCTAGTGTTTACAGTTATTAAAACTTTTATAATTTTTATTTTGTAAAAACCTTATTATGGTAAGCATAATGTATTTGTTTCCTACAGATGTCTGCTACTGAAGCCAGTGTTGAGACAACTCTCAATCTTCCTGAAAGTCCTCGCCTGATACTGCCTGGTATACATTTCATTTAGATTCATTAATAGACACATTATATATCATATCGGCCATTCATCTTGGTTACAAATGTTTACACAAGGTAACATGTATTCCATGTTGCTATGACTTGAAGTTTCAGGTGCTAAGGACAAGTTACAATTAGAGGTTGGATGATCAGCTTTGAGGACGTGTAATCTCTGAGGGCATCACACCAACATTTTGCAACAGGACTTGCTGCTGTGTTTTGCAATCTACTACATATTCAACCTTCAGTATCAAGATGAAGCAGCCTGCACTCTGGAATTCATTCAGAGTCTAAAGCCCTTCAGTTCTAGTAATCATTATGGATATATACAGTTAAATTAATGTGTTTGTATTTTTTTGCATACAATGGTATTAATTACTGTACACATATATGTCATTCATGTCCATTCTACTTGTAAAGAAAGATAAAAAACAATTAATTGCCTTTAATTTAATGTACACAAACAGTATGTTTACTGCAACACCTTGGTCTTATCATTTTTAATTAATTAATTAATCTTAATTTTTGATTTCAGGCCTTCATTGGTATAAACCCAGAGAGAGAGGGACAAAGGCCAAAGGGAGCAAGGTTGTCTCCAAGAAAAAGGTGTGATCGTCCAGAAGAAGTCTTCTGCAGTCAATACACATTTCGCCATGCACTGAAAAATCTCCTTGACTTTGAATGGAACTTCATATAGATCGGTGAGCTCTTTAATCTCACTCTCTTTGTTTTGACAGTCTGGCATTGCCACATTAAGCCCTAAGAGACTGGTATTATTAACTTTATAAGCTTTAGCTTGCATACTGTAGATTTGATTGGACATTTTATTTATTTTATGATTACATGTTTGTTGTTGTTTGACAGTGGCAACATGGAATAATGCTGCCAGAGAGAACAGCTGGCTAACAAAAGGATTCATTCTACTGGATTCCTGAACTAAGAGTAAAATATAAGCCTACCTCACAGATCATTTAAGATGTAAAAATACTGCCTACATCACTGGACATTTTAGCCTTTAATTTAAAACCTACATCAGAGGACTATTTTAAGAGGTAAAATCCACAGATATGCCTACCTCACAGGACTATTTTAAGAGGTGAAAACACAAGCCTACCTCACCGGACTATTTTAAGAGGTGAAAATACAAAGATTCACAGACATTTTAAGAGGTACAATTTAAACCTACATCACTTGGACATTTTAAGCCTGAAAACACAAGCCTACCTCACCGGACTATTTTTAGAGGTGAAAACACAAGCCTACCTCACCGGACTATTTTAAGAGGTGAAAGCACAATACCTCACCGGACTATTTTTAGAGGAATTTGAAAATACAGCCTACCTCACCGGACTATTTTAAGAGGTGAAAACACAAGCCTACCTCACCGGACTATTTTAGAGGTGAAAACACAAGCCTACATCACCGGACTATTTTTAGAGTGAAAACATAGCTATACCTCACCGGACTATTTTAGAGGTGAAAACACAAGCCTACCTCACCGGACTATTTTAGAGGTAACTGCAAATCTGGCTTGCAGTGAGTCACCTGCCTTACAGTTTCATACCTAAATGATGCATATCATGATGCATATTGTCCAAATGTTCTATTGTACTAGTTTCGAAATGGCCTTAATGCATTTTTCAAATGTTCTTCGTTTGTTTTTCCAAATGTTGCCAATTCTGCATATGTTCAGATATTATTATGAAAGTATATTACATAAATATGTTACATACTATATGTAAATTTTAGGTTGACTTTTAGAATTTTAATCTAACATAAGATTATTGCCATATTGACTTGTGACACCATGGATGTTGTTTCCACTAATCTCTTTCAACATTGTTTAACAGTTTCTTTTCTTTTTACTTTTGAAAGTAAAGAGTATTCATGTTGACAGTGACATTATATTGAAATAAAGATATTTTATTTTTTAATTTTTATTGATTATTTTATAATAGTCACAATAATGCACATCTTAACCAATTGTATAAACCCTGGATAATGAAGTCCAATTAATAATGAGTACCAATGAAGGAAACTGCAATTTAGTTCAACGAATATTATTATTATAATTTCCAAATAATCACAGAAAATATATGCAAATTCTCTTTTTACTGTATTAGACTTTGAAATCATTTAACATTATTGAATACAGAAATATACTGTATTTCTGGATTGCAATTCTGTAAGTGAGTTTACAGTATGACTTGATAAAATTACGATTATTTTGCTGGATTCTTTCTACAGTTCCTGAAATTATAGAAATATGAAACATACCATTTTCTGGTTTACAGACAAATACTGTAAAAGTATTTGGACATTTGAATACCTTAAATTTAACAGTAACCTACTGGCATCTCTGCCAATATTGACTGTGTTTTACAGGATAATTGATGTTTCTCTCAGACTTGGAATGAAGCTGGTTTAACAGGAGGATTCCGTTCTACAGTTGCCTGAAAAAGAGTAAAATATGGCTTTAACAGCCTGAAAAGATGTCAAATATACTGTAGATTTACTTGGACATTTTAGCCTTTAATTTTAAAATCCTACATCAGAATGGTCCAATATTGACTGTGTGACACCATGGATATGTGATGTTTCTCAGACTTGGAATGAAGCTGGTTTAACAGGAGGATTCCGTTCTACAGTTGCCTGAAAAGAGTAAAATATGGCTTTAACAGCCTGAAAAAGATGTCAAATATACTGTAGATTTACTTGGACATTTTAGCCTTTAATTTTAAAATCCTACATCAGAATGGTCAATATTGCCTGTGTGACACATGGATATGTGATGTTTCTCTCAGACTTGGAATGAAGCTGGTTTAACAGGAGGATTCCGTTCTACAGTTGCCTGAAAAAGAGTAAAATATGGCTTTAACAGCCTGAAAAGATGTCAAATATACTGTAGATTTACTTGGACATTTTAGCCTTTAATTTTAAAATCCTACATCAGAATGGTCGATATTGCCTGTGTGACACCATGGATATGTGATGTCTTACCCAGACTTGGAATGAAGCTGGTTTAACAGGAGGATTCCGTTCTACAGTTGCCTGAAAAGAGTAAAATATGGCTTTAACAGCCTGAAAAAGATGTCAAATATACTGTAGATTTACTTGGACATTTTAGCCTTTAATTTTAAAATCCTACATCAGAATGGTCCGATATTACCTGTGTGACACCATGGATATGTGATGTTTCTCTCAGACTTGGAATGAAGCTGGTTTAACAGGAGGATTCCGTTCTACAGTTGCCTGAAAAAGAGTAAAATATGGCTTTAACAGCCTGAAAAATGTCAAATATACTGTAGATTTACTTGGACATTTTAGCCTTTAATTTTAAAATCCTACATCAGAATAGTTGAATATTGACTGTGTGACACCATGGATATGTGCTGTTTCTCTCAGACTTGGAATGAAGCTGGTTTAACAGGAGGATTCCGTTCTACAGTTGCCTGAAAAAGTAAAATGTGGCTTTAAGAGCATGTAAAATATGTCATATATACTGTAGATTTACTTGGACATTTTAGCCTTTAATTTTAAAATCCTACATCAGAATGGTCCGATATTGCCTGGATAAGTGATGTTTCTCTCAGACTTGGAATGAAGCTGGTTTAACAGGAGGATTCCGTTCTACAGTTGCCTGAAAAAGAGTAAAATATGGCTTTAACAGCCTGAAAAGATGTCAAATATACTGTAGATTTACTTGGACATTTTAGTCTTTAATTTTAAAATCCTACATCAGAATGGTCAATATTGACTGTGTGACACCATGGATATGTGATGTTTCTCTCAGACTTGGAATGAAGCTGGTTTAACAGGAGGATTCCGTTCTACAGTTGCCTGAAAAAGAGTAAAATATGGCTTTAACAGCCTGAAAAAGATGTCAAATATACTGTAGATTTACTTGGACATTTTAGCCTTTAATTTTAAAATCCTACATCAGAATGGTCCGATATTGACTGTGTGACACCATGGATATGTGATGTTTCTCAGACTTGGAATGAAGCTGGTTTAACAGGAGGATTCCGTTCTACAGTTGCCTGAAAAAGAGTAAAATATGGCTTTAACAGCCTGAAAAAGATGTCAAATATACTGTAGATTTACTTGGACATTTTAGCCTTTAATTTTAAAATCCTACATCAGAATGGTCCGATATTGACTGTGTGACACCATGGATATGTGATGTTTCTCTCAGACTTGGAATGAAGCTGGTTTAACAGGAGGATTCCGTTCTACAGTTGCCTGAAAAAGAGTAAAATATGGCTTTAACAGCCTGAAAAGATGTCAAATATACTGTAGATTTACTTGGACATTTTAGCCTTTAATTTTAAAATCCTACATCAGAATGGTCCAATATTGACTGTGACACCATGGATATGTGATGTTTCTCTCAGACTTGGAATGAAGCTGGTTTAACAGGAGGATTCCGTTCTACAGTTGCCTGAAAAAGAGTAAAATATGGCTTTAACAGCCTGAAAAAGATGTCAAATATACTGTAGATTTACTTGGACATTTTAGCCTTTAATTTTAAAATCCTACATCAGAATGGTTCAATATTGACTGTGTGACACCATGGATATGTGATGTTTCTCTCAGACTTGGAATGAAGCTGGTTTAACAGGAGGATTCCGTTCTACAGTTGCCTGAAAAAGAGTAAAATATGGCTTTAACAGCCTGAAAAAGATGTCAAATATACTGTAGATTTACTTGGACATTTTAGCCTTTAATTTTAAAATCCTACATCAGAATGGTCCAATATTGACTGTGTGACACCATGGATATGTGATGTTTCTCTCAGACTTGGAATGAAGCTGGTTTAACAGGAGGATTCCGTTCTACAGTTGCCTGAAAAGAGTAAAATATGGCTTTAACAGCCTGAAAAAGATGTCAAATATACTGTAGATTTACTTGGACATTTTAGCCTTTAATTTTAAAATCCTACATCAGAATGGTCCGATATTACCTGTGTGACACCATGGATATGTGATGTCTCACCCAGACTTGGAATGAAGCTGGTTTAACAGGAGGATTCCGTTCTACAGTTGCCTGAAAAAGAGTAAAATATGGCTTTAACAGCCTGAAAAAGATGTCAAATATACTGTAGATTTACTTGGACATTTTAGCCTTTAATTTTAAAACCTACATCAGAATGGTCCAATATTGACTGTGTGACACCATGGATATGTGATGTTTCTCTCAGACTTGGAATGAAGCTGGTTTAACAGGAGGATTCCGTTCTACAGTTGCCTGAAAAAGAGTAAAATATGGCTTTAACAGCCTGAAAAGATGTCAAATATACTGTAGATTTACTTGGACATTTTAGCCTTTAATTTTAAAATCCTACATCAGAATGGTCAATATTGACTGTGTGACACCATGGATATGTGATGTTTCTCTCAGACTTGGAATGAAGCTGGTTTAACAGGAGGATTCCGTTCTACAGTTGCCTGAAAAAGAGTAAAATATGGCTTTAACAGCCTGAAAAAGATGTCAAATATACTGTAGATTTACTTGGACATTTTAGCCTTTAATTTTAAAATCCTACATCAGAATGGTCGATATTGACTGTGTGACACCATGGATATGTGATGTTTCTCTCAGACTTGGAATGAAGCTGGTTTAACAGGAGGATTCCGTTCTACAGTTGCCTGAAAAAGAGTAAAATATGGCTTTAACAGCCTGAAAAGATGTCAAATATACTGTAGATTTACTTGGACATTTTAGCCTTTAATTTTAAAATCCTACATCAGAATGGTCGATATTGACTGTGTGACACCATGGATATGTGATGTTTCTCTCAGACTTGGAATGAAGCTGGTTTAACAGGAGGATTCCGTTCTACAGTTGCCTGAAAAAGAGTAAAATATGGCTTTAACAGCCTGAAAAGATGTCAAATATACTGTAGATTTACTTGGACATTTTAGCCTTTAATTTTAAAATCCTACATCAGAATGGTCCGATATTGACTGTGTGACACCATGGATATGTGATGTTTCCTCAGACTTGGAATGAAGCTGGTTTAACAGGAGGATTCCGTTCTACAGTTGCCTGAAAAAGAGTAAAATATGGCTTTAACAGCCTGAAAAGATGTCAAATATACTGTAGATTTACTTGGACATTTTAGCCTTTAATTTTAAAATCCTACATCAGAATGGTCCAATATTGACTGTGTGACACCATGGATATGTGATGTTTCTCTCAGACTTGGAATGAAGCTGGTTTAACAGGAGGATTCCGTTCTACAGTTGCCTGAAAAAGAGTAAAATATGGCTTTAACAGCCTGAAAAAGATGTCAAATATACTGTAGATTTACTTGGACATTTTAGCCTTTAATTTTAAAATCCTACATCAGAATGGTCCGATATTACCTGTGTGACACCATGGATATGTGATGTTTCTCTCAGACTTGGAATGAAGCTGGTTTAACAGGAGGATTCCGTTCTACAGTTGCCTGAAAAAGAGTAAAATATGGCTTTAACAGCCTGAAAAAGATGTCAAATATACTGTAGATTTACTTGGACATTTTAGCCTTTAATTTTAAAACCTACATCAGAATGGTCAATATTGACTGTGTGACACCATGGATATGTGATGTTTCTCTCAGACTTGGAATGAAGCTGGTTTAACAGGAGGATTCCGTTCTACAGTTGCCTGAAAAAGAGTAAAATATGGCTTTAACAGCCTGAAAAGATGTCAAATATACTGTAGATTTACTTGGACATTTTAGCCTTTAATTTTAAAATCCTACATCAGAATGGTCCAATATTGACTGTGTGACACCATGGATATGTGATGTTTCTCTCAGACTTGGAATGAAGCTGGTTTAACAGGAGGATTCCGTTCTACAGTTGCCTGAAAAAGAGTAAAATATGGCTTTAACAGCCTGAAAAAGATGTCAAATATACTGTAGATTTACTTGGACATTTTAGCCTTTAATTTTAAAATCCTACATCAGAATGGTCCGATATTGCCTGTGTGACACCATGGATATGTGATGTTTTCTCAGACTTGGAATGAAGCTGGTTTAACAGGAGGATTCCGTTCTACAGTTGCCTGAAAAGAGTAAAATATGGCTTTAACAGCCTGAAAAAGATGTCAAATATACTGTAGATTTACTTGGACATTTTAGCCTTTAATTTTAAAATCCTACATCAGAATGGTCATATTACCTGTGTGACACCATGGATATGTGATGTTTCTCTCAGACTTGGAATGAAGCTGGTTTAACAGGAGGATTCCGTTCTACAGTTGCCTGAAAAAGAGTAAAATATGGCTTTAACAGCCTGAAAAAGATGTCAAATATACTGTAGATTTACTTGGACATTTTAGCCTTTAATTTTAAAATCCTACATCAGAATGGTCAATATTGACTGTGTGACACCATGGATATGTGATGTTTCTCTCAGACTTGGAATGAAGCTGGTTTAACAGGAGGATTCCGTTCTACAGTTGCCTGAAAAAGAGTAAAATATGGCTTTAACAGCCTGAAAAGATGTCAAATATACTGTAGATTTACTTGGACATTTTAGCCTTTAATTTTAAAATCCTACATCAGAATGGTCGATATTGCCTGTGTGACACCATGGATATGTGATGTTTACCCAGACTTGGAATGAAGCTGGCTTAACAGGACGATTCCGTTCTACAGTTGCCTGAAAAAGAGTAAAATATGGCTTTAACAGCCTGAAAAAGATGTCAAATATACTGTAGATTTACTTGGACATTTTAGCCTTTAATTTTAAAATCATACATCAGAATGGTCCAATATTTACTGTGTGACACCATGGATATGTGATGTTTCTCTCAGACTTGGAATGAAGCTGGTTTAACAGGAGGATTCCGTTCTACAGTTGCCTGAAAAAGAATAAAATATGGCTTTTTCAGCCAGAAAAATATGTCAAATATACTGTAGATTTACTTGGACATTTTAACTTTTAATTTTAAAATCGTACATCAGAATGGTCAGATATTGCCTGTGTGACACCATGGATATGTGATGTTTCTCTCAGACTTGGAATGAAACTGGTTTAACAGGAGGATTCCGTTCTACAGTTGCCTGAAAAAGAGTAAAATATGGCTTTAACAGCCTGAAAAGATGTCAAATATACTGTAGATTTACTTGGACATTTTAGCCTTTAATTTTAAAATCCTACATCAGAATGGTCCGATATTGCCTGTGTGACACCATGGATATGTGATGTTTCCCAGACTTGGAATGAAGCTGGTTTAACAGGAGGATTCCGTTCTACAGTTGCCTGAAAAAGAGTAAAATATGGCTTTAACAGCCTGAAAAAGATGTCAAATATACTGTAGATTTACTTGGACATTTTAGCCTTTAATTTTAAAATCCTACATCAGAATGGTCCGATATTACCTGTGTGACACCATGGATATGTGATGTCTCACCCAGACTTGGAATGAAGCTGGTTTAACAGGAGGATTCCGTTCTACAGTTGCCTGAAAAAGAGTAAAATATGGCTTTAACAGCCTGAAATAGATGTCAAATATACTGTAGATTTACTTGGACATTTTAGCCTTTAATTTTAAAATCCTACATCAGAATGGTCAATATTGACTGTGTGACACCATGGATATGTGATGTTTCTCTCAGACTTGGAATGAAGCTGGTTTAACAGGAGGATTCCGTTCTACAGTTGCCTGAAAAAGAGTAAAATATGGCTTTAACAGCCTGAAAAAGATGTCAAATATACTGTAGATTTACTTGGACATTTTAGCCTTTAATTTTAAAATCCTACATCAGAATGGTCCATATTACCTGTGTGACACCATGGATATGTGATGTTTCTCTCAGACTTGGAATGAAGCTGGTTTAACAGGAGGATTCCGTTCTACAGTTGCCTGAAAAAGAGTAAAATATGGCTTTAACAGCCTGAAAAAGATGTCAAATATACTGTAGATTTACTTGGACATTTTAGCCTTTAATTTTAAACTCCTACATCAGAATGGTTCAATATTGACTGTGTGACACCATGGATATGTGATGTTTCTCTCAGACTTGGAATGAAGCTGGTTTAACAGGAGGATTCCGTTCTACAGTTGCCTGAAAAAGAGTAAAATATGGCTTTAACAGCCTGAAAAGATGTCAAATATACTGTAGATTTACTTGGACATTTTAGCCTTTAATTTTAAAATCCTACATCAGAATGGTCCAATATTGACTGTGTGACACCATGGATATGTGATGTTTCTCTCAGACTTGGAATGAAGCTGGTTTAACAGGAGGATTCCGTTCTACAGTTGCCTGAAAAAGAGTAAAATATGGCTTTAACAGCCTGAAAAAGATGTCAAATATACTGTAGATTTACTTGGACATTTTAGCCTTTAATTTTAAAATCCTACATCAGAATGGTCGATATTGACTGTGTGACACCATGGATATGTGATGTTTCCCAGACTTGGAATGAAGCTGGTTTAACAGGAGGATTCCGTTCTACAGTTGCCTGAAAAAGAGTAAAATATGGCTTTAACAGCCTGAAAAGATGTCAAATATACTGTAGATTTACTTGGACATTTTAGCCTTTAATTTTAAAATCCTACATCAGAATGGTCCGATATTACCTGTGTGACACCATGGATATGTGATGTTTCTCTCAGACTTGGAATGAAGCTGGCTTAACAGGAGGATTCCGTTCTACAGTTGCCTGAAAAAGAGTAAAATATGGCTTTAACAGCCTGAAAAGATGTCAAATATACTGTAGATTTACTTGGACATTTTAGCCTTTAATTTTAAAATCCTACATCAGAATGGTCGATATTACTGTGTGACACCATGGATATGTGATGTTTCTCCCAGACTTGGAATGAAGCTGGTTTAACAGGAGGATTCCGTTCTACAGTTGCCTGAAAAAGAGTAAAATATGGCTTTAACAGCCTGAAAAAGATGTCAAATATACTGTAGATTTACTTGGACATTTTAGCCTTTAATTTTAAAATCCTACATCAGAATGGTCCAATATTGACTGTGTGACACCATGGATATGTGATGTTTCTCTCAGACTTGGAATGAAGCTGGTTTAACAGGAGGATTCCGTTCTACAGTTGCCTGAAAAAGAGTAAAATATGGCTTTAACAGCCTGAAAAAGATGTCAAATATACTGTAGATTTACTTGGACATTTTAGCCTTTAATTTTAAAATCCTACATCAGAATGGTCCAATATTGACTGTGTGACACCATGGATATGTGATGTTTCTCTCAGACTTGGAATGAAGCTGGTTTAACAGGAGGATTCCGTTCTACAGTTGCCTGAAAAAGAGTAAAATATGGCTTTAACAGCCTGAAAAAGATGTCAAATATACTGTAGATTTACTTGGACATTTTAGCCTTTAATTTTAAAATCCTACATCAGAATGGTCGATATTGCCTGTGTGACACCATGGATATGTGATGTTTCTCCAGACTTGGAATGAAGCTGGTTTAACAGGAGGATTCCGTTCTACAGTTGCCTGAAAAAGAGTAAAATATGGCTTTAACAGCCTGAAAAAGATGTCAAATATACTGTAGATTTACTTGGACATTTTAGCCTTTAATTTTAAAATCCTACATCAGAATGGTCCAATATTGACTGTGTGACACCATGGATATGTGATGTTTCTCTCAGACTTGGAATGAAGCTGGTTTAACAGGAGGATTCCGTTCTACAGTTGCCTGAAAAAGAGTAAAATATGGCTTTAACAGCCTGAAAAAGATGTCAAATATACTGTAGATTTACTTGGACATTTTAGCCTTTAATTTTAAAATCCTACATCAGAATGGTCCGATATTACCTGTGTGACACCATGGATATGTGATGTTTCTCTCAGACTTGGAATGAAGCTGGTTTAACAGGAGATTCTGTTTTACAGTTGCCTGAAAAAGAGTAAAATATGGCTTTAATAGCCTGAAAAGATGTCAAATATACTGTAGATTTACTTGGACATTTTAGCCTTTAATTTTAAAATCCTACATCAGAATGGTCCAATATTGACTGTGTGACACCATGGATATGTGATGTTTCTCTCAGACTTGGAATGAAGCTGGTTTAACAGGAGGATTCCGTTCTACAGTTGCCTGAAAAAGAGTAAAATATGGCTTTAACAGCCTGAAAAAGATGTCAAATATACTGTAGATTTACTTGGACATTTTAGCCTTTAATTTTAAAATCCTACATCAGAATGGTCCAATATTGACTGTGTGACACCATGGATATGTGATGTTTCTCTCAGACTTGGAATGAAGCTGGTTTAACAGGAGGATTCCGTTCTACAGTTGCCTGAAAAAGAGTAAAATATGGCTTTAACAGCCTGAAAAAGATGTCAAATATACTGTAGATTTACTTGGACATTTTAGCCTTTAATTTTAAAATCCTACATCAGAATGGTCCGATATTGACTGTGTGACACCATGGATATGTGATGTTTCTCTCAGACTTGGAATGAAGCTGGTTTAACAGGAGGATTCCGTTCTACAGTTGCCTGAAAAAGAGTAAAATATGGCTTTAACAGCCTGAAAAAGATGTCAAATATACTGTAGATTTACTTGGACATTTTAGCCTTTAATTTTAAAATCCTACATCAGAATGGTCCGATATTACCTGTGTGACACCATGGATATGTGATGTTTCTCTCAGACTTGGAATGAAGCTGGTTTAACAGGAGGATTCCGTTCTACAGTTGCCTGAAAAAGAGTAAAATATGGCTTTAACAGCCTGAAAAAGATGTCAAATATACTGTAGATTTACTTGGACATTTTAGCCTTTAATTTTAAAATCCTACATCAGAATGGTCAATATTGACTGTGTGACACCATGGATATGTGATGTTTCTCTCAGACTTGGAATGAAGCTGGTTTAACAGGAGGATTCCGTTCTACAGTTGCCTGAAAAAGAGTAAAATATGGCTTTAACAGCCTGAAAAAGATGTCAAATATACTGTAGATTTACTTGGACATTTTAGCCTTTAATTTTAAAATCCTACATCAGAATGGTCGATATTGCCTGTGTGACACCATGGATATGTGATGTTTTCCCAGACTTGGAATGAAGCTGGTTTAACAGGAGGATTCCGTTCTACAGTTGCCTGAAAAAGAGTAAAATATGGCTTTAACAGCCTGAAAAGATGTCAAATATACTGTAGATTTACTTGGACATTTTAGCCTTTAATTTTAAAATCCTACATCAGAATGGTCCATTTACTGTGTGACACCATGGATATGTGATGTTTCTCTCAGACTTGGAATGAAGCTGGTTTAACAGGAGGATTCCGTTCTACAGTTGCCTGAAAAAGAGTAAAATATGGCTTTAACAGCCTGAAAAATGTCAAATATACTGTAGATTTACTTGGACATTTTAGCCTTTAATTTTAAAATCCTACATCAGAATGGTCAATATTGACTGTGTGACACCATGGATATGTGATGTCTCTCAGACTTGGAATGAAGCTGGTTTAACAGGAGGATTCCGTTCTACAGTTGCCTGAAAAAGTAAAATATGGCTTTAACAGCCTGAAAAAGATGTCAAATATACTGTAGATTTACTTGGACATTTTAGCCTTTAATTTTAAAATCCTACATCAGAATGGTCGATATTGCCTGTGTGACACCATGGATATGTGATGTTTCCCAGACTTGGAATGAAGCTGGTTTAACAGGAGGATTCCGTTCTACAGTTGCCTGAAAAAGAGTAAAATATGGCTTTAACAGCCTGAAAAGATGTCAAATATACTGTAGATTTACTTGGACATTTTAGCCTTTAATTTTAAAATCCTACATCAGAATGGTCCGATATTATTGTGTGACACCATGGATATGTGATGTTTCTCTCAGACTTGGAATGAAGCTGGTTTAACAGGAGGATTCCGTTCTACAGTTGCCTGAAAAAGAGTAAAATATGGCTTTAACAGCCTGAAAAAGATGTCAAATATACTGTAGATTTACTTGGACATTTTAGCCTTTAATTTTAAAATCCTACATCAGAATGGTCCAATATTGACTGTGTGACACCATGGATATGTGATGTTTCTCTCAGACTTGGAATGAAGCTGGTTTAACAGGAGGATTCCGTTCTACAGTTGCCTGAAAAAGAGTAAAATATGGCTTTAACAGCCTGAAAAAGATGTCAAATATACTGTAGATTTACTTGGACATTTTAGCCTTTAATTTTAAAATCCTACATCAGAATGGTCCGATATTGCCTGTGTGACACCATGGATATGTGATGTTTCTCTCAGACTTGGAATGAAGCTGGTTTAACAGGAGGATTCCGTTCTACAGTTGCCTGAAAAAGAGTAAAATATGGCTTTAACAGCCTGAAAAAGATGTCAAATATACTGTAGATTTACTTGGACATTTTAGCCTTTAATTTTAAAATCCTACATCAGAATGGTCCGATATTGCCTGTGTGACACCATGGATATGTGATGTTTCTCTCAGACTTGGAATGAAGCTGGTTTAACAGGAGGATTCCGTTCTACAGTTGCCTGAAAAAGAGTAAAATATGGCTTTAACAGCCTGAAAAGATGTCAAATATACTGTAGATTTACTTGGACATTTTAGCCTTTAATTTTAAAATCCTACATCAGAATGGTCCGATATTGACTGTGTGACACCATGGATATGTGATGTTTCTCAGACTTGGAATGAAGCTGGTTTAACAGGAGGATTCCGTTCTACAGTTGCCTGAAAAAGAGTAAAATATGGCTTTAACAGCCTGAAAAGATGTCAAATATACTGTAGATTTACTTGGACATTTTAGCCTTTAATTTTAAAATCCTACATCAGAATGGTCCGATATTACCTGTGTGACACCATGGATATGTGATGTCTCACCCAGACTTGGAATGAAGCTGGCTTAACAGGGGATTCCGTTCTACAGTTGCCTGAAAAAGAGTAAAATATGGCTTTAACAGCCTGAAAAAGATGTCAAATATACTGTAGATTTACTTGGACATTTTAGCCTTTAATTTTAAAATCCTACATCAGAATGGTCAATATTGACTGTGTGACACCATGGATATGTGATGTTTCTCTCAGACTTGGAATGAAGCTGGTTTAACAGGAGGATTCCGTTCTACAGTTGCCTGAAAAGAGTAAAATATGGCTTTAACAGCCTGAAAAGATGTCAAATATACTGTAGATTTACTTGGACATTTTAGCCTTTAATTTTAAAATCCTACATCAGAATGGTCCGATATTGCCTGTGTGACACCATGGATATGTGATGTTTCCCAGACTTGGAATGAAGCTGGTTTAACAGGAGGATTCCGTTCTACAGTTGCCTGAAAAAGAGTAAAATATGGCTTTAACAGCCTGAAAAGATGTCAAATATACTGTAGATTTACTTGGACATTTTAGCCTTTAATTTTAAAATCCTACATCAGAATGGTCAATATATTGACTGTGTGACACCATGGATATGTGATGTTTCTCTCAGACTTGGAATGAAGCTGGTTTAACAGGAGGATTCCGTTCTACAGTTGCCTGAAAAAGAGTAAAATATGGCTTTAACAGCCTGAAAAGATGTCAAATATACTGTAGATTTACTTGGACATTTTAGCCTTTAATTTTAAAATCCTACATCAGAATGGTCCGATATTACCTGTGTGAGACCATGGATATGTGATGTTTCTCTCAGACTTGGAATGAAGCTGGTTTAACAGGAGGATTCCGTTCTACAGTTGCCTGAAAAAGAGTAAAATATGGCTTTAACAGCCTGAAAAAGATGTCAAATATACTGTAGATTTACTTGGACATTTTAGCCTTTAATTTTAAAACCTATCAGAATGGTCCAATATTGACTGTGTGACACCATGGATATGTGATGTTTCTCTCAGACTTGGAATGAAGCTGGTTTAACAGGAGGATTCCGTTCTACAGTTGCCTGAAAAAGAGTAAAATATGGCTTTAACAGCCTGAAAAAGATGTCAAATATACTGTAGATTTACTTGGACATTTTAGCCTTTAATTTTAAAATCCTACATCAGAATGGTCCAATATTGACTGTGTGACACCATGGATATGTGATGTTTCTCTCAGACTTGGAATGAAGCTGGTTTAACAGGAGGATTCCGTTCTACAGTTGCCTGAAAAAGAGTAAAATATGGCTTTAACAGCCTGAAAAAGATGTCAAATATACTGTAGATTTACTTGGACATTTTAGCCTTTAATTTTAAAATCCTACATCAGAATGGTCCGATATTGACTGTGTGACACCATGGATGTGATGTGTTACCCAGACTTGGAATGAAGCTGGTTTAACAGGAGGATTCCGTTCTACAGTTGCCTGAAAAAGAGTAAAATATGGCTTTAACAGCCTGAAAAGATGTCAAATATACTGTAGATTTACTTGGACATTTTAGCCTTTAATTTTAAAATCCTACATCAGAATGGTCGATATTACCTGTGTCACCATGGATATGTGATGTCTCACCAGACTTGGAATGAAGCTGGTTTAACAGGAGGATTCCGTTCTACAGTTGCCTGAAAAAGAGTAAAATATGGCTTTAACAGCCTGAAAAAGATGTCAAATATACTGTAGATTTACTTGGACATTTTAGCCTTTAATTTTAAAATCCTACATCAGAATGGTCAATATTGACTGTGTGACACCATGGATATGTGATGTTTCTCTCAGACTTGGAATGAAGCTGGTTTAAGGAGGATTCCGTTCTACAGTTGCCTGAAAAGAGTAAAATATGGCTTTAACAGCCTGAAAAGATGTCAAATATACTGTAGATTTACTTGGACATTTTAGCCTTTAATTTTAAAATCCTACATCAGAATGGTCGATATTGACTGTGTGACACCATGGATATGTGATGTTTCCCAGACTTGGAATGAAGCTGGTTTAACAGGAGGATTCCGTTCTACAGTTGCCTGAAAAAAAGTAAAATATGGCTTTAACAGCCTGAAAAGATGTCAAATATACTGTAGATTTACTTGGACATTTTAGCCTTTAATTTTAAAATCCTACATCAGAATGGTCCAATATTGACTGTGTGACACCATGGATATGTGATGTTTCTCTCAGACTTGGAATGAAGCTGGTTTAACAGGAGGATTCCGTTCTACAGTTGCCTGAAAAAGAGTAAAATATGGCTTTAACAGCCTGAAAAAGATGTCAAATATACTGTAGATTTACTTGGACATTTTAGCCTTTAATTTTAAAATCCTACATCAGAATGGTCAGATATTGCCTGTGTGACACCATGGATATGTGATGTTTCTCTCAGACTTGGAATGAAGCTGGTTAACAGGAGGATTCCGTTCTACAGTTGCCTGAAAAAGAGTAAAATATGGCTTTAACAGCCTGAAAAAGATGTCAAATATACTGTAGATTTACTTGGACATTTTAGCCTTTAATTTTAAAATCCTACATCAGAATGAACGATATTACCTGTGTGTCACCATGGATATGTGATGTCCCCAGACTTGGAATGAAGCTGGTTTAACAGGAGGATTCCGTTCTACAGTTGCCTGAAAAAGAGTAAAATATGGCTTTAACAGCCTGAAAAAGATGTCAAATATACAGATTTACTTGGACATTTTAGCCTTTAATTTTAAAATCCTACATCAGAATGGTCCGATATGACTGTGTCACCATGGATATGTGATGTCTCACCCAGACTTGGAATGAAGCTGGTTTAACAGGAGGATTCCGTTCTACAGTTGCCTGAAAAAGAGTAAAATATGGCTTTAACAGCCTGAAAAGATGTCAAATATACTGTAGATTTACTTGGACATTTTAGCCTTTAATTTTAAAATCCTACATCAGAATGGTCTATTGACTGTGTGACACCATGGATATGTGATGTTTCTCTCAGACTTGGAATGAAGCTGGTTTAACAGGAGGATTCCGTTCTACAGTTGCCTGAAAAGAGTAAAATATGGCTTTAACAGCCTGAAAAAGATGTCAAATATACTGTAGATTTACTTGGACATTTTAGCCTTTAATTTTAAATCCTACATCAGAATGGTCCGATATTGACTGTGACACCATGGATATGTGATGTTTCTCTCAGACTTGGAATGAAGCTGGTTTAACAGGAGGATTCCGTTCTACAGTTGCCTGAAAAAGAGTAAAATATGGCTTTAACAGCCTGAAAAGATGTCAAATATACTGTAGATTTACTTGGACATTTTAGCCTTTAATTTTAAAATCCTACATCAGAATGGTCAATATTGACTGTGTGACACCATGGATATGTGATGTTTCTCTCAGACTTGGAATGAAGCTGGTTTAACAGGAGGATTCCGTTCTACAGTTGCCTGAAAAAGAGTAAAATATGGCTTTAACAGCCTGAAAAAGATGTCAAATATACTGTAGATTTACTTGGACATTTTAGCCTTTAATTTTAAAATCCTACATCAGAATGGTCAATATTGACTGTGTGACACCATGGATATGTGATGTTTACCCAGACTTGGAATGAAGCTGGTTTAACAGGAGGATTCCGTTCTACAGTTGCCTGAAAAAAGTAAAATATGGCTTTAACAGCCTGAAAAAGATGTCAAATATACTGTAGATTTACTTGGACATTTTAGCCTTTAATTTTAAAATCCTACATCAGAATGGTCCGATATTACTGTGTCACCATGGATATGTGATGTCTCTCCCAGACTTGGAATGAAGCTGGCTTAACAGGAGGATTCCGTTCTACAGTTGCCTGAAAAAGAGTAAAATATGGCTTTAACAGCCTGAAAAAGATGTCAAATATACTGTAGATTTACTTGGACATTTTAGCCTTTAAAAAACCTACATCAGAATGGTCCAATATTGACTGTGTGACACCATGGATATGTGATGTTTCTCTCAGACTTGGAATGAAGCTGGTTTAACAGGAGGATTCCGTTCTACAGTTGCCTGAAAAAGAGTAAAATATGGCTTTAACAGCCTGAAAAAGATGTCAAATATACTGTAGATTTACTTGGACATTTTAGCCTTTAATTTTAAAATCCTACATCAGAATGGTCCGATATTGACTGTGTGACACCATGGATATGTGATGTTTCCCAGACTTGGAATGAAGCTGGCTTAACAGGAGGATTCCGTTCTACAGTTGCCTGAAAAAGTAAAATATGGCTTTAACAGCCTGAAAAAGATGTCAAATATACTGTAGATTTACTTGGACATTTTAGCCTTTAATTTTAAAATCCTACATCAGAATGGTCCAATATTGACTGTGTGACACCATGGATATGTGATGTTTCTCTCAGACTTGGAATGAAGCTGGTTTAACAGGAGGATTCCGTTCTACAGTTGCCTGAAAAAGAGTAAAATATGGCTTTAACAGCCTGAAAAAGATGTCAAATATACTGTAGATTTACTTGGACATTTTAGCCTTTAATTTTAAAATCCTACATCAGAATGGTCAATATTGACTGTGTGACACCATGGATATGTGATGTTTCTCTCAGACTTGGAATGAAGCTGGTTTAACAGGAGGATTCCGTTCTACAGTTGCCTGAAAAAGAGTAAAATATGGCTTTAACAGCCTGAAAAAGATGTCAAATATACTGTAGATTTACTTGGACATTTTAGCCTTTAATTTTAAAATCCTACATCAGAATGGTCAATATTGACTGTGTGACACCATGGATATGTGATGTTTCTCTCAGACTTGGAATGAAGCTGGTTTAACAGGAGGATTCCATTCTACAGTTGCCTGAAAAAAGTAAAATATGGCTTTAACAGCCTGAAGAAGATGTCAAATAGACTGTAGATTTACTTGGACATTTGCCTTTAATTTTAAAATCCTACATCAGAATGGTCGATATTACCTGTGTGATACCATGGATATGTGAAGTCTCACCCAGACTTGGAATGAAGCTGGTTTAACAGGAGGATTCCATTCTACAGTTGCCTGAAAAAGAGTAAAATATGGCTTTAACAGCCTGAAGAAGATGTCAAATATACTGTAGATTTACTTGGACATTTTAGCCTTTAATTTTAAAACCTACATCAGAATGGTCAATATTGACTGTGTGACACCATGGATATGTGATGTTTCTCTCAGACTTGGAATGAAGCTGGTTTAACAGGAGGATTCCGTTCTACAGTTGCCTGAAAAAGAGTAAAATATGGCTTTAACAGCCTGAAAAAGATGTCAAATATACTGTAGATTTACTTGGACATTTTAGCCTTTAATTTTAAAACCTACATCAGAATGGTCCAATATTGACTGTGTGACACCATGGATATGTGATGTTTCTCTCAGACTTGGAATGAAGCTGGTTTAACAGGAGGATTCCGTTCTACAGTTGCCTGAAAAAAGTAAAATATGGCTTTAACAGCCTGAAAAAGATGTCAAATATACTGTAGATTTACTTGGACATTTTAGCCTTTAATTTTAAAATCCTACATCAGAATGGTCCGATATTGACTGTGTGACACCATGGATATGTGATGTTTCCCAGACTTGGAATGAAGCTGGTTTAACAGGAGGATTCCGTTCTACAGTTGCCTGAAAAAGAGTAAAATGGCTTTAACAGCCTGAAAAGATGTCAAATAGACTGTAGATTTACTTGGACATTTTAGCCTTTAATTTTAAAATCCTACATCAGAATGGTCCGATATTACCTGTGTGATACCATGGATATGTGATGTCTCACCCAGACTTGGAATGAAGCTGGTTTAACAGGAGGATTCCGTTCTACAGTTGCCTGAAAAAGAGTAAAATATGGCTTTAACAGCCTGAAAAAGATGTCAAATATACTAGATTTACTTGGACATTTTAGCCTTTAATTTTAAAACCTACATCAGAATGGTCCAATATTGACTGTGTGACACCATGGATATGTGATGTTTCTCTCAGACTTGGAATGAAGCTGGTTTAACAGGAGGATTCCGTTCTACAGTTGCCTGAAAAGTAAAATATGCTTTAACAGCCTGAAAAATATATCAAATATACTGTAGATTTACTTGGACATTT